>VZSE01008989.1:548609-854805 GCA_013398275.1 Promerops cafer
CGTGGGACGGCGAGGGGCCGGCGGAGGCGGCGGGGCCGCCGCGGGCCGAGGCGGAGGAGGACCAGATCGTGGCCGTCTTCGTGGTCACCTTCGACCCCCGCACGGGTGAGCGGCGCCGGGGGCGGGCGGGCCGGGGCGCGGGGCCGGGCCTGGGGCTCCCGGTGCCGCTGGAGTAAGATGGATGCTGCCGGGACTGGGCATCCCTTGGGGACCGCTCCCCCCGCATCCCGCCTCCCAGGAACCGCTCCCCCAGGCGCGCTGGGGCAGCGTGGCCGGACCCAGTGTTGAGCGGCCGGCGGGAGCCGGGCTGCCCTCTGCCCCTACGGGGCACCGCGGCTCCACCGCACGGCTGCCGGTGTCGGGACCGGGGGCCGTGGGCAATTGCCGAAAACGGAGCACAAAGGGGATTGCTTTTGATCTCCATCCCGCCGAGAAGAAGTTCTGGCGGGAGGAAGGCGCCGCGTCTGCTGCCGCTCCGAGGAGAGGGATGTGTGTATCTCTTCACCACAGCGGGCCATGGCACGGGGAGTTTGTGGACGGCGCTGGGGCATCCCCTGTGCCCCGCACAGATTTAGGCCGAGCTTCTGCCCAGCGCTGCCTGGAGGGCACCAACCTGTTAGCAGCATCTTGAGAACATCCTTCTGTCTCCGTGGAGTGGCGCAGACCTGCCCGCAGCTATCGGTGATGGATGGCGTTGTGGCAGGCGTAAATCCAGCAGGCTCGCGGGGCATGATCAGCAGCAGCAGCAGCTCAGCTGCGTATTTCTTGGTGACCAATGTGATTAGAGGCTGGCCTCTGGTGGGATCTCTGGGACTTAGGGCTTTGATCCAGGAGTGCTGTGATCCAGGAGGGCAGAGGAGAGGGGCAAGGAATATATTTTCCACTTCTCACTGCCGTATCCATCTCTCTCACTGCTGCTGGACTGTGGTCTTGTATCAATACTGGCAGAGGTTATTAATTTCAAACTGTAAATGAGCATTTCGAAAATGTCTTAACTTTGTTTTCCAATCCTGCTGCTCCCACAGTATCCACGAAACAGGATGTTAGGACACAGATAGGAAGTTAGCACCTGCCTTGCACCTGTGAACACAGGTACTACTGGGCAGAGGGGTCTGATGTCCCGAGACACATTTTTGGGACTTTTGGCTACCAGGCACCAACCTGGGGTTCAAAGGCAAGAGAGAGATTCAGGAGCCCATTTGCATCCAGATATGAGACCGAGCTTCTCTTTCTTCTTTAGACAGGCACTACCTTAGCAAATCCCTAACAAAAGTACAAGAGACAGGAAAGAGGTCTGTAAAGCACAGTGAGGTTGGTTCTTCAGTGGGAGGGGAAAGTACCTGACATCATGCTCACAAGAGGGCCTTGAATGCCGGTCTTGAAACTGAAAATCCTAAGGAAGTAGAGAACAGGATGTAGCCGCTGGTGTGATGTGCTGCCAGCAATGCCCACTGTCAAACGGCATGGCTGCTGTGTCCCAAAACACCCAAGGGTTTTGAGAAGTTACCCTTTCATACTGCACCAGAGAGAAGTGTCTTCAGGCTAGAGGTCAGAGGCTCTTCACATGTAAAAATCTGAAATGAGACTGGATGTCATCTTTCCACCAGGAGATGGAAAATGGAGGCGTTTCTCCTAAGTATCCAAAACATGAAAGAGTCTGGATGACTGCAGCAACAGCAGGTTGTCTTTCAATCTGACAGCATATGCCTTCTATGAAATTGTGAGATTTTCTTGAGAGTTGGCAGAAAGCTGAGATTTCTCAGGAGGTTTTCCTGAACCAGCTGTTGCTTTGAATGAAGTCCAGGGAAAGTTGGGCAACAGCTCTTCTCACATCTGATGTGCAGTTAATGCTGGGTGTCATCAGCCTTGGAGTACTCTGTCAAGTCCAGGAAAATTCAGCCTCCTGCTGCTATGCAGCATGGATGATAGGACTGTGAGCAATATACCAGCAAATGTCAGCTTTACAGCTGGGGAGCAGAGTGCCCTATGGAGGGTGTGGACTTGGAAAAAGATCATGAAGTTGCAGTGGTGTGAACTTGCTAAGGTCGAAAAGAGAATACGGGAATTACTGGTCAGCCACATAAGATAGTGTGAAGGACTTCTGTAATATTTGTAAGGGTATCTGGTCCTTGTTTATGACTTAAAGGAAATCATCCAGTTAGTGTCTGAGCTGGAAACCTGCTTGATCCTGCCCAGGAAAAGCACAGCAGACTTCCTTTGGGAGCTTGCTGAGGCATAGGAACAGCTGAATTTCTGGTGGTGGCTGTGCAGGTGGTTATGGTCAACTACAGGCAAGTAGGTGGGCAGGAGAGGTTTTACCATAGAAGCATGAAGTGGTGACCATGCTAATAAAGAACATAACAATTTCCCTCCTAAATTTAGAAGGGCTTGAAGCAGAAGAGCTCAGTGTACAGCAGTTGCACGTGATGAGTTTCCAAAGGTAGGTTATGGGGTTGCCAGGTCACTGTTACAGTTCCGGTGTCCCTGTGACTCAGCGCTCATGTGGGTGACTGACATAAGAGCCAGAGCAGCTTCTGAATCGGTGCTGTCCTCACCTGCAGCATGGTGAACCTTGTGGCACTTGAGAGGGAGCTCTCTTCACTGCTGTTGTGGGGCAGCTGATAACAGTCACCTTTGTGGAGGTCCCACACAGTCTGTTAGCTTAAAGGGTCTGTAAGTAACGGAGAAACACAAGGAGGGAAGAGAGGGAAGTAATGTGTTTTGCACCAGTGAACATGCAAATACTCTGTTCTTCTGTCCCACATTTCTTTCGTGCAGGAAATGGAGCGAGTGTGATGTTTAGGTTACGCTTTGTGCTTCTCCTGTCCTGACACAACCTGGTAGCATCGCACAGATGGGGACCCGAAAGCCCTCGGGAAACATCTAATAGTGAGGAGGGCCAGGTGATGACCCCCAAATGCTGGTGCCAATATCTTCTTTGTGAGGATGTGAAAATCCAGTGGAAAGAAAATAAAAGGGAAAGAGAAAGAACATCCTTAACTTTGCACACTAGAAAATGAGTGCTGGCTCAGACCTGACCTGAGGGTGGGAGACAGCTTCCAGGAGATCAGATCTGCAGATCTGACTCTCAGCAAAATCACTAGCCTGCTCTGTAATGCTGGGTGACTCTCACTTGGAAAGTGTCCTGTCTGCATGAGAGCTGCTTTCTCCATGGGGAAGGGCAGTGCTTCCTGTTTTTCTACAACAGTGCTCCCTCCTCCCTCCTCTGATTTCTGGGGCAGGCTGGCAGTCGTATTGCATCTGGGTGAAGTTTCTCCTTTGTTTGCTCTCCTGTTTTGCCAGACTTACTTTCCTACTTTTTAATCTCCGTGTTTGTTCTCCGACTGCCACGTCGCTCAAGTGTTCATAGGGCAAGGTGGCGTGAGGAACAGCCAGGAGCACAGGTGCAGGTTGCTCCTGACAGATCCCAGAAAAAAAAAAATAGCTACGTGATAAGGGAGCTGGTTTTGAGGTCACATGCAGGGTAAAGATCTGTTTCAAGGCATCCTTTCCTTACTGCTGCTACAGAACAGGCACTTTTTGAGCAATGTCCACTTTAACACCTCTGCAGTGGATGTGACACCTGACAGTGTTTGTGACTAAACTGAGCAAAGCCAATCTTCCTTTGCTCTTGATGGCACTCTCGCCTATCGATCTATGAATCTACAGGTAATGAAGAGTAAGGGATGCTCTGTGGGGCAAGGCTTAAAAGCACATCTGGCCTTAACCACAATTTCGTGGTTATGAGACAGCAGTCTCAAGAGCTGACTTCCTCACGCTGTCAAGGAAGGGTCTTGCGCCTTTAAAAAGCAAACCAAACAGGCACACACAAACCCCAAACAACAAAAGCCTCCCTCTCTGTACAGTCCGCGAGCCCTGCAGGGGAGCGCGCGGGCTGCTCTGATGTCACCGGCGCTCCGTGCCAGCCTTTCGCACGCCTCAGAGGCCAAGGCGCTGCACAGCGGAGCTCTGTGGCCCCGCGCGTGGCTGCGCTCGGGGGCACGAGGCTGCCCTGCTCCCCGGCCAGCGCGGCTCTGCGCGAGAGGTCTGCTTGTGCACTGCCAGCGGGCAGCTGGATGCACAGCTTCTCCTGCTGCCATGCCTAACGCTGTTGGGTTTTTTGAAGTCCTTGCCAGGCAGGACTGGGGGAGGTCTACTGAATACAGCATCGATGTGAGAAGAAAAATAGCCTATTTAAATGTCAGCAGCTAAGCCGTATTCCTGTGCAGGCATATACTTGTGCAGTATGAGTAATGAGGAGACAAAAGACAGGCTTCAGAAACGAGGCCTGAGATTTAAATATCTCCAAGTGTCTTGGCTGAGTGTAAGGGCCTTCCAAATGTACCCTGTCCGTGCAAGCACAGCTGGAATGCTCACCCCAAAGGGCTGGGAAAGGAGTGAACCACTAGGAAGCATCTTTGTCCTGTATCTGCCATTACATTGTACTGAAGAATTTTGGTTTGTTTGCCTGGTTTTTAAAACTAAGCCACAGGACTTCAAATGCTGTGGGCAGACTGACAGAGAACAGAAACTCAGTGAGTAAATTTGGAGCACATCTCAGTGCAGTGGGAATGCCCAGATCAGCAGGGTGGGCTCTGAAGTGCTGGCATGGGAAAGTGTGAGAAGTCACCCCTTTTTTGGTCCATGGTAAACTTGTTAGACTTCATTTGCTTTAGGGACATTTTGTGACTTCTCTGATATCATCTGTTGCAGGATCAGGCTCCTCAGGTGGCCTTTTCCCCTGAACAACTGCATTCTTTCTGGCTGGGTTGGCAGGTGACAGATGTTTGCTGATCTTGATCTAGCCTGTAATTTATGTACTTTTTTGTTGGTTATTCTAGCATACACAAACCCACTGCAGTACTTGGATCACCTCAGTCTCCATATAAAGCTGCAGCTAACTCCTCCTATCCTAAAGAAAATAGGAGAGATTTCAGGGAAGAAGTGATGACTGGGATGATGGCTTAGGGGTTTCTGTTTGACCAGGCCTGCCAAGCACAGGCAAAGAACAGTATTGGTGGTGGTGTAAGCTATCCCAGAAACTCATCCTAAAGAGCAACAGTCTGTCCTGTGGTTCTTTCAGTATAGCATGGATACTTGTGTAGACGAAGCTGATCCACCATCAGGTAAAACTGTAGCTGCTCTGTGATTAAGCTTATCAAGGATAAATCCACAAAATAGCACTAGCTTCACAAGTGGCCCCAAATGTCCTGCAGTGTCTGTGTGTTGTGCTACAACAAGTAACATTTGCAAGAGATGTATGGAGTAGTGTATGTCACTGTCTGGGACAATTTAGGAGTTCAGGAGTTGTGTTAGGGCACTGTTACAGGTATCCCAGGGTTAGAAAAGTAACAACTTGCTGTTGATGATGTATGCATTTTAGAAACGATTACTGTATTCAAGCTTACCCAAATTAACTTGCTTCTCTGCAGGCAACATGGTGGAATGGTGTTTACCCCAAGATATAGATTTGGAAGGTGTGGAATTCAAATCCATGGCAAGTGGGTCCCACAAAATCCAGTCAGATTTTATGTGAGTACATCTGAGCTATATTAATTCTTCCTTTCTTAGTTGTGTATCTACACCACCAGCTCTTAATTCAGAACATGCAAGAAAAATACCATCTAGGAAGCTAGGGTCCTGCAGAAACCTGCTAAACTGTTCCTACCTGAGCCAAAGATACTTTTCAGACACTTTCAGTATCATATTAAGTACCAGCTAGCTGCAGGGATCTGCTCTGTGACTGCTTTGCCTGTGGAGGCCAACTGGGGCAGGCCAGCTTCTCCCTGGTGTGCAAATTTTAATGTGTACTGGGCAAATGATCTGCACTTCCACTATTGAGACTGTCAGCAGAGGCCTAGGGTGAAGGGCGAGGAATGGCAGAACTGAAATGGGAAGGATTTTGCAGGAACAAGACTTAGAAAAATATTCTTCACTCTGCCGGGGCTTTTGGTTCCTTTAAATGTTATAAACAGGTCTCACTCACTTTCTTCTTTGCTAGCTCCCTCAGTGGAAACACATAAAAGAGGAATTTTCTGCATTCTGCTAACTCAATGTTGCAATGCAGCAGTGTTTTGCAATGAACTGCAGTGTCACAATTCCTTTTGGTCAGGAGTAACAGGTTCTTTCTTAAAGGCATGTGAACTGAACCCTTGCAGTCTGATAACCAGAGTATGCTTCAATGTGCTGGCACCCAAAATATGACCAGGTAGCTGTACTGTACTCAGAACTACATTCACTGCAGGCTTCTTCCTTGGAGGAAGGGCTCTGCATTGACTGAATCATGCATTCTGTTGGTCTTCCTTGCAAGTTATTTATTTAGTTGCATTCCTTACCAGCCTGTGATGTGGCTGGTAGGGGCTTTAGTGGTAACTCCTGCAAACTCTTGCCTTAAGTATTTTGTCTTGCTGCTGAGAAGACTGGGGCACCCAAGGCCTGTCCTCAGCCCTTGAGTTAGCAGGGTAAGATTTCAGGGAGTTCCTTACAGAAGAAAATATGTTCCCAAATCAGTAATTTTAGCCCTCAGTTACCTTTCTTTCTTCTTTCCTGTTTTAAACGTTAACCCTTCTGCCAAACCTTTGTCCCCAGTTATTTCCGGAAAGGGCTCTGTTTTGGCCTGGCCTGCTTTGCCAACATGCCTGTGGAGAGTGAGCTGGAGCGTGGTGCCCGCATGAAGTCCGTGGGCATCCTCTCCCCTTCCTACACGCTGCTCTATAGGTACATGCACTTCCTGGAGAACCAGGTCAGGTAAGTTCCCTTGGGAATGAGCCTGGCCATTCCCCACCTGGGAGAAGTAATGTTCCTCCTATGGAGAGCAGTTTTAGGCAAGTGAGAATTCAGTGACAATGCTCTGCTGTGATTTCTTTGACTGGCTATTTCTCCAGAAAGTATTACAGGTTCAGAGTGTGAAGGAGACAAGGAACTGATTAGCTGCAGTCTATTCCTTCCTAACAGGCTAGTCAAAAGCTACCCAAACCCTGGTTATTGTAGGCAGACATAAGTGTCACAGGGAGAGTTGAGAGAACAAGTTCCCCTTTTCACCTTCTGAAAACCATTTTACTGGGGGCTTACAAAAGGCTTCTAAATGTGTCATGGTGATCCTGGCTAGCTGTGTGCTTCAGTTGTGTTGAGTGGATCTAGCAGTGAAAATGGTGATGGTAGAAAACTGTTCCTACCTGAGTGTATTTAAAACAGGACCAGTACTGTGCACACCCCAGCTCGCTGCCTGTGTCTGTCCTGTGCGTGTTCTCTGGCTGCACTGAGAGCTGGTAGTCATGATGTTTCTTCAGCCCTCCTGGATGAGTCTGTGCAACTGAGGCACCCAGGATCCCTTTTAGCTAGGACAGCAGATGTTCGCTGGGGGCAAGGCACTAAACAAATCGTCTGGAGGCACTACAGATCTCCCCTCTTTTCCTTTCTTTTCCAGACACCAGCTGGAGATGCCAGGGCACTACTCCCATCTAGAGGCATTCTATGATGACAAGAAAGGAGTTCTTCCTGATAGCAAGGGCACCCCCAGCTCTCAGCAACCTGTCCACTGGCTGCCTTCCATCCACAGATACATGTACCCAGAGATGAAGGTGAGGCAGGTGCCTGAGGCCTGCAGGAGTGGGCAGAGGGCTGCTGCTCCTTGCTGGTGCCTCATACTCCTTTATGTAAGCAGTCACTCCCGCGCTTTGTAGGCTGCTTTAGATTAGATCTTGTTACTTGGACCGTTGCAAGCTGTGTGCTGGTCTTGCTCCCACATTTAGACTTAGCATCTGTGCATGTGTCCCTGTTTCACCTCTGAGCTGTTTTCTTTCCTTTCGCTCCACCTGCAGATCACACACCCTGCTGGCTGTATGTCTCAGTTCATCAAATTCTTCGGTGAGCAGATCCTCGTCCTCTGGAAGTTTGCCCTGCTGCGCAAGCGCATACTGATATTTTCACCACCCCCAGTTGGAGTTGTCTGCTATAGAGGTATGTTTCCAGGGACACTGCAGAGCTCTGATCTAGTAGACTGAAGCATTGCAGAAATGCCTGCAAGTACTGAGGGGACAGACATCATGCAGGTCTTCAAAATCCATTGTGAGCATGCCTCGTGAAGATACCGCTCAGTCTGCATTTACATTGCATTGCATTTACATGCATTTGCGTTTCCTACCAAATGCTTTTCTTCATGCCTCGTGAGTAAGGACACATCTGGCACTGTCAAACTCAGTTCCTGTCAGCACAGGACAATAAGAGCACTGACTGAATTTGTTGATTCTAGAATGTGGGATTCCTATGGGAGAACTGATTATTTCCTATGCAAAACAGGTTTTCATCACTTGAGAAGTTGTGGTGTTCAAGGACATTTCAGAGCTCTGACCACTGTTGTCATAGAGGCCTGTGGGAGAACTGGGCAAGTGGGATTCAGAGTGCCCTTGAGGGAAACCAAAAGCATCTCAGGATGTACTTCTCTTGTCCGCAGTGTATTGCTGCTGTTGCCTTGCAAATGTTTCTCTGCCTGGTCTTGGAGGAACTGTCCCAGAGTCCAAACCATTCTTCTATGTGAATGTGGCAGACATAGAAATGCTGGAGACAGAAGTATCATATGTGGCCTGTAAGTATGATGGATTAGGCGTGATGCAGCTTCAGGCTGCAAAATGTCTTGAGACACCAGACTGTGGAATAGAACTGATGAGAAATAGGCTGTGCATGGAATGACTAACTATGCAAGAAGGAGAGAACAGTTGGTCTGCTGGGAAGGCAACATGCTGCTCTGAAAATCTTCTCTGGTTTTGGCAGGTACAACAGAAAAGATCTTTGAGCAGAAACGGGATCTCTATGATGTCTATGTAGACAACCAGAATGTGAAGACGCATCACGAACATCTGCAACCACTCCTGAAAATTAACAATGCTGACAAGGAGAAGTACCGACGGCTCAATGACCAAAGGTAATCACAGACATCTGGGTGGTCCTGATAGGAGATGTGGAATAAAGAGGATGCTGCTCCTTTGTACTTTCCTCCTTGTAGTATTTTCAAAATATCCCACTGATTCAGCTCATCTCTTGAAGATTCTGGTCATCTCATAAAGCTTTGAGTTTCACAGTAGGTATGTGCAATTAACCTGTTTCCCTTCTCTCAGGCAGATGTTAATGTATTCTCAAGAAGTGGGTGAGGATTGCAGCTCCTGTGAAGAGGACCTTTTCATCTTGTGAGTGGCTACCTCTAATGCTTAGTTGGACACTGCTAGTTTTAGGGAGCCTCTTGCACTGATTTTGTGTTGCACTGTTTGGCATATTATGAAACAGCATGTTTGACATAATTCCATAGTCAGCTTTCTTCCTCCAGGGTTCCAAAAACAGACTGGCTCTTCCTCTTCAGATCATCTTCCTTTAATTTTGAGAAGCCAAAATGTAGTATCCACTGGGGTCACTTATGTGCCAGGAAGGAGAAGTGAATTTTAAAAACACAGTTAGAGATGCAAGAATGCCCTCCCATTTTTGAAAACCTAAGCACTATAGGATTTTTCTTGCTAGAACATTTGGCTCTGGAAAGGACAATGTTCATGGGAAGCAGGCACAGTACCATGGTGGGGGTTGGTACAGTGTGGAGATAAGACCTGCATGTGAAGGATTGGCCCACTGATGTGGCTGACTTCATACCTGGCAAACAGAGGAACCAGAACTGGGTGTAGAGTGGGAGGTACAGAATTAGATAAAAACCACATCTACCACCTCTGAAGCCCTTCACTGCCTGTTGCTATTCACACTCTGCAGCAGGTGAGAAGTGATGGGATGAAACTCTGTGAAGGGCTATCAGGGCAAAGCTCTGATTGTCGAGCTTCACAGGTGTAGCCAGAGCTCTTTCTGAATAGCTTTGCTTGTTTCCAGGAAAGCAGCAGGTAAGAAGTAGCTCTCACCGGTGTGTTCTGCACACAGAATAAATGGAGAACTTATTTACCCACTGGCTTACCAGATGGGTGACAACAGTGTTTCCTCCTTTACCTTACGGGAGCTGTAGGTGTGATGTACGTGCTTGGTGACCACAGAACACACTTTAGCTGATAACCTGGCTTCTCCTGAGGGAACACCGCCCACAGGCAGGAGCACCGCTGTCAATTAACAGTTAGTGCTTTATCTTAGTTCTGGGTCACCCGTAGAGTGACTGGAAAAGTACTACAGCGCCACCTAACAAGGTGGGATCTCTGGCTGGAGGGGGTTAAACGCAGTTCTGGGGCTCTGCTGCCTCTTTGGTCAATACACTGTCTTTTTGGAGGTCCCATGCAATCGCTTTCGCTGACTTTGCCCTACAGGTTTTTCATGGAGCAGAACAACCGCATATTCCAGACGCTGATGGAGGTGTCAGCCAGCCAGGACAAGACACTGACAGCTGACCACGCACGAGGCATGGGCCTGGATCCCCAAGGGGATCGAAGTTTCCTGATGGACCTCCTGGAAGTGTATGGCATTGATGTTATGCTAGTCATTGACAACCCTTGCTGCACTTAAACCAAGGGCAAGAGAGATGGGGAGCAAAGATCACTTTTTAAGGACTACCAGACATTGCTTAGGAGGATCACTGGAACTCACCGCAGCCACAGATATTTAATAACTTTATATGGAGAGTATTTATAATTTTAAAACAAAATGTGATTTTATTTTCTCACACTCAACTTCCCAGTGAGTACCTGCTCTAAGGTTCCTTTTGGTTTTGTCTCCCTTTCCCTTCCATTTGTGTTTTTTTGTTTTGTCTAGCTAGGACCAGTGCACCTTTGCACCAAACCTCACTGTTGCCAGTGGTTGCTAGGTTTTGGCCTAGCCTGGATACCTGAGGACTGAAGACTTCAGGAAAGCACTTTGATGACAACCAATGTGAAATGCTATAGCTGAGCTTTCAGACTTGGCTGGAAAATCCTCCTATCAACTCCCCCTTCCACTTGGGGACTGAAGAGGGCTTCAGCACAAGCTGTTAATGGCCCAGTCTCATAAACAGCTCCTACCAAGTTTATTGGTGGGGACAGTTAAACCAATGGTAAGAACCAGGACTCCTTGAAACACTCCTCACCCAACTTTAAGGTGAATTGGAGTAAAGCTACCCTTCCTTGTAAATGGCAGAAGCAAGTTTGGGATCGGGGATGCTACAGGATCTTATGACTTTGCTTACTGGAGCAGCACAGTTTCACTTCCAGCATCTGAGGTGGTCTAAAGTGGCAGAGACTGCACCTACCTATCTCATAGCTGGAGAAGAGCACCCTCTCTCCTCAATCCATCCCACCACCACCTTTGGTTTTCAGTTGCATCACACCTCCTGCTTTAGTTTAAAATCTTCAAACCAGCAAGATGGTCTCCCATTTAGCAGGGACCAACACCACTGAGCCACTTTGCAGTCACTTTGTTGTCCAGCCTCAGCTCGGATGGTGCTGGGCTGGATGGGGTAGAATAAGTATGCTTTAACTAATGTCACTACTCTTCCTTTGTAGCTGATGGGACTTGTTGCTCCTTTGCTTTAACACTGTCTGCTAGTCCTCCTTTTGTTTAGCCTTCAGCACTGCCTGCTGCTATCCCTGGCTTTCTGTGTGGGACAGAGAACAGACCTTTCAGCTGGAACAACTGAAGTTTGCAGGAGATTCCCTTGGAGTTCGGTATTCCTAACTGGAACAGCTGCTAGGAGCTATGTTTAAAAGCAAGTCTGTCTTTTTTTCTGGGCACAGCTGTAGAACCAGATGAAACAGATGTTTTCTTATGCTGTGTAAAGAATAGGATTCAGTTCTGAAGGACTGGTCATTACCTCCAGGAAGGTTATCCCAGTAATCCCTTTGCCATACAAAATTGAAGAATGGTACTGTGGGTTCTAGGTGGGACATACAGCTTTGCCCCAAATCCTTCAGCCAGTAGCAATATCAGCTTTAAGCTGACTGTTCTTCCTGAACTGTGGCTATAGCTGATTAGTTGCTGCTTCTTTCATTACAGATTTCAGCACCCTTGGAGGCTTTTTGTGCATTGTAGGAATGCAAACTGTAGCTGATGTATCCATTTGTCCTAGCATTTTATAGGATGAGACAGAGCCTGAACCACTGAGATCTCTCCCACTCTAAAGCAGGCAAGCACCTTTTTGAAACAGGGGAAGCAAATGTTCTCTAAGCATACCCTCTGTGGATTGTCTCCCTCTGCAGAGGAGGAGGCAATTGTTCCTGCAATTTGCCTGTCTCCAAGCAGTCATTCCCCTGGCTGCTTTTTCAAGGCTTTGGATGTTTTTGTACAGAAGAAAATACTCTGTTGTTCATACTGTCAGTTGCTCACAACAGTTGTAACGTCATCATCCTTAAGGCTGGGGAAAAAAATGTAGCAAGAGGTAAAACCAGCTGAGTATCATTTAATGGAACGACCAATCTCTTTTCCTTAAGAAATGGCTTTGTTTTTAAATTGACACCTGAAGTATAAAAGTGGCCCACAACCTCCACACTTTTTCTCTAACTTCCACTTCAGTTGACACATGCTGTCTGCAGTGAAGATCCCTGAGGAAGTACAGCTGAGCTGCCCTTGTATTGTTGTCTCTTCTTCAGACATCAAAAAGAAAAAAAAGAACTGAAAATAGTCTCTAGGAATTTCTCATCTCACTTTCTTGAAGATTTGCTACATAGTTTAGCTGTGGTCAGTTGTTAATCACTTTCTCTTCTATTTGTCAGCAGTTCTTCTGCTAAACTGAACAGAAACAAACCTTTGATTTAATTTTGATACTTTACAGTCACTGCAGTCAGAGGCTTTCTAACACCCTGCATTAGAGCACTGTTGTTTACAAGCTGTTGGAACATGAGTTCTAGTAGACAGCACTGCCAGAGCCCACTGAGCAGAAGCTCCTGAAATTCCTCTTTGACAATTACCAAACCTCTGCTTTCCAGAAATCAGGTCCTCAGTTGTTAGCAGTAGTATGGGTGCAGAAGCATCAAAGCAAGCAGATTACTGTACTAGCATCCATGTGCTACATCCAGTTGGATGGCTGCAGCCTATTTTGTTCTTCCTTGTAATTTTGCTTCTCTACCAAGTCTCTCTTGGCAGACAACTGCTACAAAAGTCAGGAAGTTGTCTTACTGAAAAAAGAACAAGAAGACTTTTCTCTCCTAACCCTTTCTTATTAGATTAGCTGCAAAAGTGCTTTGACCTGCACTCCTTTTCTAAAAGATATTGCTTTTATTTTTGTCATGTGGAAAGTTCTTGAGAAATGGGTAATGGGTACATAATAGAAACAAATTGTTAGACCTTGGGACAAGAAGAACTGTTCTATGGAACCAGTTTAACTGAGTTTTATCTTTCCAGAAGATAACATACTTCAAGGTAAAACAGTTATGTACAGATATTCAAAATCCCCTCCTGGGCACTCAACTGGTGCTTTGTTGCATACTAGCAGCTGGGAGACATCTACTGGGTGTGTTTTGAATCAAAAGAGGGAGGAAAATGTGGCATAAGATAGGATATTGCTGATTTCTGTTCTCCCTTTGCCTTTCCAGTGGTGCCTTCAGTTTCTTGCGTGTTATGCCTCTGGTCAGTGGCTGTGATCAGAGCCCAGGTTTGAATGGTGGTTACAGTAACCAGGTCTATGCTGTGCCCCTGTGTGTTCTCCAAAACTCAAGTCATTGCATAGCCAGTGCAGGTTCTCAGCTTGTACTTGCTTGACTTTAACCAGGAGAACAAGAGCTTCCTGACTGCATCTTAACTCAAGCTGCACTAGAAATGTGCAATCAAGCAGTGAATTATTACTACTTGTACTATCTGCATTGAAGGGTAAAGCTTATGAGAGGCATAAAAGCTTGGTTTTCAATCTGAACAAACAACACCATGCCAGACATTTAAATCATCCAAAAGTCTTCTCACTGCAAGTTTAGGCCAAGCTGCATAGAGCCAATAAAGAACTATAATGGATACTAGGAGAAAGGCACCCTATGGAATCAGAATTCAGATTTGTCTTACAGACATGCTACTACCTTCTTTTCTAGCATACATGAGGTACTTACTGCAGTGTATCTTACAGCCAATGGTCACGACTGTCACAGGAGCTGAACTTGCCTGTCCACCATCCTTTTGGGCAGAAGAAAGTTCCATCACCTTTCCAAGAGGAAGTAGCTCCCTGTACAGGTTACTCAGTAAAGCAGGGTTATGGTGACAGCCCATTTTAACACCTGTCAAAGTTAACGAGCAAAAGGCTGAGAGTAGCTGTGGCCCTCCTGGCCACAGACTGTGCAAGGGACAGGCACGCTTCACTCTGGAGGGGGAAAGACAGCAGCTCCTGGAATAGCAGGGCAAGAGCACTCTATCCTAAAGCAAAATCCTAGGTACAAAGCACGCACACTAACCCAAACTCTCATCCTAGCCATTACTTCTAAGTTAGTTGCTGTCTTCTTCCCACCTTCCCAAAGCCAGTGGTGTAGTGATTATGAGAAAAGACAACATAAATGTCTTTTGCAAGGGACTGGAATGTATTGACTGAACAGATCTGTCTAAAACTGAGGGTACTAAATGCCTGTGAACCAGGATTTTAGCTCTTGGTTAATGCAACATGTCATTCAAATGGGAATGTTTAAATGTGGTCAAAATAAACAGGTGCCTTGAGCTGGTCCATCATTAGATTGTTATCCTTCCTTTTTATTTATGTTACAGTATTTTAAGCCCTTCTAGAATGGACTCTAAGTTGAAGCCAGGATAAGTGTTTTCTTGAGTGGGACCTAGGATTCTACTCCTCCTTCCTGTCTTGGAGTCTGTACAAAGATTTTTGTGTTGCTGTCAGACAGAAACATGAGAACTGAGTCCTTTCCTCAACTCTGTAGATAGTGGGTTCAGCCCCTGCCTATTTTATGTAGTGTCTATCTCACACCTCCCCTCTTAATGTTGCAATTCAGAGGTCTAGAATTACCCTGTACTGGAAGAACTCTGAACTGCAGAGGAAAGAAAAACTACTTGAATGGTATTTGTACAAGCTACTCAACTTATGCTGATATGAATATTTAAATACCAGCCTGTGTCTCAGATGATCCTTGGTACTTCAACATCAGAACAGCATCAGCAATACCAGTTCTGAAGGGATCTCTTGGTTACCCTCAAGCAAGGAATCACATTGCAATGGGAGCTATGGAAGAGAACTAGTGATTTTCCCTGTAAAATGGTACAGATGAACAAGGAGCCAGTTCTCACCATCTCACCCCTTGCAGCAGGCTGAGTGTAATTCTAACAGCTCTGATGTTGTTTGCATCTTGCAGATGTGTGGTTGCTCCCATTGGCCTGTGGCTCTGTAGAGAAACTGCTTACTAAAAACATGGGTATTTTTTAATACAATTAAAGCCTACCTTTTTGAAATGGCTGCTGCCTTGTCTTTCCTGCCACTGGAGAAAAAACACATTGCTGATTTCAGTACAGAAACATCAACTTGAGGAAGAACTCCAGTGGTGAGAACTGCCCTTGACTCTGCCAGGGCTGCAGAGCAATGTCCCAGGTGTCTCTGTGGCAAGCAGAAAGGGCGAAGCACAACCACCATGGTCCTTGGAGAGTGACCCAGGGCTCCACTCAGCACTCTTCATTACTGCAAACCAAAAGACAGCACAAACCAGGCCCTATCACCAGTGTAACTATGAACAGGAACTAGCAGGCTTCCACCCCCTTCAGTCTCAGTCAAGAGTTATAGAACAGCTAGGGCTGGAAGGGACTTTAAAATCACTTACTTTAGGTAATTTGTCTCTCCACAGTGCAGTCCAGGGAAGAAGAACATTCAGTTTGGTTTCAGCATCATGCAGAAACCCAACCCTGCTTTCCCTTCCTTTAAGATGTCTCCAGCAGAGGATGCTGTTGGAGCACAGGCTGCCAGGATTCAGTCCTTGACCAAGCTGCTGGAAGCCAACTCACTTATGTCCATATTTTGATAGCAGCAGAGAGTCAACAAGTGAACTTAGATTAGACCACAGCATAACACATTGACTACAGACAATCACATCAGAAAAATAAGGATAATTTTCTTTCTTCCAGTAAGTAAGGCAGAACCATGTCAATTTGTAAGTCAGAATCAGGGCAACAGATTAACTTGCCTAAGTCAGTAATACCTTCTTTCAGCAATTAAAGCAAAGGTATAAACAAAAGCTCATAAAAGCAACAAAACTAATTATGGTACTGAGGCTCAAGGGGATGGAGGTTGCATATGGAGTGGTGAGCACTGTTTACATTAGAGAAGAGCAATCAGACACAATAAATAATAAACTTTATTTGGATGTCCTTACTGGCATTATACTACTGCAGGAATAAAAAGAATACTTACAAAAAAAAGACTCACTCAGTTTGTTAAAGAGTCTTTCCAAATGTACTTCATGCAGCTTTGGGTCAATGATTTTTGCCAATTTGCTTCTGTGCAATATACCTAAATTGATCAAAGGAATACATTTCTACTATATAATTACTGGAACTCTGTGCTGTTGAATCTGGCAAGATGAAAAAAATTAACACAAATATCCAGATACATACGGGGAATTTTTAATCTTGCTCCGAAGCTTTGTATCACCAATCTCCAGTTTATTTTGTGACAGAGTAGATAACCAACCATCTGTTTTAATGTGGCAATTCCAATGTTTCATAGAATTCCTTAGCATTACTCCCCCCCAAATATTTTTTTTCCAGGATCCCAAGTTTTTCAAGATTTTTACATGGGTAAAGTAAACCTGAACTCTTAGAACACAAGAACGAGTATACTTAAATTTTACTTTAATATACAATTTCATTACAGCAGTAGCATCTGGCACACAGCACTCAGCCTGTAGTGCTGTAAATGGAAGAATGATGACTTCTTAGGGGAGGGGGGGAAAAAAGACACCATCAAGTTAACACGCAGTTTTCAGAATTTCCATTTGCATTTTTAACCCCTTTGAGACCAGTCAAATCACACACTTCCAATGGAAGTACCTCGCACATAAAAATAGCCAAAAGGTTTATTAGTCTAGTGGGGTTAATCAAGTTAGTTAGGTCTCATGTGCCTTGAGGAGACCTGGTAAGAGTGGTGGACACTGGCCCCTGTGCCATGAACTCTCACTGTGCTGCTGCCTGCAGCACCTGCTCTCTCACTCTGGGGTCACAGAAGAACCGGAGTTTGCGGGGTAAGAGCTTCACCTCCACAGGCACAGCTTCGTACTCCTCGTTATCGATGCCAAAGGAGCCCGCAGTGCCCTGCGTGCAGATAACACATTCAACATTACTGCAGCACGGCCCTAATGCTGATTTGACTCATAAAATACAGTTGCATACTTAGCTCAGTCTCAACCAAGATGACTCCCTGCCTCTGCCTTCCAGCCCATTTGCTCTCCACAACACACGGAGACCTATCCTTCACTGCACAGAATGGATTAAGAATCTGGTGCCTAAGATGTTACCTCACTTAGTTACCAATTAGTGATAATTAGACACTAGGAAGCTCTAATGACCCACATTGTTTATACTGAAGGATTCTTTGCTATTGGAGCTACAATTATGTACACTTAGATCTTGGGTCTGCCAGTGGTGACATAAATTAATCTGCAGAAATGCCTGTTAAGTAACTTCTGTTAAATCCATGTTACAAACTCCTTTCAGCATTGTTTTACTATATCGATCTGGAACATGAGATGCAAAATAATTTACTGGCCAGGAATTACTCAGCAGTAGAATTTTCTCAAGTGTTTAATGCTGATAAAGTCACCATGTGATTAAAACCATTCATCAAAATGGCAGGCTGACTTTACCTAGAAACAACTTCAGTGACTCCTTTGCGTGCCCTTGACTCACTCCTGGGAGGGCTGTGCTACGTGGGTACTCAAACCACCTCCAAGGGAACTGGAACACCACAGCAGCACAGACTAGAGGAACTGGCACAAGTTCTGGCAGTCAGAGGTACAGCAAAGCAGTCCACCTCCATCAACATAAGCTGGTGAGACTCATCTGGGCTGCCTCCAGTTCCTTCACTGGAGCTGGGCCATGGAGTCGAACAGCACTGCTCTGTACCATGCACCCGTGTTCTGAAGATCTTAGCAGCAGCTGCAGTATGAAGAGCTCATTTTATGCCACAACCCTTACTTATAGCCCAGCTGTACTTAGCCCAGCACTGCAGAGTATTCTTTCAGAATCACAGATCTGCCATGATCTGAATTCAGTGAAAGTATTAGGATGCTGGTTAATCATGACATCATAGTTCATGATTTTTACTTGGTAGCAACACATTTTTTTTGCCTTTCAACACGTCCTTTCTCCCTTAATATGGAGTTATTTTGCCAAACGATAGATCACTAGAAGACAAAAATTATCTATGAGATTGATTTCATGTCCTTGTAAAAACAACAAACTGTCCTCCCGGGGCCACAATAGCAGCTCAGAGGCAGGAAAAGACAAATCTAAATTACACAGGCAGGCACAGCTTCGTCTTCTTTCTCAGCTTCATCATTTCAAAGTTTTGAGGCACTTCCTTATACTGATCTCAGCCTCCCTGCCCTGTCTTACCCTCCTTTGTCTCTAATATTTATCTTCTTCCCTACAGCACAATGCCTTCTAGGGCAAAATGTACACATCTTCAATGCTAAGGAGAAGAAGATCTGCATATAACAGCATCACAGAATGGGTATGTTGGAATCAACAGTGAATCATCTGGTCCAGCCTCCCTGTTCAAGCAGGGCCATTCGAGAGCACATTGCACAAGATTGTGTCTAGATGGTTCTTAAGTATCTCCAGTGAGGGAGACTCCACAACCTCTGTGTGCAGTCTGTTCCAGTGCCTGGTTATCTGCACAGTAAAGAAGTTCTTCCTTATGTTCAGGTGGAACTTCCTTGTTGTATGCAATACACTCAAGTAAGAGACCCTTTGACCACCATGACTGTCTTCATAAAAGATCTACCACTATTTCCTGGCAGAACAAAGCTCCCCCTTCAGGACAGATCACTTGGGGAACCGCAGTGTGTCCGTCCTGGCAAGGGACTCATTGGCTGCACTGGGGATCTGAGTGTCTTGCAGTGGAATCAGTCTCCCAGATTAAGAGTAGGAATTCTTAAAGTGCAGCATCAACAGGCATAGGAAACAAAGTGAAAGAGTTTTTCAGCTTCTCACCTCTGGAAGCTGCAAGATGCATCTGCTGGCTTGGATGCGCTGACTCCCTTCAGGGCACATGTGTGGATCATGCATCTTTTGACTTCTGTCCAAACCAAAGGAGAGGTTAGGTAAGAACATGCTTCTCTCAGAAACAGCCTTCTTCAGGAATGACATTTTGTTGTGGTAAATGACTATGCATTTGGTAAACTTAGAGGTTATATATATATACATAGATATACAAATATTTGTTGGTTTAACTGTGAAAAAGTAGGAGTCCTTCCCTCTTCTGCTGCAGTCAATGCATATCAGAATGCACCAACAGCCTCCAACCAGCTTCTGCTCTGAGGCTCCCTAAATATACTTGAACACTGAGCACAGTTTTGTGCTCTTCACTTCCATGCTGAACTGTGCACTTCCTGCAGTGACTACCATCTCCTCATATCTCATGCACCTAAACTTACCAGCAACCTAAACAACCTAAGCCAAAAAAGATAGAATTATAGTTACACCAAACCACTAAATTACTATCTAAAAACAAACAAAACCCCCACACTTTTCCTATCAACACTGATCAGCATGACATTTCTTATCAGCTGATTCTGTTATCACTCATGAAAAAATCTCCATCATTTTATCCATTCCAAATAACATATCCAGTTTTGACAGTTTCTCTCTTCTGGTGCCTGTGAGATTCTTATTTATGTACTGTACTTAGATAAGTGCTGCTTCCTTTCCTACTTCTGCTGATGTCAAAAGGGAGCACATGGAATGCAGTTTCCTGTCCTGGAAGGCTGGTGTTGCAAGTGCCACGTGGTCTTTTTCAAGGCTTAGGCTGCTGTCCTGTCACTGGCTCAGCTGTTAGAGAACAGTGAGTTGTGATGCCTTTTCCCCACAAGTGCTGCTGCAGAGTGAGCACAAGCTCTGGGCTGTGCTGACCGTCCTCTGGCCTCCTGACTGACCACACACAACCTTCTGACTGACCAGTGGCAAAGGCTACACTGCACCCCAGGCAGCAACCTCTCAGTTTGGACCCCTCTCCAGACAGACAGCAGCACACAAATGGCAAAGAGAACAGCACAGAATTAGTGTTAATACACCACGACTCTCAAGCATGGCAGAATTATCACAGATATGTCTCTGACAGGCAATGCCTGCTGTCCCCTGATTTTCATCTCTAGACTGATATGAAAGAAAGGTGTATTTAAATATTGCCTAGGAAAAGAACTCACAAAAGCATGACAGAATCTCCCTGTGCACCAAGTCTTCTATGCCCCGAGGAAGGCAGTGCCTCTAAAGTCACAGAAAATCCCAGAGAAGGAACATGAGAAGAAAGAGTTGAAACAGGAGATTGAAAATCAAAGACAAAGGAAGAAAAGCAAAGGAAAGGGCAGGGAAGGACGGAAGCAATATTAACTGTGGAAAGTTTGGTTTTAATCAAATATGTATACACTGAAAGATTGATGAGTGACTGTGAGGGAATTAAACATCCTCCAGCAATATAAATTATAAATCATTGATGGCATGCAATACTGTCAGTTTATACAGTGCTGTACAAACAAGCAGCAAGATTCCCCACTTAAAGTTTAACCTGCTTGGAGTTTATCATACAAGGTCCTAGATACTAGATACATACAAGGCATACTCTGGTGAGCAAGCAGATTTTTATGGTCAATGAAGGCACATGAAGCTCTACAGAGATGTAATTGTGGGGTCAAGGTAAACTCAGAAGAGCCAAGACATGGAATTAAAGATCAATCAAAGGAGAACACTGGTAGAAGCACGTAAGACAACTCCACCTGCAGTGATTGCCCCTCTAGTGGTTCAGCATAAAAAAATCATTACTCATTTCCCTTAGACCCTGCTCCTCACTCAAGACCAGACAGCAATGTGAAATAGGAACAAGAGCAGAAGTCTAACAGCAAGTTTCCATTGATTGTTGCATCCCACTATGCTGAACCACAAAAAATACAGGCAGAGAGAGAACCACAACATCTACTGCACGTAACACTCAACAGGAACCTCGTTTTCATATCCAGAAGCTGCCAATGTTAAATGATTCAGAGTAAGACCTCTAACAAAAAACCCATTTTTCTGCACTGTAGATGATAAAAGAAATCATGCCCTGGAGTGATGGCTCTCCACACGTTCATATACAGAATCTAAACTGGCTACCAGGATGTGGATTACTGATGCCACACTTTACAAGCCTGCTCTCCTTCCCTGCAGCACTTCTTAGTAAGCACTCCATTGTAAACAACTCTTCTTTCCCCACCTTATCTAAATATCAGCTCTGTGGCTGCTGTGGATGCTCTCGTTCACACAGATCTGATCCACAGCCAGAGGGCACTTTTATACACCTGGAATGACCTCTTCCTTTCTTGGAAATCCAACAGCAGCTGCCCTCCAGCACACTGATGCACCCCCACACCTCTCCAGACACACTCACTGCCTGAGCCTCCATTGCAGGTAGTTCCTGCTGGATGTGGCATTTTCTCTGTGTGACCCATCAGTTCTCATCAGCTCATGTCAGTGCCCTCTCCAATATAAAAACCCCTTGATATCTGCACTGATAAGGTATTTCCCCTAAAAACCTTTTTCAAACCCCTCTGAATTCTGGTATTTAAACTATACACTAAAAAAGAAGAAAAAGGAAAGAGCTGTTTCACACATTTCCAAAGACAAACCCTGTTGGTGCTAGGCAATGGGGGGCCTCTGATAATGGGCTTAACTCAAATCCAGCTGGCAAAGGCACAGTGGGACCTCTGAACACCCTGATTCTGCCTTGAAAAAACAGGGCAACTTTTTTCTGCTGTGACTCCTCTCTGTACAACTAACCATCCCCTCCTACTGCTCCCCCACCCTCCACACCCCTCTTTGTCTTTGTTACCTACAGGCATTTTGGCACTATTTAATCAAAAGAGCTTGTTTCTCTGAACTTTGCTTGAACAGCTCAAAGCTTTCAGTATTGCCTCCAATTAGCTCTCAACAGCAGGGCAATGGTAATGCTCCTCAGAGGCCTTTTCTGCATGACACTGTAACTGCAGTCAGAAAATGTGCCACACGACTGCAGGAAGCATGTCCAGTCAACACAGGAGGTATTATTTACAGTGGGAATACATTTGAATATGCCTCCTCAAGTCACACAAGCTTATCTACATTTTTCTGCTAGCAAAGTGTTCAAGAACCCAGAACAGCATCTCCTTTATCTCTCTCCTTTACAAGACCAGATTCCTCTTGCTTCTAATAGGAAAACCACCTCCTCCTTTCCCTCTGTAGCCTTCAAAGCAAACAAATCAGTCCCAAGCAACCACAGTCCACATGCTCATGCAATTCAAAAGCAGCTGCAGGTGGTAACCTGACTTACAGTGGTCTTACATAGGTCAGAAGATTCTATTCCCACTGAGGCTCCTGGGATGCTCAAATTAGGGGCCTGAGTTGCCATTAGTATCATAAACAAGTATCTTGCAGGAATTATTAGGGTGATGACAAGCAGGTAAAACTGCACTGAAATCCTCCCATTGAATTCACTAGAGGGAGCTCGAAGACTGAGAAAACAGCAAATTAAAAGGTAATATGGACAGAAGCTCCCCTGGATTTAGCAGGAAAATCTGTTGCTGGTAAAACTTCCTCTGAAGACACAACGTATTTGTGAGTGGGACAGTAAGAAGGAGCTGGAAAAGGCAGCTCTGATTTGCCTCTTGTGAGAGCAGAAGGAACAAGCACACTACAAGACAGTATCACAAGCACAAAGGAAGCAGTAACATTCACCTTCTCCACAAGCTGCTTCTTCATTCCTGTAGCCTTCTCATTCCACATACAAGCAGAACCAATACATTTGCTTAAAGTCCTTGTTTAAATTTACATCTTCTGAAGTTCTTCTAGCTCAGACCTAATTTCTCACAAGAGCTATTGAGGCAAGGCAGCTCTTTTCTTAGAAGAGGGCCTGTCTAATCACAGTTCAAGAATTCCCAGGTACCACTAGTACAAATGTACCAGCTCTGTGACCCACCTCTCAAACCACTGAGCACCTAAGGCTAAAAGATTCTGGGGTAAGTCTGCACAGCTGCCTATAAAACTCAGTAATGACAGTAATCTCCAAGCAGTACTGACTTACAGCAACAGGGGAAAAGACAAAAGGTATAGCAAACTCAGAAGCCAGTAAGAACTCCAGGTTCTGAATACAGACACTCCAGGTCCCAAAGTTCTGCCTTGTTTACAGAAACAAAAGATGAGTAAGAATTTTAAAGAACAAAAGTATTAGTCTCCATGAAGCACTACTGACTGGTGTGCTTTGCAGTCCTCTGCTTCTGAATTTTGCAGCACAGTATGAGAGAAAACCAGCACACTTTTCAGAGATCCTGTCCCCTTTCTGCAGCCTTCCCATACTCACCCTCTGAAAACAAACTGCCCTTTGCTGATACTCTCTGCTTCGATGCAGATGTCCATGAAGTCCTCAGTGCGCTGTGCAAAAGAGGATTCAGAAATCAAACAGTTAACATTTGAAAATGCCACACCCATGCTACTGCAATATGTTCACACAATGGCCAGTTCTTTGTCCCACAAAAGGAGGCAGAAGATGCATTTCTGCATTTCATGCTTTATTCAAATCTCAACTCGACATTTGAATTAGAAATTACAGACAGTGTTTTCCCATTAATGAATATTCAATACCACAAGAAGCAAAATAATGAGTCACACATTTGGCTTCTTGTTACATTTAAAGACAATAGCAGATCTCTTAGGTTTACTTATTTAATTTCTATTCAATGGGTCTTTCATGAATTTAAGCAATAGTACAATGATACAACATTTGGCCACCAAACACTGCAATTAGAGAATTTTAAACAGTACAAATTGGAAATCAAAGTGTCCTTGATAACAATCCTTTAAACTCCTTACTTAGCTTCTTTCCTATTTACAGCCTGCCCTTAAACTGAGTATACAGCTTTTTCCAGGAAAGCAACTTTAAGAATCAACTTATTTTTTTATTTATTTTAACATTTCTGTCCCGGCAAAAGTCATAGTGTGCAGATGCAATCAAAATGAAAAAAAGTAAAAATAAATGCATCTGCAAATGCATTAGTGTAACTTGGTTTATTCCTTTGCTGTTCTGCAGAGGCACTGCCTGAGCTGCACCTGTATGGCTTTATCAGCTTCTCTCCAATGGGGCAGCCTCTGCATGAATCTGAGGTGAGACAGAGACAGGCGTGGCTGGCAGCAGTCAGCAGATATGGCCTGGTAGTGACTCCAGAGAGCTGCTGTTCAGCTTTGAGGGCTACAGGGACAATGGTTTCAAGAGAGGGACTGTAATGCAACAATAAGGGATCCTCACTTGTAGAAAGAGATGCAGTATCGAGATACTTCCAACTCTAGAAACAGGAAAGTACAACTGGTCTAACATGAACTTGTCCATTTTTCTAGGCTGTGCAAGAGACCTGAGAACCCTACATCACTTCCTTCTTTTCAAAACCAATATTAAAGTGTATCTTGAAGGCCTAAGGGAGACAAAACAAACTAAACAACAGAAAGAGCATAAGGGCTAGTTTCTGGCAATCAGATACTTTTTCTGTTATTGGTAGGCCTGCTTTTACTTTACATCACTGGCTCCAATCCAGTTCAACAACCAAAACTCTTGTGCTTAAGTGCCACCTAGAAACCACTAAAAAATATACCCAAATACTAGTCTCTGTCTAGCTTCTACCATTACTAGGACACTGACAGTCCAAATGATAAACCATGATGAAGAAGAAACTAAAGGTCATGTGGTATATTCTCAGGAGAAACCAGGAGAACATTTAAAAAACTGTATTAGCCTGTTTGGGTCTTTTTGGTCTGATCCTACAGGATAACATACCAATATAACTCACGTTTTCATGTTCTTAAAGACCCTGAATTCTAAGGAACAAATATGTTGCAGTAAGTTTAACACCTCCTGTTAAGCTGGGTATAGTGGCAAGGGTTTCCTGCAGCCTTGAGGAGGCAATGAAGGGAAGCTCATGAGTATAGGATCACTGTGTTAGCATTTTCCTGTAAAATTAAAGACTGACATCTATCCAAGTAGCTTCAACAGCAGTAAAATTGCACCAAAACACAGGCATAAGCCAAAGAGAGGTTCTAAAACAGTGAATGAACAGCATGAACATGCTGAAAAGGTTATGACAGGAACAGTTCCTTTGATGCCTTGCTTCTATCCTTTCAACCACCTGCACTTCCTTTCCTTCAAATAAGTGTAGCCCCTGTCCTTTCCCTAGTACCAATTATTTTTAACTCCCCTCTGCAAGTCTGAAAAAGAGAGAAAAATCAAAAATTCCAGCCAGACACTCAGGCTCAGCTTCCTTCTAGCAGCAGTTGATAAAAGAGAATCACTCTCACATAGGTGAAGAGGGAAAAGAATGCTTCTTGGTGCTTTGCTTACTCATGGACAATCCTAAAACTTTTGTTTGGCTACTGAAACCTTGTACAAATTCTTTCTGATCCCACTGCATCCCAGTTTTACATTCATCTCTCATGCTTTCACACTGACTCTGAAACTTGCCCATTCCTGGATTCAATCATGGACCTCTTCCTGCATGAGGTAGTAAATGTTAGTTATATAGACACAAGAATGGGAGTTTAACAAGACTCTGTGGGCAGGCAGCATTTGGAATCCAATTATGTTATGGTCTTACTGTTAGATCAAGCTGCCTGTTCCGAGTTGCAATGGAAAGCTCAATGGTGGACAGCTTCAGTTCTTCCCAGTCCTCTGGGGCTACCTCCTGGGGGAATTCTGTGTATCAGGAAGAGAAGGTATCAATCATTAAGTGGAATTTAATTACACAGATCTCTATGAAGCAAATGCTAGACACAAAAATCAGTCTGAGCCATTTTGGCCACTAGTTTTGTTTCTCTAAAATGTCAAAATCTTAAAAAATTAAAAGGGAGCTTAGGGGTACTGAAGAAAAGAAAAAACACCATCAGCATTTACACAGTATCAGAAAAGACTGTCAAGCACAGTACATCACAGACCTGTGAGTCCTTATGTCCAGGGATTAACAGATCTCCTGGGCTGGTGATAAGAACATTTAGAAAACCCATGAAATGCTAGTACCAAAAAAACAGGAATCCAGTGTTCAGGAGGCTGTGGTAACACATTTTCTACAGGACACAGCTCTACAGTTCAGTTCTCATATCCAGGTCACTTGGCTCATGCTCCTGCATGAATCACCTCTGCTAGCCAAGGAGGAACGAGGTCTTTGCACCAGACTGTGCAAAATACCCACTCTCCTTCCTCCTGTGGCCAGCCACATGCACTGCCCAGACAACAGCCCAACCCAAGTGAGGCTCAGAGAACACAGAAACAGAAAGAATTTACCATACTGAGAGAAATTTAGGGCTTCTGCATGGCCCAAATTTTACTGTTCTATTGGAAGTAACATTTGTTGCTCTGTGTCAGCAACTCTCCCCACCCTGGAAAACAAGGGCTGCTCCTCTCTCCCCAGCTCACTAAGAAGCCACTCTGCTGGAAGAAGATTTCAAGAAGCTCACCTAGAAGTGCCAAGTATCCTCAATGGATGCCTCCACTGCAATGTCAACTCTGAGTCTAGGGAATGCCCTGGGTTCTTTACAAATGAATATTTGCTAATGAGACCACAAACACTGGCAGGACTACTCTGTTCCATTTGTGACAGACGCCACTACAACTATCTTGACAAAAATCACAGTTTAAATAAATAAAAAAAGGAAACAAACAAATAAATAACAGTAATAAAAAAGAGAGCAGTAGACGTCCTCCACACAACAGACCCCAGATCTGTTAGAGGAGTGGAGCCTGCATGTGAGATTATGCCAGAACACACCCAGCCCACCTTTTGGAGATGACCAGTACGATCGAAGCCGTCTGTAAAGCCTCACATACAAAGGAGGTCTGGATTTCTCCTCTGGCTCTTCTGGAGGTCTCTCAGTAGGACCCAGGTACCTGAGAGCAGCTTGATGTTTCTGAGGCCACTCCTTGGATTTACATGGAAAGAAAAGACAGATGATAAAAAGGCATTTTGTTTAGGGCATTACCTGTTTATTCTGTTTAGTCCTTAGCCTATTTATTGTGTACTCACACGCAGTCCTGCAGAGCTACTCAGACCCCTCCCACTGCCTCAGCCTACTTTATGGCTCTCCAGTCTCCAGGTTCATTAGTGAGATGACATTTCTGCAGTTTCAAAAAGATTACCCACAGTTCCCAAATCCACTAATCTAATCCTTCCCTGCACAGAACCAAGGGCATTTTCCCCTCTATGAGCAGAGGGTGAAAGGATGTTTCCTTTGCTGCTGATGTGTGGCAGGGTGACACAGCTGCTTCTGGCTGGAGGGAACAACCCAAACCAGCCAGGTCAACAGTAATGTCTGCAAGCACAGTTGGTTTCTGCATGGCACAAAGGCAACCTCAAAGAGCAACTGCTCAGCAGGATCCAGTGCAAACAGACAAAGACTACAGTGCTGTGTGCAGCCAAGGGGCACTAAAACCTGACAGGCCTTTGTTCTCCAGCAACTCAAACAATCCAGACCTGACCTGATAGTCAGGTGCTTCCAAACAGCAACACAACAGCTCTTAAGGCAAGTCATGTGAGCTTTATAAAGCATCTTTAAAAAGAAAAAAAAAAAGAAAAAGAAAAGTACTAACATTATTCTTGGTGATATTTCAGATTCCAGTACCAGGGCTACAGAAGAACCTTAGCTTTTGAAATATCTCCAGATGCTGACAAAGTTTATTTCCTGTCATTGTTCTGAAAATAATTTCCGAAATGCTCCAAACACAGGACTTAGGGAGGGAATAATTTAATTGGTTTTTAAATCTATATACTAAAAACAACACAGCCAAGAGCCCACATGAACTCAGTACAAGTATTTTTCTATGTACAAAATTTCAGAAGTAGTTTTGGATCATACAGCACAGGTTGTTAAACTAATTCACCTCACACCTCTGAGAGCAAGGAAAGACTCCACTCTCATACTGACATAATAAGCAGGACAAACAGAGGTTGTATCAGTAGGGCAGTACACAAACAATAAATATTAATGATTAAATGGAAAAGCAGCAATGCTGTGATAATTTAAGCCTGTGTATTTTAGAAGAGATGATAACACTCCTAACAATGCCCCTACCAATATCAGAAGTGATATTTCCAATTACACTTTTTTTCAGCTACAGGTCATCCTGTTTCAAAAGACACCCACAGTAAAACCAGAAAATATCAGGCATGGAGCAGCAAACACAAGCCAGGAAGAGATTCAACTCCACAGGCTGGAGCCACTTCTTGTAGCAATTAACGAAATGATAAGAGGCACATAAAGCAATGTGAATACCACAATTAGGTGAGATCAGGTAGAAAGTTTTCTATCTAAATGGCTGAAGAAGTGGGCACTTCTCTTTAACCTTCAGCAGGTTAAACAGATCTTTTTAATGTACAATTAATAGCTCACCAGAGAAATCCACTATCATCACCCCCAGCTGAGCCTAAGGACTCAAAGTGAGAAAGGAGGTGGACAGAAATAAAGAATAGGTTTCTACCTAGAATGCCAGAACACAGAAGCATAACCTCAAATTTTCTGGGGATGGGGGGCAGGGGGGAACCCACCCCAACTTTCCTGGATACATTTCTATTAAGTCCCCCTTTACTGGAGTTTCCTATAAAGGAAGCATTGGCACTGTCTCAGACAGCATGGCTAGACTGCACTGTTTGATCTACTGTACCAGCCCCTGGGTATTTTTACTGCCTTTCAGGAGGTTCCTTATATGTTCAGAGAACAGGAAAACCACGTGAATGAAAATGCCTTACTTTTAATGCAGGTCAAATTTTAATCTTTCCAGGATCAATTTTAAGCAACAGGAAAGTTTAAGGAGAGATAAAAGCTATTCATCTTCATGTTCATTTTACTACACAAGGAAGCCTGATTATCAGTGTGCATGAGCAGTCTAATTATAGACCCTTCTGCAGATGAATAAATCAGAGTGAAATGTTATTACAAAGACTGTTGAGAAAAGGTGGCTGAGAACTTTAGCACTTCACCACTGCTGCTCACCAGTTTCACAGGGAGTTATTGGCTTCCCCTGGTGATCTTGCAGCAAAAAAATTTAAAATTTTTTTTTAAAGTATTTCTCTTCCCTTCCTCTCCTCAGAAGTAAGTCTATCAATTGGTAGGCTTTTTAACAAGTTGAGTTTTAGTCCCATTTTATATTGTTACCAGAATACTTCACGAAAGCTTGCAGATAGATTATACAAAGCAAAGTCAGCCTGTTCATTTCCCAAACAAAAACACTTTTGTCACAATTAATGTTTACCTTAAATGTACTGAAAAAATGAGCTGCTTTGGTTTTCAGAGGCCCAAGGTACCAGTACCTGAAAAAAGAACAGAAATAGGACTTCTAAGATATCCAGGGGTCAATACTGGGAAAGGGAGAAACTTTGCATTAAGTCAGAGCACACAGACTTGTTTGCCACTGAGTTAGTGCTCCCTGACAACCTTTAGCTTTTTGATACTCTAAGATAGTTTCTACAGACCACCAGCAGCCTAGCAGTGACATCCCTACCCCGAGTTACACATCACCAAAATGCAGAGTATAATCTTCACTATGGGCAGCAGGACATCTCACTAGCAGAATTTAACTTTGTTATGTGAGACAACTGGGGATGATTTAAAGGTCTCTGGTCTAACAGCTGGTGGTGTACATCTCTGCAATATGCAATACAGCATATTTCCAAAGGTTGGAAGAAACAAACAAAAAAGCAAAAGCTTCAGTGACAGAAGAACCAGCAAACATTCATTAGTCCCAAAGGATTCTCACATCAAAATCAGGGTTTTACAAAATAAAAATCCTGCCAGCCACACAGCACTGTATAGAAACTAAAGATGTGACTGTATTAAGGCAGGCTTGGCACACATTTTGATCACTGTCTTTCATCAAAGAGGGTCAACAAAGCACATTAAACACCACCAGCTCAGGAGTACTGCAGAACCAAGGATCTCATTAACCATTAAGGCATGCAACTGTGCCACCACTGCCCTCAAGCCATGAAATTGTCTGTAAAATAGTAACATAAAACAGCACCAGGTCTCCAGCAGCACAGTCCTTAGCAGAGGGATAGTCAGACACATTTCTGGAACTGTGTCTTATGGCTTAACTGCCTTTGAGTTCTTTTCAGTTTAAGATCAGCTGCAGTGGAACAAACTAAACGTTTTTAGTCCAATAACCCATCTCTCGCAGGGAGCAAAAGTGGATGAGGTGGGAAAGTATAAAAACAGGACAAGCACACGAGGGTTTTGTTCCAAGCAGACTATAAGCACCAGTTCATTTGTTGCTGAAATGCTTTCCAAGCTGGACATGTCTCTCTGCATTCAAAAACATTTATGGAAAGAAGCAAGGCTTGAGGATGTTCGTGTGCCTCATGGACCAAGGTGCTGTCATGCCTACAGCACTGAGCCCAAAGGACTCTTACAAAAGGGAAGTGCTACAGGGAAAGATGTGAAGGCTGACATCAGAAGAAAACCAGGGCATGGTCAGGAAGCCCAGTAGGAGTGCAGAGCAGAGAAGTGCACTTCCTTGAACTGGGGGCTGCAATTAGCAGGAGAGCCTGCAGCACAGCCAAATCAGCACCTACACAGCCTACTAAAAATGTCCCTGGCTTCCCAGGGACAAACAACCTGACCACTTCCTGCATCTCCCCCAGCCCACATCACTTCTCAAACCTACTCAAACATTTGCCAGACAAACTCCAGAGGTCTGCTACCTCTTTCTTCCTGACAAAGACAGCTCATTCACAAAGCACATGGTATTTCCTTACAGATGCATTTCCTCCATAAGAGTTTGGGGAGAGAGCTGCTTTGGCTCTGCTGCTCCTTCAGCAGATAATGCCTGTCATTTGATACACAGACACTGACATGTTAAATGTCCATTTGGACAAAGCCCAATAATTATGAGTTTAGCATTCAGAGAACAGTCATCAGATAGCACAGTCAATGCCATTTCTGGCAGGAACCTGAAGGGCATTTCTACTGCATGTGATGTCCCTTGCTGGAATTGAGTTTCAGAGTACGCACGCAGCTTTTCATTGGCAGATGATGAAAAACAATGGCCAATTACTTTACTTAGACTTTACTCAGGGGAGAGATTTTGGCCCTTTACAATCTGAATAAAGTTCCAGAAGCAGATGCCACATGCAAAGAAGAAAGTAAATACTTAAAAGAACAGGTCAGCATCAAATCAGTGTTTATTTCAAATTACAAGAATTCTGATACATCTTACACTCTCATGTGTGTAATGCAAGACCTAGCAAGAGTGGGTGCCTCTGCCAGTCAGATGCCTACATTCAAAAAACCAGACTTACTTGAGAGAGGGGGTGTGTCTTTTTAGGCAACAGATACTATAAAGGGTACAGTTTCAAAAAACAGCGTTTTCTTACTTGCTAACTGTAACTCCTGCATCTCTGTAAGATCCCCATCTTAAACCAGAGACTGCAAACACAGGCTGCTCCTTTTCTCCCTGTAAAGAAAAATGAACACTGCAAAATTGCTTTCTCTTACCTTGTTTCCAACTTTATTTTCTGAATTTGGAAAAACAGCATTTCTACATAAAAATTTCTGCTAAATTTCTACACAGAAATTCCACAGAAGAGGTATAACAAAGAGCTAACAGCAATAAAGCTTAGGAGAATTTAAGCATTGTACATTCCATCTGCTCCAGGAAGGAATATAAGAGGTGAAGTTTTGAACAGGTAGCCTGAGTTTGACTGCACACCCAGCAATGGCCATTTCATTTTGTGGATCTGACTGTTGGCCAAAAGCAAGGAGCTCTGCACAGCACCACAACGCTCTCGCTGCAGAAATGTCCATTCTACAACTCAACAGAAAAATAATATTCAGAAACCATATGAGGCATAGGCAAAGGTTTTCCCATTTTGTATTTTTCTGTTTGTCAAAGAAAGCTATTAACTTCACAATACACATGAATGCATCAAATCAGCAGACAGCTACTGCTGTGTCTCACCATTGCTACAGAAATACCACTGTAGTGAGTTTTGTATTCATCAATAATCTCTGAGTCTCAGAGGAGGGTGATGTTGAGGCATTCTAGTGTTTTCTTCAGTTTAGATTGTCAGATGCCATAGCACATGGTGCAGAACTGCTGCTATCATAAACTAAAATTCCTAACAGCAATACACAGAGGAAAACCAGTCCATCTAAACATAAAAACATGAGAACAAGAAAGTTTTAGGTATGTTGATTTCCAAATAAATAGATGCTTTCACCTTGATCTGCAAGACATCAAGTGGAACTGTCTCTCCTTTCAAAATGGCCAATGTAGCATTAGTAATATGTCTGCAAAACAAACAGAAAAAAAGCAAAAGAAAACAAACAGAAAGAAAGGAAATGAGTAAGCTTTAAAATTACATTTTTTTTTCCAGCAAATTCCACTATGAGTCCAAGTAGGGCTTTTTTTCAGCAAAAGTAAAAACCCCAGGGAAACGTGCTGCACTTAACTGAAATCAGAAAGCAAAATGGGTGGTTGCAACACATGACAAAACCTAACAAACAGCAAAATACACAAAACAGCGAAAGGAAATTATCAGCCTAAGCTTTTCAGATATTCCTCCTTTCTGAGCTAACCCGGCAGGTCAGAGACCAACTGTGTTACTTTCTGTTTCAGACACTTAACACACTAAGGACCCAAATCATGGTTTTATTTTAGTGGTAGCAAGTATTACAGCCTGGGAGGGAATGGGACAGAATGACTGGTCTCAACTCACATGTCTTGAGATTAAACTGCATTAGTATGTGTTAATTTATTTTGAAGTTTTTAATCAATGTAAATCTACCTATCAGCAGTGCTCATATCATTTAGGTCTCCATTAAGTTGTGGACAGTAGCCAGGGCACTTTATCATTTCAAGCTGTAAAGATTTTGTAACCAAAGCGTCCAAGTCCACTAAATAGTCTATGTTCAAACCTTGAAGCATATACTTGATTGAAACCCCTTCCCTGTTTTCAAAGTTGGGTAATATTTAGTTTCCACACTGCATACATTTCCAGTGTCTTAGCTGGACAAGGAGAAAATGCCGTTTTCAGATCCAGCCCAAAATTAATGTGAATCAGTGGGAGAAACTGCCCTTGGTTTCATCAGGATTAGAATACTGAGACACATAAGGAAGCTGTTCTTCCCACAGCCCATCTTGTCTCCCAGCTCTTATCTTTCTCTAAGACCTTTACAGTTCCTACACTCCAAAGTAAGAGTGCTGAAGGAACCAAAGTCAAAATATTTCTTCAAAAAATATCACTTCTGCACTTCTTAACTCAGGTTCTGTTACTGGTGCAGGTTGTTAAGCAGCCAACTGACCAAATTACCTTCAATTTCACCTGTGCGCTGCAGTCCCACCTGCACAGCTCATTACCTTGGGACAAGAAGACCATCCATTTCAAACAGCTTCTTTAGAACCCAAGCATAAATTATTATTTTAATCTTAGCTGCTGATTACAGCCTTGTCCACCTTTCTGAGCTTCAAAGGACTCTTGTAGTTTTAATGAAGGATGTTATGCCAGTTGACTTGTGGGTTTTACGTGTGATGGATACCAGCAGGGGTCCCACAAAGAACAATGTTAATGAGTTACTGGGAGAGTGAGAGTGAAAAGATTTCAGGATCAAGAAGAAATATACTTATTATTATGAGAGGAGAGGAAGGGAAAAATTGAAAAGAAATGAAGTGTAGGGAAAAGAAAGATTGACTCCCTTTTCTAAGTGGATAAAACAATCCTGCATTAAACTGAACTGCAGGCAACAGATACCACCAGACTGGATCATATCCAGGATGCTGAAGATAAGAATTGGGTTGTTGGATTACTGCCAGCATCAGTCCCACCACAGGGAAAAGTCAGTCCTGCCCTGCAAAAGTCAGTAATGGGATCCAACCTTCCCCATATTGTTGTATGCCTTCCTTTGCAGGTCCTAACCAGGCTACATGTGGACCAGTTTCTAGAATTCTTAGACTGGAGAAGGGTGAGAAAGAGGACCTATTTTTGGCTTATTTTGTCATATCCTTGCTATATCCTTGTCATACCCTTTCTGCTATTCCTAAGAGGCTGATCCTTTTAATCCCTTTTTCTTTTTAAACTCTGAGCATCACATGATCACAGAGAAATTAGCCACAGCAAATGATTTCTAATAATACATACATTTCCTTCTTTTAATTTTTAGTCAGTTTTTGGAAGTCATTAACTCAGGTAACTCCAGAGAATCATCAGGCTCTGCCCAGAGTCTGCCAACTTCTATGTAACACAGAAGAAAAAGAAAAGCATCAAGCTACCAAGAAGCACTGCTCCTTGAAAACAAACAACCATGTTTCAGAAACATATCATACTTACTGGACTTGGTTTGTGCTTTCAGGGTACAGTGCGTGGCTCAAAGTGCAAGTTTTTCCAAGGGGTATGAATCCTATTGGAATCTTACTGAAGGCAGCCTGGACACATAAGGAGAGTAAATTAACATTTCCATGAAGCTTCCTGTGTGGAGATCACAGCTGTGTCTGGCATCACCCCTTTGGCACTGAGCAGCCAGGCACTTCCTCACACAGTGACTCAGAATGTGGCACCCAAATCTGTGAAGCCACACTGCCAACTGGGTACAAAAGAGCTCTCTGTAATCATTAAGAGCATTGTTACATGCATTTTGGCAGCCACATCCCAACTAATGCATGGATTCTGTCAGCAATCTGCCATCTTTCTTAATACTGCTGGTGGCATCACAGGCTCTGAATCCCATTTACCACTGCAGAAATCCCCCTCTGACAGAATAACCTTGCACAGCAAAGAGATTTTCCCACTTAAGGAAAGGAAATCAGTTGATTCCTCTGCCATCCAAATCATGAAGCAGCAGAAGGTCTAATTTTTGGAAGTCACTGACCATGTTATTTGTCTGTACCCCTTTTCAGCAAAAGGGCTTGTTGAAGGAGCACGTTATTACCCTGTACCTCATCTTAAACCTTGCTTCTTGAAGCGTGTCAGCAAACCAGTGTGAAGTACCCCATATCCCAGTGCACCATCCCCCTGCAGGGCTGCTGCCAGCAGCACCGGGACACGGCCAATCCGCAGCCGCTCGGAATGCCCGGCTCACCGCACACCCAACCGCTCTCCCCTGCCGTGTCCGTGTCACCTGCGAGTCCCAACGCTCCCAAACACCCTGCTCTCCTTTTCTTCAGCACTGCTTTACAGTGTGCAGATGAGAGGCTGTTTGCAGCTCCTGCAGTCAAGCTCTGCTCCCCTGGCTGCTAGGAACAGGGCTGCTGGAATACCTTGCACCAGCTCTTGTGCAGGCAACAGTGGCGTGCCTCACCCGAGGGAAAAAGGAAGCAGGGCACAGAGAGAGGGAGCTCGAGTGCAGATCTCTACTCCTAGGACAGAGTGACATGAAGGACAATAATTCCTTGGCCAAAGACATGAAGTGACACAGTGGCAATACTACAATGCAGTATTCCACCCATAATTGTGCTGGATCTCCTACACTACTGCAAAACGATCCAAGCTACATCAAGATAAGAAGCCAAAAAAATAAAGAGAAACTAGCCAGTAAAGCCTCTAAACTTTTCTTCCACTATCGTCAGATCATAAAAGCCTCAGGATCCAACTATAATAATACTAGATTTAAAACAAGAATTGATATAACTAGCCTTCCTTTAAAAATATTGACTTGGTTGCAGCGTCCCCCTTGTCACATTCAGACAAAGCAAATGCCTAAACAGATACAATTCTAGCTGCCAAGGGTATCATCATAATCTTGTCTGGATCATTTAATTGAGTTTTTGCCACCTCCTGCCAGAAGGTTTTGGGAACAATGATTCCCTCCTTTCTTCAATAACACTGTCCTCCCACTTTAAAAAGAAAAATCTCTCTCATTTCCATTCAGAGTGATCCACCTTGAAAGGTTAAAATTTGCTTAGTGCAGCCATCTGCATAGGTAGGTATGCACTGCTTGAAGAAACAGCAAAGCAATCCCAAAGCAGTAGGAGTGTGACCATAACTGAATTCAGTTTCAAGCCTGTACAAATACAAGAAAAACATGTACTTTTGCCCAATGCTTCTGCCAAACAAAGTGGCATGCACAGCTGGTCCATGGGTCTTTGAAAATTGAGCATTTGGCTTCTCCACAATCCCTGCTCTGATGCTGGAAACTTCCCAGAGCCATGGCTTGGGAATCACTGCACTCCCTCAGAAAGGGAACAAAGAACAGGCAGCATTGCAGGACAGTAGCCCAGCTGGACTGCTGCACAGCAAGCTGGCTCCAGAGTAGTAAGCAACGCATTTACTGAAGGCAGCTGAGGCCAAGAGATCGCAGTGGATGCACGAGACACTCCAAGAAATAAACACAATTTTTAAAATGACACCTTCTCACCTCATCTGCTCTACGGAGAAGTCCAGTTATGACCTGAAAAACATGGGAAATGCTCAGCTCCAAGAATTTTATTTTCCAGTTACAGTAAAAAGCTATGAAATTCTTAACCATGTTTACTCTTTGAGAAGATTTAAGGAGCAGCTACTCTTTTATGGAAGGTGCTACAGTTGTTTACATGGGAAAGGAGGAATGTTCAGCCTGCAAACATGTTGGAAACAGCAGGTTTATGAGTGTGCCTGAGTACATGCTGGCACCACAACCACTCCCAGTGTAAATGTTTCAACACTGAATGATGCTCTGTATAATGCAAAACCAGCACTGGCCAGTGCAATTAACAAAAGGCCAGAATGAACTTGCAGATGTATTCTGATCACTTTCTCTTAAGGTCATCACATTAATTTAGCCATTGTCTTATGAAATCAGTAGTTAGAAACCAGAAACTGGTTTAATAAAATACAGTCTTGAAAAAGAGAGCATCCCCCAGTTCTGCTCCTGTCATTAATCATCTTGACAATAGGCATTTATTAAATATGTTCCACACTTTGTTATTATTCCCACGTAATTTTTAAGTTATCTGATTCCCACTTAGCAAAATATGCATTCCTCTGGGGTAGTTTATAGAAAGGAAGGAACTTTGAAAATCAAACCATTACAACTACATTACACAGAAAGAAAATGTTAGAACCATGTCCCTCCAAAGAGTTTGCTCATTCTAGAATAAACTTCTGGAAGACAGTTATGTCACACACTCTTTTTGTGCCCACTCCCATCATCTCTTTAAGACTAGTACCAACAAGCAGAGTGTTTGTCCCCAGAATATTAGAACATTTACTGAAAACAGATATCTAGGAACATTTACTGAAAACACAGATATCTAGGAACAGTTGTTATGATGCTGCTACATTGCACAGACTCAATCTTCTTCCCTCAGCCCAACCATGATTCTCAACAAACCAGGCTCCTGCAGTACCTCTTGGACTGTGCCATCTCCTCCTGCAATAATGATCAGATCTGTGTTTTCCATTAATTCCAGAAGTTTTTTTGCTTGTCCCTCATAATCAGTCTGAAGAAACAGAGATCCAAACATGAGGACTCAAATTACTATTTTTAGTATATCTCTTTTATAGAAAAAAGAATCATCTATCCATCTGGTTAACAGTTATTTTTATGTAGGCATACAGTACTCTATATTACTTACATTCAGAGATTTTTCAACTTATACAACCAGTTTGATGCATAATATGTGCAAGTAAACACATACACACACACACACACACGCACACACGCACACACACGCAGAGGCTAAATGAAGTATCAGAGCAAATCTTACTCAACAGATCTAGAATACCACAGCAATCATCTTATTTCCAGGTAATATTACATTGAAACAAATCCAGAAGCCAATCACTTGCAGAAAAACTCCCACTATCTTTAACAGCCAAAGTGCTCAAGTGCATCTCCTGAAACACAGCATCAACTACATAAAAGGCTACTGCCAGACAGCCACTGACAATGGATTTAGCAGTAAAGAGTACTGACTTTTTAAACCATCAAAACTGTTTTCTACAAAATTAATGTCTTTTACAGACCCATCTCAGCCTTACTTCCCTGCCCAGCCTTGTTTTACCAACTTGACAGGTCTGATGCTACCAAGCACCAGTTTTAAGTCTTGCAAAATAATTTCTTCTCTTAGGGTGGGACTAGGTATTTTTAGTGATCAGAGAAAGGGATTAACAAAAACAGCATTTTAAAATTGAACCTTGTGGAAAAGATTCCAAGACATAAAGATGCATATCAGAGTACTCTGCTGTTAGGACACACTGACTATTAAGCACACATCACAGCCTCAAAAAAACTGCAGAAAGATCAGAATCCCTTCAAAGTTTCATTGTTCTTCTCTTCCAAAGAAAACCTATTTGTTCATTCACACCATTTAGAGCTCAGTGTTCTGCTTTCATGGCGGAAACGTTGAATTATTTGGAGAGACACAGAAATAATTTCAGTGTAAAGATAAAAGGTTATTTTTAATTAATCTGAAGAGTTCAACTGCATGTCAAAATTCCTCACTTTTCAATTCTTCAAGTTCAGGCAGAAATGACAAATTCAACAGCAGTGGGCATGCACCACTAGCCAGCACTCAAAGAGAGTTTAGAGAGAGTTTTCTCTCAAATATGAATTACAGAAGGGCTGCTTTAGACAGACAAACAAACATATGTACTGCTTTAGCTGAAAATTAAAATCTCACTACACTGTTTGAAAACTAACTGTGAATTAAAAAGATTACATATCGGCTTAATATCTCAGTACTTATTTCTTCTTATAAGATGTCTACAGGACAACTAAGAATGTCAAATGCATACAGATTTGAATTTCAATTCTTTGAGAGGAGAAAGAAGAGCAGTCAATATTTCTATAGTAGCAGAACCTATCTGTTCTTACCTTAACCACAGTTACATCCAAGCCAGACAAGTGCAAAATTGGTGCAGCATTCTTTTCAAAAAGGTTCCCAGCTTTGCTAGAAATAACAGAGTAAAAACTGTTTAATGAGTTGTGTGGCTGAAAAAAAAAAAAAAATTAAAAAGGAAAGAAACAAATGAATAGCAAGAAGAAATCTACTTAAAACCGAGCATTCAATCTCCACAATCAGTCACTCAACCTGTGAGTGACTCAACCAGTCAGGAAAGATGAGATTTCATGTGGTTCAAATGTATTACATTTCTAGTCTCATATCTCAGATGTCAGGGTTTTGTTGCAGTTTTAATAAATGCACAAGATGCTATCTAACTTTTGCCAAAAATAATTTTAAAACCCATTAAAACAAATTAGGATCTCCAGAAAGAAATTTATTAGAAAATGAACGACTTACAAAGCACCAGCCTTTCAGACCACAAAGAAGGCCCATGTAGGCTTTAAGAAATATTTCTAAAATCCCAGTTATTTATTACTACATATTATTAAATAAGGTTAGAAGCAAAACTCTGACCTTTTTTGTTATAGGACTGATATTTTATGCCTGTCATTGTATAATAAAATAATTATATCACTAACTATAAATTGTTTACAAGTAGAAACATGAGACTTGATTACTATGCATTTTCCAGACTCACAAAAGCATGTGAGTCCAAGAACTTCCATGTCAGCTATAATATCCCCCTCATATTGGTAGTAACAACTCTCTGCCCCTCCACAAAATGCAACTATTCCAAAGCTTAGCTGATCAGCAGAAACAGACAGACATCATATCCAAGATTATGGTTTTTCTGCTAACGAGCACGTAAAAATAGCAGCCGACCTCTTCCAGGAGTCTTGCTCCAAGCCCATATTTAGCCTCTCAGTTTGTGGGCACATCCCTTTCAAGGGCAGGTTCCCACAGAAGTAAGATCACTTCTTGCCAACTTCAAGTCTTGAAGCAATCAAGGTCATCTCTTATTTCTATAGTTTTTGAGGATGGAAATATATCACATGCAAAAGTTCGGAAGGCATACAAAGGAATTCTACATACGAAGGAATGACAAAGGCCAAAACAGAGGATTAAAGAAAAAAAAGAAATACATATATGTTTATATATGTGTATATATATATGTATGTTTAGAAATAATTCTTCCACCTCAAGCAACTAATTCTATTTCTCATCCCAATATTTTTGGTGAAATAAAGTTTGGCATAGTTACAAAGCACCAGCTTGGCATCAGAGGGAGGCAAAAATGAGCTCAAAATTCTGGCTGGCTTTTATAGCGGATAGCAGAGCAGAAATGCAGAAAGAGTGCCTCAAATGAGAGTGCTGGGAAGGAGGAATTTTACCCTTTGCAAGCTGCTGGGTTGAGGAAGACTGTTGCTTTCTTCAATGGCATAGTGGCAGGGATCAGCTGGTTGCCAAAAGCCTAAGTAAGAGAAAAAGAGCAAGGCTCAGTTTATCTTTTAAGCACACTGCTAAAACAGTTCAAAATAATGCATCTCTACAAATGTCAATGGGCTTTCAAGCCTCATGACATTCAAATGACTTCCATCTTCAGCCATTGTACAGGTCTCTTATTCAAAGACCTGCACTCTTAGCAGCAGCTCACATCACTGTCATAAGTACTCTTTAGCTCATTTTTACAATTCCACCACCATTTCATTTTTGTCAACCTCTGTTTTTCTGCAATGGGCAGAGATCCAGGGAGCTCTCCTTGACTCCAAGGTTACTGGATTTTCTTTCCTTATGTAATTCTCACACACCTGCCTGCCACCTTCTTTCTGCATTCTTTCCAACTTCTGAATGTTAATTCCTCTATCTCTTCTACTCATCTTAATATTTTCTATGCTTCAGTTTTTGAAGACAGGAAAGATAATTACAAGAGAATCTGCCTTGACCTATAAGCAAGTCCACTGTTTCTTATACTTGTCTTAAACGAATCTCTCTCTATAAAAATCATTCAATTCCTCTTCAACTTTTAATCCAATTCTGAAGAGGTGTCTCAATTTTAAATTCCTTGAGAGTTCCTCCACAAAGCCTCTTGCACTTTGTACCTATTTCCAAAGCTGTTCAGCACAGGCAAGGAAATGCCAAACTTCCACATGTTACATCCTGCTCTGTAAGCCTCTAGAAGGTCACTTAAAGGCATCCTCAGTAACACACCAAATCCAACTTGATTTGAACACAAGGAATACAAGGTATCCAGCAATACCATCCAGAAGCCCCACAAAGAGTAGCATCCAAAGACTACTGTGCTGAACATGGCCCAGTCAACTGTCCCTGACTTTTCTTCCCCTTTACCTTGAAGGTTAATCCCCTAGCAGGAATTTTTATATTGAAGGAAGTGATACTGTACAAAAAGAACAGTACATTTTAGTGGTTGTTGGCTGTTCAAACTTATTATTAATTCCACTTGCAAACTCTGCTCAGGAAACCTCAATTTAAAGAAGGGTACAGCTGGCTGTGCTGCTTAAAACATCCAAATTTCTTCTTCCAGGAAAGAAAAAGGATGAGAGAAGTTGCTGAGAGTAAAGAAATCTTCAAAGAAAGTGAAACAAATCAATAGCTCTTAATCTTTACTCAAAGATCAGCTGGAAAACAGACCAACTTATTATACTGCAATTGTTGGGTGGGAACTGGGGAATAGGGGACCTCTAGCATGTTACAGCTGTTAGAAACAACTAGTTATTTGCTTAGGGGCACGATATGATGTATTTGCATGCCCCAAACAATCTAGCAAGGCTCTAAACAACCCAGCAAGGCTCATAAAGATTTTATTAGTAATGACATAATTGCTTCTTTATGTAATATACTTAGACATTTATGTTACATACAGAGGCATTTCTAAAGCAAATCCTGATGTGTAAGACAGAAAACAAAAAAATAATAATGCAATATTCTAGAAGTCTTTCAGAGCAGAACATTAAAGATAACTTACAGTCATACCATAAAAATGGTTATTAAATATATATATGAAGGTATAATTTAGATAAGTCAATGCCTTTTTGACTTGTCACATGCACACTTCCAGGCATTATATTTCTGGACTTCTAAAATGACAACCACTATTCTACAACTATGAAAAATCCTTTGTACAAAGTTTTTATAGTGCTTTATGAATACCAGCAAAGAAACTACATTCTTGTACAGAAAACTATCCTTGAATTGTTTGCCAGCTAAACAGCACCTCTTTACACGTGCCCAGACTTCAGCAACAAGGGCAATCAGCAAGACTGATTTGCCAAGAAGTCCGAGTCAGCTGACACTGACTTATTCCAGAGACAGAGGTGTAAAATGCTAGAAATATGATAAATGGGTTCTTTATTACAGAATCTTTCCATAATCATTTGCCACACCAAGGCTGTCATCATAAATTGGTGTTTAAATTCAGACACATGTGGCAGAACCTTTGCATGAAATACTGCTGTCATGGATACTTTCTCAGGAAGGCAGCTCTGTCATCAATTTGATAATGTAACAGGCTTAAAAACCTAAAAATCTAATGTAAAAATGGTAAGAACTTCACATACACTTCATTCAGACTGAACTTTCTCTTTAGTGAGTTTGTCTCTATTTTTTTCCAATACTTATATGCAGCACTATAAAAGCAAGCAGCATTTTTCAAACAATTTTAGATTGTTGTTATTCTGAAGAACATACCAGACACTTAATGCCTTAATGCAGTACTGCTGTGTGTTTTCAAGCACTATTTGGCACTGACACATCAGTGAGAATGGAAATTACAGCAAGAATTGATTACTAGGCTTTCTGGTTCATTCCTTTCTAATGCAGGAATCTTCTTTAGGACATTTTCCCAGGCTTTAACCACTAAAATTGCAGGAAGCTCTATTGACAGTGCTTTTGTATTTTCATTTGTAAGAATAAGCCATAATGGAATAGAACCTGTCACTTAACTGGATTTAAGAAATAGGAAATTCAGGATTTCCACAACTGCACTATCTGCTGGTACCAGTCTTCTCCTTAGCACTTACACCTTTTTGACAATACACACAAACCACTTCATCAGCTCCTTTTAAAAAAATTGGTTTAATTTGGTCAGCATGCTTCAAATACTGAGGTATTAATAGCTATTTTTTGTGATATAAAAGACTTCTATCACTTTGTTATTATGCAGTAAAAATGAATATTGAAAACATAAGACTCTGAAATTACAAGTATGGTTTATGAAAGCAGTATTTTCAGGGAAAGATCTTGTTTTTCATGAGCAGTGAGTTCCCTTACATCTATTCTGCTGTGAAGATCCATTGCCCAAGACATGTTGCTGTGAAAATCTTTCAACAGCAGACAGGCTAAAATTAGGCTAATTCAGGTGCACAGCACTTCTGTACTGAGAAAAATAATTTACACTATTCTACTCAGGCCCCAGTACGTAGCAATGACGAGAGCAGTGTTACACCCTGCCAAACGTCAAACATACGTCACGAAGGAGCAGGTTTAGAATAAACTTTATTTGTGGGAGGTAAAAACTCTTAAAATCCTACAGAAGTGATGTCATCCATGGGCAGCAGCACTTACACCTCTCCAAAAGCCTGCTTATTAAGGACAGGATTTCTTTGTGACAATATTACAGTATGGGAGTTTGTTGACTGCTGTTTGCCCATGAAGGCCACAAACTATGAAATGCAACAGTCAGTACCCCCCTGAACAGTGGCCTTCTTGTCACTGCTCAGCAACTAGGCTGTCCCCATTAAGTTCCCAGTACATGGGTCCCAAAAGAGCTGGGTCAGTCAGTCATCACAGCTGGCATCCCTGATAAAGTCACTCAGGGTCCAACAGACAAGGGCGAGGTCTCTGCAGCTGAGCACTGACACGAAGCGGTTTGTGCTGCTTCTGCCCAGACTACACCCCTCCTGGTGGGGCTGGCATTTCAGTCTTGCCAACAAATCATCTTCCTACCACAAGTTTACAGGCACAGAGCAATTGCACATGCAGCAATGGAGGTCTGGGTAGCTCCAGCAGTGACTAAGATCACCCCAAGGATAACGGTGCACTCCCCTGCAGCAGCAGCCAGGACGCACAAGGGGCAGTACCCCCTGTCCAGCCCTGGGCATTAAGGGGAAGAACACAGATGGCATCATTCTAAGGCTTGGCACGTAGGAAAGGCCCACTGGGAAAATCTCAGGAGCCATGCACAACCAAGATAAGAGAGAGATTTTAATCTAATTTTATTACTTTAAACAGTATTACCTGGGCTTCTTGGCATGCAGCTCTTCGTAGCAGGTTATCACTATCAGGTAAGACAGAAAAGAGAGGGGACATTACATTGTGTAAGTTTAAAACAATTTGCTCATTTTTAAAATGGTACATACCCCTTTTACACACAGTGTTACAACACTAAAACAGAAAAAAACCCAAAACATTTTAAGGATAAAACACCCCCATTTACACACACAAGCATATTTTTTTTTCTGCATGTGCACACAAACATTCTTTCTACATATATAGAAAAGCAGAAAAAAAAAGGACATACATTAAAGAAAAGAGAAAAGAAAAGCAGAAAACAAAGACCAGGACGCCAAGTGTGCTGAGATCACATAAGCTCTGGCACACTGTGTAACTGTGATTTATTTGTTAAATTGCTACATAACTATAATCCAGAGATCAGGTGTGGGTTTTTCCAATGTTCTTGCTGCCTGGTATTTACACTGAAGGTACTTACCATTCTGGCAGTGTAGAAGGGTTCTAGAGAGGACTTAAGTCTTTGTGCATTACAACAGTGAACTCCCCTCTCCATCAGTTTTCAAGCCTAACACACATTAATGTAGCACCTCCCACTCACCTAGGTCTGAGCAAGGCCCAAAGCAGCAACTCAGAGAGGTGAAAAACACTCATTAAGTGTAAAAACAAAAGAGATGATCAGTGTTAGATACGTCACAGATGGTCTTTTCAGAAATACATTCCTGTCTTGTCACTGGCAAGCAGGGTATATATACAGCAAGCACTGGAGACACAGCTACTGAGTGAGCAATCAAAGTCTGTTCTTCCCCTAGCCCCAAAAATGCCCTATTTCCCCTTGCACACAAAATGTCAAGTACTGTTCTGCTGTGCCCGGAGTCTTGCTTGTCCTCTAGGTACCAACACTCTCCATCCACCAGCCTGTCCTTGCCAATACCTGGCAAGACCATATACTTTTGTCTCAAAATATCACAGACAAAAAACCCCCACTTACAGTCAGCATATCAAAATGAACACTACAGCAACCAAAAGGATTAAAGGCCAACCAGACAGAAACAGGTGAGTGGGAGAACAGCACACTTCTGCCCCAAAATGTGGCTCATCAGGCCAAACCCTGCCATGGAAACAGCAGAAGAGAAGGCAAGGCAAGGCCAAACCCAAGTGCCATCTATTTGATTCCACTGGTTTACAGTATTTATCTGTCACTGGAACTATAGAAGCTGCTCTTTTTGGCATCACCAAAGATGCTGCAATGCCATAAAATGAGAAGTAGGGTGACTTCAGGTGAGATATAAAATTGGATTCTGAGAAAGTAACTACGCTATAAAAGCCACAGATTTATTCCTGGTAGTAATGAAAAGACAAAGAAAGAGTTCAAGCATGGAAAAAGAAAATATGTGAATAATACCTCATCAGGATAACAAGTAACTGGAATGTCTGCAAAAAAATTCCTCAGAGGCATGCTGTCATATTTGCTCCTTAAAACCAAAGGAGTAAATAATTTGTATTAAGCAACTGCAATATCACTTAGAGGAGCAAGAGCCTTGGGTTTGATTGCAGTAATACGATGGAAATGCACCAGTTAAAATAACTCTGCAAAGGTTGGTGTTCCAAGCTGTGCAACAGCAGTGTCACAGCTAATTCCAGCTCAATCAAGGCAGCGTGACAGGCTGAGTCCACACTGTGCCACTGGGGGCACGAGCCCTCACACAGGGACACTTTGCTCCCCGTCTGTGACTGCGTGTGGCCAAAGCAAACAGAAAATAATTGCAATTTCAACACATAATGTTGAAATATTATGGAATATCAAGGAGACCCCGCTATCAAATGATGGTTGCACTGTTGATGTCTTTGAGAATTGCTGTCCTAACCTTCTGAACAAATCCCAGCCAAACCCACATTATCTGTTTACTTCACATTGATGCTATTTTGTTCAGAAGTCAAGCTCTGTCACACTGTCAGCCAGTCTGTTTTCCTGGTGCCCCCAGCTTTATGCTGCAGTGTTAATTGCCTTTAAAATGAAGTCCAGCAACACTTTACAAATGCAAGCAGAAGATACTGTTCTCTCTTTTTCAACCTCAAAGATCCTCAAAACAACTGTCAAGGATTCACCTCAATGAGTCCTACCCATAAAAATTAAGCTTGACAGTTTAGATGTCAACATTTATGCTGATTTTCTCCTGCATTGAAGCACTTAAAGAGACAGAAGAGGCCTACTTTGACACTTACCATTTTGGTGTCAAAGGAAAAGTTTCGATTCTGAGACCAGAAGAATCATTTACCATCCAGCAATTTCCAGGTGATCTGTCTCACTTCTCCAGCAGCACAGCACCCAGAATCCCATACCATCCCAGCCACACTCATAGGATTTCCACTTAAATCAACTGGGACATTTCAAAGTCATCTGAGTTTGTCAAGGATGTCCCAAGTCTGGTTTAAAGATGCCAGGTAACAGGAATCTTTTTATTTCCTTAAAATATTATGTCAACACTTAACTAGCTTCAAACTCCAGAAAAAACAGCACAAGTGCACTCACAGGGATGCATCTGTAAGAAGAGCAGTCCTCCTCCTGCATCACAACTGTTGCATTTACTCACCTCACATGGCTCACCTAAAACACCCCAAGTGGGCCTGCGAGTCCTCTGCAGGCCATGACAATCAATAAATAGAGAAAATTGTGAAAACCAGCTAAAATGTAACTTCTTAAAACCTTCTACCTCAGCATGTATTCATTCTCAAAATATGACTCCTCACCAGCTCCCAGAGAAGATGAGACTTTAATAATAAAGATAAGATTTTGTTGATTTTTTTGTACTTGATTGTCTACTATTAGGTAGTAACAAAGCCTTTTCAACAATGCTCAAACATGAGCAGGTGGAGGTGGAGGGAAACTGCTCCACTGCCTGAAAGAACACACAGAGATTTCTTCTGACTTGCACCATATCCACAGCAAACTAAAAATCAATTTTTACTTTATGTTTCCCCTAAGGCCTTATCTACACAATTCAGCCTTAAAGCCAAACAGACAAGCAGTGTTGCATCTGCTGGCCAACTCAGGGCTGTCTTCCTGCTGTGAGATTTAAGCATCACACAGCTTACAGCTGGGCCAACTTGCTTAAGCAGTAAAAAATTGGGAAACGGAGAGGAACAAACAGTGGCAGCAGGGTATGGATGAAAGAGGCTGTCCTAGGCTGAACCCACAGCCAGAACATTCCCAGCACAGCCTCAAGGCCAGCAACCACAGCAGCACAGACTCTGTGGAGAACAGAGCAGGCTCCCACCAAAAGATGGAACCAAGACAGAAAGGACAAGAGTGACTGTGCAGAGCTCCCCACGCCCCAGCTGTGCCAGGCTGCCAGCACACAACGCTCTGAGAACAGAGAACTTGCCTGGACAGGGCTCTTCTGATTTCTGTGCAACACCCCCACTGCAGGACAGCTGGCCACTGCTCCTGTCCTGAACGTTCTCAGCTGGAATAGGCCATTAACACCCTTACACATAAGCACAAGATCCACACAATTCAGTAAGGATGCTCCTCAAGATGAGACTGAGTCCTGTGCCCAAGTGCCAGCAGAAGCCAGGGTGGAAGGACAGTTCCCACGATGAAAGGTCACCCAGGGCAGCAATGAGTGCAACAAGCAGAAGACAATGAAGCTGAACTGAAGCTGTTTGAGGCTCTCAGCTGCAGCAAGGGTCTGGCTTACATCCAACCAAAGCAACTCCCCTAAAAGTGAGCACACTACAAATGTAAAAAGAAGCTCAGGATCTCGTTCCAAAATGGGCTATCAGCATTAAATCTAAGACTATTAAATATACTCAAATATGAAGAAGTTTAAAAACGTTAAAGTTCAGTGTCTCCACCAAAACATCGAGTTTTGCAAAGAGAAACTTGACCAAAGCTGTGCACACAGGGTCAGTCCTCAGAAGCTATATCAGAATTCCTGAAAAAGATTTTATCTTAGCAGAGAGCTTTTTTGGCTGCTTCTAATACAGCAAGAGCACAGAATCCTCTTTACTGGGTATTAGAATTTACTTCCATCTTAGCCTTGGAAGGGCATGAAAGACAAATATTAGGTTTCATCAGCTTTACCTAAGACTCAGAATTCATACTCTGTTTTTTTGACAAAGTTTTGATGAAATAAAGTCAGCTACTCAGGAAGTATATGCAGAAAGGTGACAAAGTGAGTTATCAGCTGGCAAACACACAGAGACTAACATTCAAATTGTAGATAACAGCACCACTCAGGATTACTGGCAGGCAGTCAAAGGCTCAGGTGCTTTGCCAGCATTTTCTACTGAGAATGTCAATACTTTAACATATACAGAGCAAAATTAAGTATGTGATGAGTCCAGTGCCTCAGTAGAATATCCAGGGTCTCAATCCTGACATGGTGATGATCACTTATGCAGTGACATCACCGAACAGTCTGGTCAAATCTGACAATCAGTTCAGCTGATTTCCATCATGCTGGAGATTTCATTTCTGCTGATCTGACAGAGCTGGTAACTCACTGCACCCCCTGGGGATACAAAGAACAGCTGCAGCTCAATTCAGGAAAGGTGACCCAGGACATGAAGTTGAGAGGGGATTCCAAACTTGGTGAAAATTTTAGAACAATCATATGGTAAAGCACAATCTTTATTTGTAATCAACCTCACCTGTGTATGTTAAGCAGAAGTATGTTACTGTGTACAAGCACACACCTGACAATCTGCATACCCTGCAAGCTTTGATCTATGATATTAAATTGTCCCTTGTACCTGCCCCATGATATGCTATAGATTAAAATGAGCCTAACATATAAAGTCATGCAATCCAGAGAAATTAAAGACAACCTCACATGTTGCAACACTGAGTCATCCTCCTACTTCTTAGACAGCACAGGAGTATTTGCTATCCTAAATGCAAGACAATGGATTTTTGAAACATATTCTTTTATGAGAACAAAAGGAATTTTAAGATGCATTATGGTTTTGCAAGAATGGCAATGGGGTTCTAGTTAACAGTAGTTCAACCAGACATAATTCCTATAAATTCAACATGTGAAAAACCTTTGCTACCTCCTGACTGACACCCCTGTTGAAGAGGTACCTTCTGTACTATCACATGCCTAGAAGGCCAAAATAACACATTGGGGAAGGGGAAAAAGCACAAGGTTTCCTCCTTTAATTCTTCCCGCTCATCCAAAACTCCTTACTTTTAAATCAGTCAGTATTTCAACAAACACCCCCAAACCAAAAGGCTAATACACAGATTCAGAAACTAAATGCTGCAGGAAGAAAGTACCAGGACTAAGGAGCTCCTCAACCTTTACAGTTATTGCCACCCACAACCTTTAGACCAACTCAGTGATGATCCATCACACTCCAGTGCCCCTCCTTCCCTTTTTACACCCTAGGGAGCACAAGGGCAACCAGGCTCCACAGCACAGTCTTCAGGGTGGGCAAGGGGGACTGCCATATCCATTTCCAGGCAGGGAAGAGGCACTGGGAACAAGCCTGGAAAAGGTAACATTCTTCTTGTCCATACAGCATTCTCCAAAGTCTTAAGGAAGTACTTCAGAGCTCTTCTGTCCCTATGAGCTTGGAGAGACTGACTACAGAAGAGCTGCCATTTATCTGCAGGACAGATTGTTATTTACAACAGCTCCACTTAATGCAGGCATCATGGCTGCTGCATCTAAAAGAAGGAGGAACCTTGAGAAATCAAAAAAGCAAATCACTTTCTCCTTGCAAGAGAAATATTTTAGAAAACCCACAAGGATGGAAAGAGGGATGCAGGATGGCAAACAAAAATTTTCTTCAGCTTCAAATAAATGACCAACATCTCAGCTACTTCCAAGAAGTCAAGAGGCTAATCTGAGCCAATGCTGTGCTAAAGCAAGGCCCTTAATCAGGAACTCGTGATGCCAGAACCAAAGCACAAGGCCTCACTACACTTTAAATGTGTTCTCGAAGGGCAAGTATCAGTCTTGTCAGGTATGGCTCATGCACAGCCATTGAGCCTCTGATGTGGATAACAACAAGCCTCAGGGCCAACACAGCCCCTACAGATCCTTCATTAACCTCTCCCAGCCTTGTCTGTGGCAATTTGTGCATGGGGCAAAACGCACATCTCTGCTTCCCAGCACAACTGGGACATAGACAAAGAAACTGGGAAGAAGGAATGTACAAAAACACTCACACCAAAAGCCATCCCCACAAGCTGCAGAGAGGGATCCTGGCCTACTCCCTGCTCTCCACCTGCCACAAGGTAAGGGCCTCACCCTTCACAGAGTATCACAAAGGGCTGTTGAGACCACCTTTGAATTATTTTTTACACTCTCACCATCAGGCTCTTGTCACTCCTTGTTTGTCTGTAAGCTGGATAAAACAGCTTCCCACAGAGAATGGCCCAGAAATCACTAAAGAGTTGTCAGTGTTTCCAAACAGTGTTTAAAACTCTGAAAGCAGTAGCTACGGCCTACATCCAAGTCTCACTGAGCTGTCTGCCATCACAGGATTTCCTACCTCACATTTCCAGTGTCTCCTAAGGAAATGCTGTTTTTTTCCTTTACAGATAACAGGGAGATTGCAGAATGGGATATGTAAAATTTTTCTGCCCCCAGTACATCATCTGGGTTAAAGCACCATGCTTACACTTGGGGCAAACAACCCCCACACACCAAAACTTAGATACCAAAGATTCCCTTTTTGGTTGTTTGCCTTTCATATTTTCTTCCTTTTTCCACCACACATTACCTGTGACACGCTCCACATTCTCTGTGATCCAAACACAATTTCACACTACCACACAAGAAACCAATGTACATCTGAAACCAACAGCACATGGGCACAAGAACTCCCAGACACAAAGGGGACACTGAGCCTCAGTGCTTCAGGTAAGAAGCAAGCAACTAAAGCAGGTGTACCATGCAAAACAAAGATTTAATGGCAAAGTCCCTAGGCAAAAGGATGTGAAGAAAGAGAGTATAAAAACAACATAAACAGATTTATTTTCCACCGAGGCTTTTCTGCAATGTAAGCAGAAAAGAGCACTGTTAAAAACCTGACTAAACAATCATTAAGACAGTGACAATAAACAGCAGAACCAAAAGTAGCAGGTTTTAAAAATAATTTGGCTAGACCTGCTTTTCAGTCAAATGCATTAACCATAATCTTGAAGGACCAGGATTAAAATATAAACTCAGCTTTTTAAAAAACACAGATGAGGATTTTACTTACTGTAAGAGACATTTACTCCACAGGTAAGCAGTGGGAATGGCACCCCTAGGTATAACTTATGGCAGGAGCAGCTGACAGGCTCCTTCCAAGCTGGGTGGGCAACAACAGCAAAGACCACACCACGGAGGGACAGCACAAGGCTGCCGGTGCCAGCCCTCAAGAAAGAGACAAAGACCTTGCTACAGCAAAAAGGAGGTGGGAGAAGCCACAGGCACGGGACCAGCACGTTGGGATGGGCCACGCTCAGCACACACTGCAGGCCTGGTTCCAGTCATCCTTACGTACAGGCTAAAAGCAAGCAAGCTGAAGGCACACATATGGCTCATGACATGCTTTTTTAGGTTAGAAGACAGAAAACCTTCTCCTCTCCAAGAGGCCCAAACATTGCTCATGCCAGCCAAACATCCCCTCTGTTTAAACCTCCCGCCTGAACCCGCCCCAGTGTTACAACACAGCCGGCGTGGGAAGGCAGAAAAAGGCACTGAGCTTCCCACGCCCACAGCTGCTGAAGCAGGAGGGAGACCCATCCCCTCTGGCTGCCGGGGGCCTCCGAGAGGCGACCCCCTTTTTAGGCGCTCCCCTTTCCTCCACCTCTCCCTCCCGCCTCCCCGCCCAGCCCGGCCCGGCCCGGCCCGGCCCCAGGCGGCATTACCAGTGCTTCCCATAGAGCCAGTGTCCGCCCCAGCCCAGCAGGCAGGCCCCGAACGTGGATTTCTTCCAGTGGTGCCTGAGGGCCGCCAGCACTTTCGCCATCGCGCCCCGCCGCGCCGGGGGCCGCTGCCGTGCCCGGCCGGGCTCGGCTGGAAACGGCTCCCGCGGCCCCGGCGTTCCGCGCACGCAGCCGGCCGCACGGCACGGAAACAAACAAACAAACAAACAGACAAACAAACAAAAAACCCCGCGAGGGCCAAGGAAAAGAGCTTGCACTCTTCCCAGAGTCCCGGTGCTCGCCGCCTTGCTCCAGCCCCCGAGAGGACCTATTGCCACGGGCTCTTGGCTGCCAGCGCTGACGCTGCCCAGAGCGCGGGGAGATGGAGATGAGCGTAGCAGAGGACAGCAGTGAAAAGGTCTTTTTTCCACATCAATAAAAATATCCACGGTGTTGCCACCGCCCGCACAAAAAAAANCCACGGGCGCGCAGGCCGAGGCCCGGGGGGTGGTTCTTTCCCCCGCGGCGCGCGGCACCCCCCCCCCCCCCGCCCCCCCGCCCAGCCCGGCCCGGCCCGGCCCGGCCCCAGGCGGCATTACCAGTGCTTCCCATAGAGCCAGTGTCCGCCCCAGCCCAGCAGGCAGGCCCCGAACGTGGATTTCTTCCAGTGGTGCCTGAGGGCCGCCAGCACTTTCGCCATCGCGCCCCGCCGCGCCGGGGGCCGCTGCCGTGCCCGGCCGGGCTCGGCTGGAAACGGCTCCCGCGGCCCCGGCGTTCCGCGCACGCAGCCGGCCGCACGGCACGGAAACAAACAAACAAACAAACAGACAAACAAACAAAAAACCCCGCGAGGGCCAAGGAAAAGAGCTTGCACTCTTCCCAGAGTCCCGGTGCTCGCCGCCTTGCTCCAGCCCCCGAGAGGACCTATTGCCACGGGCTCTTGGCTGCCAGCGCTGACGCTGCCCAGAGCGCGGGGAGATGGAGATGAGCGTAGCAGAGGACAGCAGTGAAAAGGTCTTTTTTCCACATCAATAAAAATATCCACGGTGTTGCCACCGCCCGCACAAAAAAAACAAAAACAAAAACAAAAAAAAACCAAAAAAAAACAATAAAAAACCCCAAACCTGCCAAAACCACCAAACCCAAACAAACCAAACAAAATGTAACAACAACAAACCAAAAGGAAATCAAAACAAAACTCACAAGTAAAACAAAATCAAAAACAAACAAACAGCAAACTGAAAATATTCCAGAACACGCAGTTAGAAGAAATGTTGTCCAGGAGGTAGCTGAGGTTTGCTGTTTAAGCCTAACCATCCGGATGGCCATAAAAACCTGGAGAAATATCTCCAATCACACATGCAAAACACCAATATCACAAGGATGTCATGCAGCCATGAGCAGCATGAACATCCTGCCAGGGGAAGGTGGAAACATAACCAAGGTCTGACCTCATCACCAAAAAAGCTTTAGGACAAACTGGTGGTAGTAGCCTCTCCTAGCATTAGGTTGTACCTAGTATTCTCTTTTTACAAGGTAACCCACCCAGTCAATCAAGGGAAGCCAGTACATGGAATCTTTTTGGATTTCAGCAAAACTTTTGTCAGGAAAATTCTCAAACGCCAGAAGTTTATGTCCAAAAGGAGACGGAGGAGTCCTGCAACTTTATTCCCATAAAGGGAGAGAGTCCACTGGGCCACACCCGCGGGGTTTTCTCTCTCACGGTTTTGGAGGGCGCAGCCTCCTTTTATCCTGAACTCCCGGCCACATGTTGCCCTCTTCCTTTCCCCGCTGGCTGAGGTACTAGGAAGGGTCAGCCCTCCCGAGTCGCCTGCAACTTATCCCCCCTTGCACCTGTCATTTTACCCCAAAGTTCCTGGCAAGTTCCAAGCTTAGGCTTGTGCAGACCCTTGTCTGTTTCAGGAGCCAAGCTGTCCGGGCTCTGCAACAAACCTGCTGCCTAAAGTCAGTAGAGATATTAAGACCCATTTCAAAGATGTTAACACCTACACCTTCACCCATCGAATTGTTTGTAAAGAAATTAGCATTCCTCTCAATCCCTCGTCTTCTGATTTCTCACTTTCTCATTACAAACCCTAGCTATTATTAACTTAATCCTTTTTAACAACCTGGAACATTTAAAACACCCCCTCCTGACTTTTCCAGTCTGGTCCCTGCACCAGGTGTGGAAAGTAAATGCAGGGAATAAAGTAGACAATGGCGGTTCCTATTCACCCATTAATCACTAGATGTCCGTGGCCATGGCTACTGACAGCCGAGGTCTCCCATCCTTTTCTTCCAGTCGAGAAGTCCAAATCTCCAGGGCTTTAGAGACCTTGACTCGAGTGTGATGGGTCCACCCATGTCCAGCTGTCCTGGCTGCTGTTCCTGCAGTCCTGGTTGGATGTTCTGAACAGCAAATTCCAAAGGCAGTGTCTGCTAACTGTGCTTCCTGTTCAAGTAACCCCAAATGACCTCAAGTAGCCCCTACCAGGCACTCCAATGACCTCAGATAACCCCAAATGACCTCAAGTAGCCCCTACCAGGCACTCCAATGACCTCCAGTAACCCCAAATGACCTCAAGTAGCCCCTACCAGGCACTCCAATGACCTCCAGTAACCCCAAATGACCTCAAGCACCCCCTGAGGTTCTGTACCCTCATGTCTCAGGGAGGAGCAGCCTGCAGCACTCCACAGCAGCCCATCATTACCAGGCTGGCCAGGGCAGGGATGCAAAGAAGACTCTCCCACAGCTTCTCTCCCAGCCTGGTCCCTCCATTCATCATCTTCTCGTGGAGCTGGCTCTGACTCAGCAGCAGGATCTGTCCAAGCCAGGGAACTCACCTGGCTCGTGTCAGGCCTTTAGTTTTGCTGGACCTATTCAGTACAGAGTCTTAAACTGGGTTTAAAAACCCAAAAGCAGTGAATATTTTTACACAGAGAGAATGTATAAAACAAGTCAGTGGACACCAGCCAACTCCCTGTTCATGTCTCATTCTTCCTGTTTTGCTGGACCTATTCAGTACAGAGTCTTAAACTGGGTTTAAAAACCCAAAAGCAGTGAATATTTTTACACAGAGAGAATGTATAAAACAAGTCAGTGGACACCAGCCAACTCCCTGTTCATGTCTCATTCTTCCTGGCCTCTCCCAACCCTGTACGATGTGTTTGAAGGGAGTGGGCAAAGGCAGCTATGAGGATCACACACACTGTGGGAATTCACACAAACACACATTCACCAATCGTGGTTGAATAAAATGCACCTGCTCATCTTTCCCACTTACCAAAAGAACATTTGAACAATTGTTCCCCCCTGTGACATAAAATTCAAATTAGAGAAGTTCCTGTGTCTACTAGGAAACACACTTTGTGGTTCAGCAAGGGTTCCAGTGTGGTGAGCCCCTGGTGCAATAGCAGATCCTGACACCTTTAACAATCCGTTTCTAATGTTCTTTTTACAAATGGCACCTTGATTCCTTCCCAATCACTGTCCTGATGGCTGCCCCCTTCCCACTTGTCCCACAGCTCCCTGCACTTTTTCCCAAAGTTTCTCATGACATGAGAGGGTGAGCAGCCACAGAGATTTCATGAAAGTGCTGAGTTGTTCAGAGAGACCCCATCCTATAAGAAAGGAAGAGGGATGTTGGCCATTCCTAATGATCTTTTGGCTAAATCAGTGATGTGAGCGAGCAATGCTGCTTTTGTAGAACAGGGACCTCAGTCTGCAGACTCAGGAGAACAAGGATGCACTCTGGCAGGGACCAGTGGGTCAGGGTAATGAATGTAACACTGGACAGAATTTTTTTTTTTCTGAATGTTATTTCCCTCTTAAAAAAATGCCATTTTAGCAATTTAAAAACATCCAAGTCTATAAATTGGCTTTTTATTTTCTTTTTTTTTTTTTTTTTTTTTTAAAAAACTTCTTTAAATCCTTCCCGTTANCATCCTATAAGAAAGGAAGAGGGATGTTGGCCATTCCTAATGATCTTTTGGCTAAATCAGTGATGTGAGCGAGCAATGCTGCTTTTGTAGAACAGGGACCTCAGTCTGCAGACTCAGGAGAACAAGGATGCACTCTGGCAGGGACCAGTGGGTCAGGGTAATGAATGTAACACTGGACAGAATTTTTTTTTTTTTCTTAATGTTATTTCCCTCTTAAAAAAAATGCCATTTTAGCAATTTAAAAACACCCAAGTCAATAAATCAGCTTTTTCTTTTTTTTTTTTATATTTTTATTTTTATTTTTTTAAAATTTTTTTTGTAAAAAGCTTCTTCAAATCCTTCCGCTTAAGAATGTCAAGATGGGATATGAGTTGTAATATAAGGTGGCTGCTTGAGGCCAAATTTGGGATTCTGGGTATGCAAAAGTCTGTTCTGCAAAAATCAAGTTGATGCAGAAGATGGTCCAGAAGGCACTCTGCTGTTAGTGATAAGAAAAGCTGATTAAACCCTATGGATTAGAATCCCTACTATATTTTGGCTTTTCTTTTCCCTTTATTTTGTAGAGCAGAAGATCTGGGATTTTTTTAAGTAAGAAAACATTAAATTATCTTCTCCTGATGAATATTTCAGGCATAGCCTCATTCAGTAGCCATTGCTTCCCACTTAAATATTCCAGGTTCATCTGTCCAGTGCATCTCAGGGTGCTGAGTAGATGCACTTAATGCAGTGCTGAATGTTCCAGGTGGTGTGATTAAATGTCCTACTTTTCTTTTGGTGTTTGTCCTACTTTTTTAGAGGATTCAGGTGGTATGGTCAACTGCTAACAGCAATGATAGCCTCAGATATTAGTACTGTCATCCTTTTCTTCACTTACGAAAAGATTGTGTGCTGATAAATGCTTTTCAAATTCATAATTCTCATGTGGTGCCACAAATCATTTACAAACATCTATAACTTCCTATTTTGCAACCAAGTCTACTGAGTACAGTTATGTTCATTAACGATGTTTCCAAAACAAGCTTGACTTTTTAAAATAAAGCCTCTTTAGTATTCCAATACATGTTCAGAGCAGTCAGAAAAAATGCTTAAATGTATGGAAGACCTGAGTGTCTCTAAGATGACTGAATGGCAATTTTCCCATGTTCATAAGCATGAAAACACATGAGAGTTAGTGTAAGTGAGCAATTTTACCTCAGTTACTAGTTGTCTTCAGCATCCCTAGCAGAGGGACATGGCCCTGCTTTGGACAGGGTGGTTGGACAGGGTGAGGTCCAGAGGTCCCATCCCATCTCCCCTACTGGGACTGTGTGACACTATCTGAGATTTTGGGTTGGTGATTTTTGATGTGGGGCTTTTTGAAGAGAGCTGCCCTTAGAAGAAAGAGACAGTGCAGACAGCATTGACAGATTGTGCATTTGTCTTTTTACTTGGCTTTACTTAGAATGCAGCGTCCATTCCAAAATTCCTCCTGGCAAACATGTATGTCCTAGTTTTTGGCTGTGGCTGTCTGATCACCCTCAAGGTAGATCACACCTGCCATGCTGCTGCATGTACCAGGTAATTCTCTTTTAGCTGTCCTAGTTTTCTGCATGTCAGATCAATAGAAGCAGGTATTAGAGTGTGTGCAATGGAAAATGAGAGGATAAAGGACTGATCTTGAGCATCCTCTAGATTATGTGCTGTAGTAATTTTTTAGGCCAAGTAAAATTTCTGCTTTCTTTTTCATAACACTGTTCAGAAGAGGCTGGAATGTGTGATTTTGTTTTCTTACGATTGCTAGGTGGTTTTTGTAAAAAACAGACTGATTCAAAAAGCTGCTCTGTAACTCTTAATACTTGACTGGGGATGTGTCACCTAAAATTATCTCACAAGTTGTGTATGAAGACAGGCGAACACCACATCCTAGTTACTCATGTCTGACTCTTTTATGATGAGAAATTTTTTTATCATCCTGTCTCTACCATCAGTTCCAAGCCTGTTAGCAGGAGAAGCTTCAGATACATGATCATGCTTCAGGCACATACTTACTTGTTACTTTGGAAAAGTCACATCCTCAGCCATCTCAGTGCTCAGCCACAGAATGTAAAAGAGACAGTAGAGAGGTTTTCTCCTACTGCTTGGCAGTGCCCTAGAATTGATAAGGACAGAAAATCATTTAGTCTCCATTACTGTCCAGCACAATCTGTGCCTATGTTTGCATAAAAAAAGGTACCTCCCCAGTTCAGTGTAGTCCTTCTGTCATCCTTACAGCAGTGGAGAATTGGGACCCCTCAGCCTGCTGGTTATTCTGGCATTTGAGACTCATTTCTCAGTGGGCTGGGGGTATGGAACAGCAGTGCTGTCAGCGCATCCCTGCCGTCATGGTAATTCTGTCTCTTCAGGTGCTTCCTTACAAGTAAAATGCAAATAGCTACTTGTGTTGCAAAGAGACCGAATTGACTGCTCTGCAGGAGCTGTGTGTTTACTGCAGCGATGCAAGTCCGTGTGCCTGCCAGACCGAGGCAGCGTTGCCTGTTAGAGTCTGCCCACGTCCCCCCGTTTTCACATGATTAATATCCCTGTGGCCAGAGTGACAGGGAAGAGCATCCTCACACAGCCTTCAGGCTTTTGTGCAGCTGATGAGGAGAAAAATGGAGTCTAAATATTTCCACGTCTCTGACCCAGCAAGGGACGTTATAATTTGCTTTAATTCTACAACACCTGAACAGCAAGCATGGTTTAGACTGAGGGAGAGCCCTTTTCCTTGGTGGACGTGAGCAGCACTAACTGGATACCTCTCCAGGTCAGGCCGTGGGATGGGAGCTCCTGCCTTTCAGGCATGTTCACCTCAGACTTTTCTTAACCACAAGCCACAGGCACACGCTTGGCTGCAGACAGAGCTCCTTTCCTTCCTGTCCAGGTGGGTCCCTGGGCTAGCTAAAATCTCTGGTGGGCTTCCCAGCCTGTGTCTCTCTGCTTTTGTTCTTCTGATTTTGTGTCCAGGGCCTGAAGCTCCTCCTCCACAGTGTGTCCCAGGTCCCACTCCATTCTACCCTGGCCGATGATTTATGTAAGAGAGAGGAGCACTGCAGCCACTGAAGCTAATCAGAGAAAGTTCCTGCCTGTGAGAGCAGAGAAAGTTCATGATGGATTCTCTTGCCCTCATTTCCAGCTCTGCCTGGAGGTGTGATTCCCTGGGGCAGTCATGTCTGCAGTCAGTGCCTGCTCCACTGGTTTGGAGAAAGAACTGAATCACATTGGCAGGGTTTTTGGTTGGGTAACTCAGAGAAACTCTGCACAAGAATAATCCTTCCCTTCTTTCCCCTCCTTGCTCTTCCTTGTCTCTTCTGTAAGCAGAACATGACCTGAGCTTCACCCTCCCTAGAAGGAAATTAAGGAGCGTGCCTAAGTGTATTTATATGGCAAAACCCACAACCTTTACACCCTGCCCCCTCTTCCCACATCCAAGCTATTACACAGACATATTCCCTGATTCTCTGAGTTTATTAACCTTTTTTCCAAGGGAATGAATAGAGATATTCACAGCTTTTGAACAGCAGCAGAAACCCATTAAGTTGCTCTGTGGCAATCTTGTCAGGAACTTGTTCCTTTAGCAGAAACACGTTTCAGAAGGCTCTACACTCACTCCCAAACCATTTGGCTTCAGTAAATGCAGGTGCCACTGAGGCATTAGCGTGGGCTGGCCTGCACCCTAAGCTTTGAGTGTAGTTAGATCTCTTCTGGGTCTGCTCCAAATGGAGGAAGAAGGCCAGTGCCCTGGGACTGGGATCTACCCATTCACCCAGCAGCACAAGCCCCTGCACAGAAACATCTAGCAGCTCCTGTGCTAATTCTACACTCCACTTCTCAGTGAAGGTCTCAGTGAGAGCTACATCAAAGACATCAATTTTGTTGCTGGTACAGGTTCCTACCCTCAAGAAAGTCCTGCTGACTAAGGCTAAGGTCACTCCTCTCTGAGCTCATGCTGTTTCTATGGTACTGCTAGGTATTAGAGGACTCAGCATAGAAAACAGTAGGATAGCAGGAGGGAGAGAGAAGGAGAGAGCCCGAATGCACCATGCAGCCCTGCCTGCAGGATGTGCATTCCCCTCTAAGCAGTGCCTGTTTGGAAGGGATGTAGCTTCCACCCAGCAGGCTGGCAGCACCAAACCTCTCCTGGCCTTACATCTGCAGGCAGGTATTGTCACTTCTGCACTGAGCCTGAGTGAGGGATGTAACCCATGAGACTCCTCAGGCAGGCATTTTGTTTTTGGTAGAGATTAATGCTCATTGTTTAACAAAAGAAATAAGTCATATTCTCTCCTTATATCCCCGTTGTACAGCTGGATGAGAGAGAGTAGGGAATTAAGGCTTTTATGCTTTTCCTTGATTTCAGTGCATCCACAAATATTACATATACTTACCTATATTCACACTGAGATACTGCCTACCCAAAAATCCAGCTGCTGCTATATACCATCCTGGTTATACCCCATAGCCAGATGATCTTGTATTCAGAAGAGCTTCTGAAAACTACTAATATATCTGCAGCAATGGTTCATTTTTCACTGAGGCAGTGACATCCTAATCTATGGACCAGATGGAGTGGGGCCTTGGGCAATTGTAATCAAAGAGCAACAGCCATAGTTTGAAGGAAAGAGATTCCCTGTTGGTTTTCTATTAAATGCTTCTATTTTCATTTTCTTTTGACTCAATTGTGTGCATCACCATGGCCCACTGAACACATCTGGCTGACATCTTAGATCGCATACCCAGCACATTACTGTGTTTGCTCAAAGTTTCACTCCTTCCAAAGTCAGTGGCAATGCTCTGTGACAATGACTTGTTTTATCCTTGTCCTTAGGTGGAGTTTGGGGATCAACAGAAGCAGTTGCAGGCAAAGGCAGGCTGAGAAAATCCATCACTGTAATGATGAACCCCTCCCATTCCTTTTAACCAACCAAATACCTTTCCTGCTGTAGAAGGTAGAAGATTAATTTGTCTTGGATGCTGGAGTGCAAAATATGACCACTTAGAAAAAGTATAATCCCTCTGAGTTACTATAACTTGGTCTAGTTCACTCCCTGCCAAAAGATTCATTCTGCATCTTATACTGACAAGGACCTTTGTTCACAAATTGTAACTGGCCACTTCATTAGTCTGTGAAGTCGAGGTCTTAATGTCTTCAGGTGTTGGTGAACACATAATTGTATTTTGTTTTCCTCTTTTCTCTCAGTCAATCAGTTAAATCAGAATAAAATCTGATATTCTGCTTTCTCATAGCTTTCAACTATTTAAAGGTAATCACTTTTCCTGTGAGAAAAAAGTCGTTGGAGTTTCAGATCCTGTTGTATATACTGCTTCCTTAGGTTTGGGAAGACATTAGAGAGTTCTTCCAAACATTTTCTTTACAAACTCTGTAGCATTTTCAGCAAATGTACTTCAACAAGCTCTGTGGCTAGTTTGGTTTCAAACAGTTTCATATTGCATTTATCTTCCAGAAAGTTACTAAGTGATATGGTTTTATAAATTGGTTTTTGTTGTTTTCATGTTGTTAATTGACATGCTAATTATGACTGACACAGGCATTGCTTTTAAATCCCATGTTGTTTCTTCCCCTGCATACAGTGCATATTCTTTGAATTCCTATCACACTGTGATCTGGTGTCAGTTCAAAGACTGGCTTTGCATTTCAAGCTGTTTAGACATTCTTTTCACTTAATATGCTGCTTTAAGGATCTCTGATAAGATGTTGCTGAGGGCAGTGTGAGACTCTGGGACTTGACTAGGCTAGATTAGAACAGCCATGTATTTTACATTAAATGAAAGTGGTTTGGACCACAGTAATGAGCCAGTACTTGTTATCCACGCTCTCCAAATGCACAGGCATTATTGACTCCATTTATATGACATCTTCTCTTGCTCTGTTTTCTTGCTTTCCCTTGCTAAGAACAGATGGGAAGAGTAATTTAAATACCAAATACCATAAGGTACCTGGAGTAAAGTAAATTAAGGAAATACCATAAGTGAGAGAATGAAGTGTTAAACCACTAACAGGAGATTTACAATTAAGAATTAACAGAGATGATAAGCTTTGCCAAGAAACAGCAATCACTTCACAGAGTGAATCCTGCAGAGGATGGGCAGGGCTCTGCCATTACAAATACATGGAGCATCCCAGGTCATAGAAAAGAGGAGACTCAAGATGTCAAACATGTAAAACAGTGTATGTGTCCCAACATAAGTTGGGACAATGTCCATTCCATGATGAAAGAGGCAAGGAATACCAGACCTGACTTTGCTTCACAAAAACATGTGAATACCAGCAGAAGGAATATATAGGATGGGTAATGAAAACAAGGACAGCACCACATGCTTAGATGAAAATTATACATAGTGAAAATGTACAACATAGCAGCCAAAGATGAAATTATCTAACTGGAAATAAATAAGACATTTATTTTTTAACTGTTATACAGAAGCATATGTGTTGCCAGAAATACTTTTGGAAGATACTTGTAGGAGAGTCACACATAGCAGAAAGTAAATATGGAAACAGAATGGACAGTGATAAGCTTATTAAGCACAAAGAAGTATGTGAACAAAACTGGAAAATGATTGGGCAGTATACTGGAAAAGGCCTAATTTGTAATATTGACCCAGAAAATATCTCAACTCCCTTAGCATCATGCTATGTGCTCCCTGCAGTTCTTATCTTTAGGAAAGATACTCTTAAATTAGAGGGAAAGAGGGGATGTTGGTAGGATCACCGAATGGAGTATGTTAGAACCATCACATTAATTTTTGTAGGACAAAACCACAGTTTCTTCTAGTACTGGGACAAAGCTAAGCAAACAAAACAGAAAATTCCAGATAATGCAAATAATGCTGGAATAAATAACATAACATAAAATCTGCAACGAGTATGTCACGGGTGAAATGATGAGGGAGAGCCTGTCCACACAGACAAGGAAAATATGTAAAGATTCATTGGGAAGGCTGCTAACATTTGCCCCTAATCTTGCTGCTTGCAGCAACCACCTGGAGCACTGCTGCTCGCTGATGTTTAATGGATGTGCAGTGTCAATATCAATACAGGGCCTGAGAAACTGAGGGAGTTTATCAGGGGACTCTGTTCCAATGGTTCACAGCACAAGACTTAAGCTATGCATTCATTTCTCCAAGGACACTATTAGTCGTCCTGCAAAGCTTTGCTCAAAGCTGCAAAACAATGACTTCTGTGCCACAGATGCCAATGAGATGTGATATTGGTGTGTTCTAGTAAATAAAGAGATTTTGGGGTTTTTCACAGAAAACAGTGTCTGCTGAAATTGGCCATGTCACACTACTGAGATTGCCAAAGCAGTTCATCCTGGGAATTTCTGCTTGCAGTTAAATACACAGCTGGCAGGCATTTGGGGGGCCTAGAGCTACTCCCAGCTACCTGTGTGAAAATGCAGTAGGTACAGCTTAGAATAACATGTTGTGTGTAATGATCTGACTTTGAAAAACAACAAACCTACTATCCAAAGTTTTGCCCAACCTTGAACAGAAGACAGACTGAGATTGCCAGAGATATGACTGAGACACTATAGAGAAAATAAACGTTATTAGCAGAATTGCTATTAAAACTCTCTAGAAACTCTCATTAGTTAGGACCAAAATGGATCTGTGAAAGTCCTTAAGAGACTGAAAAATTTAGGTGAAGAGCCAGGAAAATATTCCACAGACGATTAAAGGCACTAAAGAAGCTGGCAAAATTCACTAAATATACCAAAACAAGCAAGGGATTTAGATGGTTCATCTCGATGGCAGAGGACAAGCTGCAGAGCTGTGCGTCTGCTCGTGTGTGTGCACTGTTGTTCCCATCACTTCAGTAAAACAGAGGGACACAAGCAGCTGTGTACTCGGTGGAGTTTGTCACCTGGAGCACACAGTTAGTTGTGTGAACATGGTCCAAGAAGGGAGGGAGGAAGGGGATGGTGAGCCAGTGGTTTCAGCCAGGACAGCTGGGCGGCCTCAGGATCTGCGGGTTCGTGGATATGTGAATGCCTTGTCCCCAGTCAGCCTTGCAGATCCAAGAAGCAGCAGAGTCCTTGCACTAATACTGATCCTGAAATGTCACTAAGCATCAGTTTGGAAAGGAATGCGTGGCTTTAAGGCTACGTCTTCGATGGCCAAGCATCCCTGGCAGCGCTGTGCTGTCAGGCTTTTGTGGCCATCACACACGAGTAATGGGAGCTAGGCAAGGTGCAGGGCACAGCTCTCACAGCCAGGCACAGTATGATCACTTGGACCTCACTGTTCACAACCCAGCCTGTTCATGGGAGGTCTGCTGGGTCCCACCTCAGCCACCACATCCTGGCCTCTGGGGATCCATAGCTGCTTGTCCATTCACACCCTGGGCAAGGCTTTGTCCTACAGCCTCACGAGTGGATGGGAGAGCCTGGACCAAGCCACCGGTAATCTCACCGTAACGAAATGTGTATCCTGGTAATTTGGGAATAATTGTATCTTAGGTTAATAGCCATTGATATCTTCCCTCACCGAGTTTATTTACTCCATGACACAGTTACTGTGTCTTAAACAGAAATCACCCTCAAGGTATCATCTAATTATCTTCTCATCATTCTGCAAATCTGTTTCATACTACCAATAATCTTATTACTACAACTGCAACATTCATTAAGCAAATGGAGAACAATAAAAATACATACAGTAATAGCAATCAAATTAGGTTTGAATCTCACGGTGAGTGATGGTTAATTCTGGATCACATTGTTCTCATAGATTTTTCCCCATAATTTTCTAAAAAGGTTTAAATAGCTCAAAAAATTTCAATTACAAGGTTCTCTTCTAGAGTCTGGCCATTTTATGTGACCTGGTTACCACAAAATGGCACAGTCAGGACCAGAATTGGTTGCAGAAGCTTCCCTTTGTGAGCTGGGAGACCTCTCAGCAGAGAAAACATTGCTGGGTTCCCGTGGCAATCACCAGTCCCTGGACAGGCCAGGTGAACTCTGTGACAGGGATCCTGTGACACCTCTTGGGTATGTCAGATGCTCCCAGGTGACATCCTGAATGGGCTTGCATAGGACTGGGAAGACATCACTTCCTTCTTGACATGTAGTGGCTCCTGATATTGCACTGAGCAAAGCAAAACCACAGATTTGTTCTGAGCCATCCATATTTGAAAGATTTGGGGCTTGATCCTCAGCTCAGGGAAGTAAATGGAAATGCATTCATGAAGTGCAGATGGGTAGATTTTCAAGCTGTTCTTGCCTATCAGCTGTGCCAGTTTATATTTAGGTCTGTTACACCTGCACAGAGCCACTTGAACATGTATCAAAACAATTCCCATCCCTAGCTGTGATCTGTACTCTCTCGTCCAACAACAGATCATCATTTGTCTCACTGGTAAAATAACTGCTGAGGAATAGAAGTGATTTTTTTCCATCTGCAAATGCACAAAAATATATTTGGAACATTTTATGGGTACATTGCACACCTGATGGAAACATGACTGCTTCTTCTCTGGGTACATCAAAACTATCCTCAGCCAACCTCACTGTTTTTATCAACTCTACTCTTTTATTTTATGTTCATTCTGGCCTGGATTTTTTTCTTTTTTTCCCTGAGCATCACAGATGAGTTTGTAACCATTTTGGTATGCTCTGCCAAATGGTCGTAGAAGAAATCCAGCCTCTGAAGTACAGAATGTCCCATTAAATCAGTGAGGGGATGGTGTGATACATGCTTATGTGCATATGAAAATTGCTGTGTGGGAGAGGGCCAAGGCAGAGAGAGGTGCCTGGATTTGGTTTGGACTCAGGAGAGGCTGCTGGTCATTGCCTTTTTGTGCTGGCCCGGTGCCTTCCTAGTTTGTATTCCTCCAAATAATTAAAATCCTTTTCTGTTTTAATATGCAAGTTTGCATTTACCTCAATAATTCAGTACCACTACTACAAATATAATAGAAATACAGCTACACCCAAGTACATTTTTTAGCAAAGTGGGCAAAGAGGTAATAAATAGGAGTTTTTAAAAACATAAAACTTTCCTGGATCCATAAAGAAAGAATAAAATGGGAAGTTGGAGTGCAATATCCCACCCCTGATGATAGGACAGCCTGTAAATCTCTTGTCCTTTTCCCATTCATGTTGTGTGACCCTCCTGTCTGGGCTGTACTTGCTTATGACTGTGCTCCTGTAGAGAAATACATCCCAGATGATGTGTGCAGCCAGTTTTAGGAGGAATGAGGCAGGTCCCAGGGACTCCCACTACGCTGTTCAAAGAGACACAGGTCTTGTGGTGTGTAAAGAGGAACAAGAGGTCAAAGGGAATAAGCTCTCTGGCCAGCTCCCCTGTAACTCACATCCTGCATCACACACTGACAGAGTTTCTTCTGCTGCAATCCCATCTGGGCTCAGTCAGGAAATGCAAAAATGCAGTCAACTTAAAAATACAGTGACGTGTGCCCCTGGTTTAGTGTTTGCTACGTGTTGGGACCCATCTGCCAGCCCAGTGCTCTGCCTGGCTGGAGGTTCCACTCAGGACCCTGTTTCATCCTCCCCCTGTCTCCTCTGTCTGGAGCTGCTGAGGGAGAGGCTTCTGATCTCCAACACCCTCATGCAGTTTAATGTGGGCTCCCCAGGATGCAGAATTTGTAGGAGATCCCTTTCCAGCCAGCCCTCCTGGGGCTGCAGGAGGGAGCCAGGACAGAGCAGTACTTTGCCAGCTCTCATTGTGGTTTGCAAATTTGGAAATGACTCATGAGGAACTGGAAACCCGTAACATGGCTCTTCCTGGCCATTCTCTTGGTGGATGGAAGCTGAGCTGCAGACCTTGGGAATTGAGTTTGCCCTCAACCTCCTTGGATCTCTACGAGCAGAGGGTGTGTGTTTTCTGATCTGGCAGGAGCGAATGTGACAGCAAAGGAGAAATGAGAGAGGAAGGAGAACAAAGGGCTCTGCACAGAGGTGACACCCTTGAGGGCAGAGCTGGCAAGCTGAGACCTTGGTCTATTTGCACCAGTGTTGCTATTTGTGGCTGGATGCAGACAACAGTGAGGCAGTAAAAGGCCTTTTATTTAAGGTGCTGACACCTCAGGAGAAAATGAGAAAAAGAGAGGTGCTAAAAGAAAAATACATTGCTTTTCATTCTTCTGTCCTTTCACTTCTTCCTTAAATTTTATGGGATGAACTCGCTCAATTTAAGTACTTGTCAGCAAAGGTCTGACAGGACAATCAAGAGCCAGCCACCGTGCCAGCTGGGAACACTTCCAGCAGCCAGGTGCTGGCAGGTACCTCGGCACTGCCTGAAGGGAGAGCACTGCTTCCCTCCTCCTTCCCCCCTGTCCCCTCCCCACCAGGCAGTGAACAACCTGGTGCACAACCTCCTGCATTCCCATTAGCAAGTCCTGCGAGCCCCTGGGCAGCAGGAGCACATTCTGTGTTCAGGAATAGATGAACATGCTCCTAATAAATGTGCATCTTGAATCTAGCTCTGCAGAGAAGTTGTGGGGCTGGTGAAAATTAATTAGTTACTGGCAAAATGGCAAAAAGGGACTGTTTTATACAGACTGGGACTATGCCACCTGGCAACATTTGAGCAGCACTACCTCAGTAGATTTCACAGTAAGCTCTTGCAGATGTTAGCCTCCATCCCTGCTTACTCGTGGGCAAAACAAGGCTGGCAGGTGGGTTGTAAGGATTTCTGCAAGGCCGTTCTGGATGGTGCTGTTACAGCTGGAGGAGGGACGAAAGCCTGGCTGACTGCCTGTCCTGAGATACAGTTCCCTCAGGGCATCTTCCCATCTCTGCAGATGTGTTTCAACTTGCCAGGTGTACCTTGGGAGCATTCAGATCCTGACTCAGACAAGGTGGATCTCCGTTCCCGTATCATCCTCTCTGGTGGGCTCCTCTTTGGGACTCAGTCCCAGAGCAGAGATCTCAACAACGACAGAGCCTCCCGATGAAAGGAAGAGCCCATGCGACGCACGTTTGGCAGGACAGCAGTGACAGCTGTGGTGGGCAAAGGTGTCACCCAGGACACAGAGCTGCTGCTGCCACCTGCGTCCCCTGACTTGGCTGGGCCTCCCGGGAAGCTGCACATCTTTATGGAAAAAGCTGAGCTCTGAACATAATATTTTTAGACTGGTTTCCTAAGGAAGTGAAGGTTCTGTCGCTTCATGTCTGCCCACCTGTCCCCATCAAACTTTGGATCTACTGGTTATTTGCAAGCAAGTTTGATGGAGCATTAGAAGTTTCAAAAATATTTAGATTTCTATTTGTGAAAATCGGTAGCTGGGAAGAGACAAGAAGTGCAAGGTAATGCATGAATCTCTATCTGACAGAGGGGAAGGAAGGAAGGACTCAGCAGTCACCTGTTCTGTCTGAAAGCTCTTTACAAACCTCAGCACATGGTATTTTTTGCTGCAAATATGGTGGGTAGAGAATTCCCAAAGGGAATGAGCTAGGTTAAATGAAGCAGAAACTGCAGCCTGTCAGAAACACCCCCAATGTGAAACTGAGAACTTGAAGCTTTGTTCAATGCACAGGGCAACACGTTTCACTCAGCCTCCTTTGCACTGACAGGTTTGCAGGAAGCTTGTAAGAAAAGATAACAGAAAAGAAGGAAACCTGCATCACTGTGAAGGTGGATATTTGGGGCTGCTTCATGCTTCATATTTTACCCGCTGAGGGCCTTGTGTACCTGTGTGTGTGTGCTCAGTTTATTTAGTCATTGGAAGGCACTGAAGTACCAAGTGGCTTTCTGTGCATAGTGGTTTCAAACACTTGGCCAGCTCCAAGTGCCAACTGCTGCTATGAAGACTTTGCCTTTGTGTTTTATTCCCTTCTCTCACCCTCTGCCTGCCTCTGCTTTTCCAAATCCCATACTCCTTATGGCAGGGTTTATTATTTCTCCTTTTACATTCCTGGCATGCATTTTGAGTGTTGCTGTGAACAGTTAGCAAAAGCCAAAGCGGGATACCTACTGCCTTCAGTTCTCCTGTTTAATACCTCCTGAAATACCCACCACCACCTCTGACTCAAAGGGTTGTCTCTGGGGGACTGAGCAGGGGAGAGATGATGGCCCAAAGCTTGGACTCTGTGGCCTCTTTCCAACCATATCTGCTGGCAGTAGAGCTCTCCTGCTGCTGGGCATGCCCTTGGCCATCAGCTCATTTCCTGGTACAGAGCTGAGCTCTGTGAGAGGGCTTTGCTATCACAGGCAGTGCAGGCTTCACTCTGAGCAGCCCGCTCCCGGTGAGGTCTGCTTTGAATTTCAGAGCTGAGAAGGCCAAGGGTTTATCTCAGGATGGGAAGAAATAGCAGGGAATTAAACAGTCAAAGGAAAAGTGCAGTTTCTTACAAAGAAGCCATCAGTGGTCAGGCTTTGCAAGTCAATAGCAGATGCAGGGTAGCAGGGACACTGTGTTTGAGGCATGCTGGGGACGCTGGGACAAGTCAGGGGCCTGCATGGTGAGCTCTGGGATGGCAGCAGCCTCTGTCACTCCTGGCTGGCCACAGGCTCACTGCTTTGCTCGACGTGGGTTAGCAGGCTGATAAAATCAGAGCTGAGCTGGTATAGTTCTTCCACTTCTGTCTCATGCAAATGAACAAGACTGCACTCCCTCTGAGCAGGGAGGGAGCAAAAATTTTAGTAAATGTAGCTTGTTAGGTGGTCTGGTTTTGGTCTCTGCAGGAAAAGAGCTCAGCCGTGACTCTTCAGAGGGCCCCTGGGGAAGAGCCTGATAATGTAACAGAATAATGAGTGTCAAGCTATGAAAGCATTTCATTACCAGCATCCTCACCCCATGCAGCCCCAGTCTGCTGCAGTTATCATGTGTGTCTGACAAGAAAGGTCACCGTGAGATTACTCTGCCTCTGAAACGGAGCGCTTGCATTCTGGTGAGGGGGTCCTCACTCCTGGGTGGGCACAAAACATTAGCAGATACTCAAAGCAAAGGGAAAGCTGAACTTTGGGGTGCTCCTCAGGGACACAGCGGGCGATTTCTCTGCTCTGAAGAACTGGAGTTGTTGCTGCCTGTCCCCCTGTTCAATCTGCTGAGGCCCCACTGTGTTGCAGATAAAGCTGACAAGTAGATTTCTTTCTCCTAAACCTAATTCTCAAAATTTGCATTATTTTCCATCCTAATTCAGTAGTTTTTTCCTTTTGCGACTGGCTGGAATCTTGAATAGATGGTGCTAATTCAAAACAGGAGTTGGACCACGAGGGATGGGCACTCCTGCTACACTTCCCAAACTGAGCTGCCAAGTCCATGTGCCCAGAATTGTGGGGGGGCAGTGTCTGTGTATGACAGCCTCAGCCCTTGCCTTCCTGACTGGGACAAGGGCACAGCAAACCCCTGCTCTTCCATGGGTGGCTTGTGTGATGTTGTGTTATTCAAATCCCCCTGTTCATTTCCTCTGTGGTGAGCTACAGTTAATGAGTTTTCCCTTCTCTTGCTGTCTGTTTTATGTAGCTGCATTGCAGGCTTCTGTGTGACCCCGTGGCTCTTGGGTATCCTCTCATGCCCGAGAGCCAGACCCCAAGACACGAACAGCAGCCTGGAAAGCACCACAGAGCTGGCAGCAGCAGGGCTGGGCAGCTTGGGCACTGCAGGGAGCAACAATGAAAGGTGGGCTTAAAATTCACCCCTTACGTGGCTAATGCAAACCTGGACTTTTGTGCATAAATCTTTCTTGAAGTCAGCCACTTTCTTTCTGAAACACAAGCCCTTGCATGACAGCATCTCTAGCTCAGCTTCAAGGACCAGCTGGCTTTTTAAGTTCATGTTCTTCTTCCCCCTTCCCTGTACAAGCACTGAGCAGCTGAGCCCTCAGCCCCTCAGCCACACTCCTGAGGCTTTCCGTGCCGTCGCTGCCACAGGAGAGGGCACCTGCTTTCTCCCTTGCCACACAGCAGGCTCTGCAGAGGTCCATTTTTAGCACGGATGAATCACGTTCCCCCTGCTGACGGCAGAGAGCAAAGACCCGAGCAGCCCCGACCACCGGCATCGCTGCTGAACCTGAGCGGCGCCGCTGAGGATGGCTGGGAGGGCGGCTGTGCTTGGGGCACGGGCAGGAGTGGACAGGGAGAGGACATGCTTCATCCAAAAGGTTTTCACACCTCCTGGTGCTGGATATGCCACTGTAACTCCTCTGCTCCCTTATTTGCTTTGAGGGGGTTGCCAGCTTCTGCACCCCCAGCCAGCTCTTGCCTGCTCCTGCTCTCTGCTTCGCCCCACAGATTTTATTTGCAGCAGCAGGCAGGTCATAGGTGCTGGCAATACAAGTGGGTTCTCTTGAAAAAATAGGCACATTCTTGGAGTTCTGTGTTTAGTATATCACCAAGATTTCTCCCTTCCTCAGCCATCAGTGCCAGGGAAGAGGTCAAGGAATTTTCACCAGTACTGATGGGGTTTTTGACAGAGAATTGTCTTTTACACTTAATTCTGATTCTTCATTTAGTTCCTTACTACCACTGGTGTTTTAGACAGGACCTCTTTGTGGACAGGAGGGACTCCATCCTGAAAACTGCAGGAGACTCTTTGTTTTGCTACAACCCATAGTTTGTCATGAGAAAAACAGTCAGCTTGGGAAGAACCATCAGGTGCCTTCTTATATTTGACTGTCAGGTCTTTATAGGTACAAATGTCTCAATCAGGTAAAAAGAGTCAACAGAAAATTTTGATATTTAACACCATAACCAAAACTATAATTATGTTTAAAAATACCTTGCCGTCATTTTTAAAACAGTTTAGTTCTAGATTAATTCATTTAAAACTCAAAAATTAAAAAAAAATAGTATTTGGGCTTTTATCTTTGATCCACTCTTTTGCTCTTTTTCTGCTAGGATACTTGCAAGCACTTTTGTCTATTTACTTTAATTTCTATTTTATACATTTGAGGTAGTTTTGATACTTTTCCATTTGTTATGAATACCCTGAATGTTGGGTGTTCAGCCTGGGACACCTGCAGCCCACTGGGGGCTCTGGCTGCACGCTCCAAGCCCTAGAGAAAATATGTGTCTGCTGCATGATTGTGTGTCTGCTGCATGATTGTCTGTCTGCTGCATGATTGTCTGCTGCATTGCTGTCAGCCTGAGGATACAAGTGCAGTGAGGAAGCACTAATATCAGTGCAGCGTTGTGCCTGCCAGGTTTCCTGAAGCCCTTAGAGCTGAGCACTGGAAACCCGACAGGCTCCAATCCATATTCAGTTTTAGTTGTTTATTTGCTGAGGGAAGGTGGGAGCTAAACTACTCTGATGTCTCTATACATTTCAATCAAATCACAGACTTCAACACATTAAGTGGCTCCAAAAAGAGATTAATGGTGTTAGAGTACATGCAGTACTCTAACATCAAGGCTCCAGCAGGAATCAATCCCTTCTATGACAGACAGAAAACCTCCTCATAAACAGTCACGTTGAGATCCTGCTTGTGCTTGTAATGTTTTGTACAGTGATTCTGATCAGAAGCCATCTAATCTTTATTATTGTTAGTTTTCAAAGAGCATTTCCAGTACCCCATAACTCAGAGACCACCCACCTCCCAGTTTTGCTCTTTGTCCTCCATCCTTCTGTGAGGATGGGGACGGTGAAAGGTGTCCAGTCCCACTCCTGACACAAGCAGACGCAACCTCTTAAAACACACAACATGATTTTTTTTATTTGTTTAATCAGTTTACATTCCACAACTGACAGTTTACTTATTTATTTTTTAATTCTCCATGAACAAGTTGTTTAGTTAGTTACCAGACAAGATTTTATTTGATGGAAATACAGTATTCTGTGCCAATCTGAATAAAACAAATCAAAACAAAAGGGAAACTGTAAGATGTAGCCAGTTTTTTGGCAAAGTCCTGTGACACTTTCTGCAACTCTTGTCTTTCAGAGTTATAGGGGTTTGTTCTTTCTCCCTATTAGTTCCCTGGTCTCAACCCTGCCACTGAAATGTCCCTTCAGGGCCACAGTCCTGCAAACACTGATGCACGTACACAAACACCCGCGTGTCCGCAGATTAGCACCTTGGATTAACAGAACAAGAAATCTGGGGGTGTTTCATGTTTAAACAAATTCCGTTCACCTCTGCTGCAACAGATTACAGGAAGAAATGGAAAAGTACAATACACTTGATGTCACATTACTTGTGAAATTAGCCACCACACTCACATCTCACCAGAACAACCTAACAAAATATTCAGTGGTTGTTGATGTATTGTTAGCACCGATGGCCACAGGAGCCACTTCGCCTCTTGCAGCAGCACAGAGGTCCCAACCTCACAGGACATGTCACTCTCTATTACTTCTGATAACTGGATATTACTACCCAAAAAAAAATAAACTCTGTGTGTATTGGCTAAAAAGTGCTCTGCCTGGTTGAGCAGCTGCATACACAGTCCAAATATCCTTTACAATGCCCAAACCATAATCAGAAATGGACATGGTTTTGGACTTCTCAAAATATGTTAAAGTTTTATATATTTCAATGTAATTCCCAGTCTAGCAAAGCACTAAGGCATGTGCCTATCTTTAAGCATGACAATAGCATCCTTAATGGGAAATTTATGCTTGAAATTAGGCAAGTGCTTTGTGGGATCAAAGCTCCGTAGCAGTGCTCTGAAGAAGTCAGGATCCTGAGTGTCCTAATCCTGGCTTTCACATTTACACAGATTTGAGCCACCACAGATTTGAGCAAACCCAGCTACAGTCTGGATTTTCAAAAGTGCTGAAAAGAGAAGGCTCCACCTGCAGCTGGTAGAACTTGTGAGGGGGCATCAAACCACTAAATAGAAGGTCTTTTCCTAGGCTTTTGGCTTCCCATCTCCAAAATTACTATAATACCTACCTGCCTCAGACAGGTCTGATGGGAGTCATACTTTTAAAATTTTCTATAGAGAAAATATGCCAGATAAATGTGATGTATTGCTGCATTTCTCTGAATATGCCTGAGTATTGTGGCATTCTAGGTCTTTCTTAATCCAGCCTTGATGTGTGTGCACTGCACTTAGAGGAAACATAAACAGCTGGCCAAATGTACCCGCATGACAAATGTCTTGTACCAAGCATATTATTTTACTTGGGAATGTCCTAGGAAAGTGTTGACATACTCCAATTTGCAGGCATTTAAGTGAATTATTATCTTAAGCCTCCCAAACTGTCAATTAGATACAGTGATGACTGCAACTTTTATCATCATCAAAAGATGATTATGGAAATTGCTTCATTTCTTCTGAGCAAGAAAAAAAAAATCATAAGGAAAAAAGGACCAATGAGAAAGTCAAGAAAGGGAAACCTTCCAAAAACTTTTGGCCAGTGTGGTAGCATGTGGTTAGGCTAAATGTTACTTGGGGCAGAAGAAATCCTGAAGAGCAAATATCTTAATGAGGTGCAGCTAGAGTGGGTGGTGGGGAGTCCAGTGTGCCTTGTACCCAACGCTCGTGCCCTCACCCAGCAATGCTTTGCACATCCACACACACTCCCCTTGGGCACAAGAGGGAGAGTGAGAGCCAGAGCCACGCGCTGAGCTGGCCGAGAGGTTCATGAGCAGCAGGGGAGCTTGCAGGGGAAAGTGACACTGGAGCTCTGATGGCCTGAGAGTTCCACCCATTCTCCTTCCTTACCCCAGGATTGCCCCGGTGCCAGGCATTGCTCTGTGCCATGGAGCCTGGGCACTCGCTCCCTGTGGCAGGGTCACAGGAGTGGTTATGGCTTTCATTAGGTGAGACAGGGATTTTTTGGAGAGAAAGTGGAAAGTTATCCAAGTGCATCATGGGGATGAGAGGTCAGGCAGGCCCCTCTTGGCAAGCCAAAGTGGCAAAGTGAACCCAGCAGGGAGGAGAATGTGTATGGCTGGGCAAGCAGGACTGTTGTAAAGAATAGGAAACAAAGATAAACTGGTATGGAGTCACCCCTTAGAACCTCCTCCCATGATGTGATGTTGTTCATTGACTTGATCACCTTTTAAAAGGAGGTTTTCTTTGACACTAAAACTCTGAAAAACCTGCAAAATCCTTGTGGGACACAGTGAGTTAACAGTTTAAAGAGCAACCTTTGAGAGTCCCACATCCCAGTACCTTCCTCATCCCTCTCACAGAGAGGGAGGGCAGGAGAGTGATGATGAGAATTTAGGAACATTCTGAAAAACCTTGCAGAAAATGGTGCTCCATCCTTAAATTTGATATATTCTCAAGCTCCTCCTCATTTCCAGAGTTTACTCTTAAAGCCTTTATTTCTCTTTCACAGACATCTCAAATAACAAAACAGTCACATATGCTAGAGCTGGTATAGAATGAAATTTAGAGAAAAATGTTTTTACAGGAAGCATGTCTGTATTCTCACACACGGGAAGAAGAGGAAGAGAGGGAGACAGAGATATATATCACACTCCTCAAAAAAGGGAAAGGGAGAACAGGAGAAGAATGTCAGGGCAAGGTAGTACCATGCTGAAAAATAACAATTCATCCCTGGAACTCAGCTTTATCTTCCACTTTCTAACTGAAGTCTTTTCCTTAAGTACTAGTACACAGTACTGAATCTTCATTTTACAGTTCCCTGCAGGTCAGCTGAAGTCCCTCTTGTCAAAACCTTAACAGTATTTTTCAAAATAAAGTTGGTCTGAGAGATGGCTGAAGATTGTCAAGTCACTGACTTAAATTTAGCTGTAGAAACAAATAGTAGTGACCATACATTGGCACAAGATCCAAAGTTCACTTAGCTTTAGAGTTTTCAGAAATCAGTTTAATTTTCCCACTCCTCTGACTGTGTTTGTTTTATTCAGGTAATATATGGGACTATACAAGAGTTCTAAAGTTCTAATACTATATTAAATTGCTGGTCCTTCTAGATAGACTTGCTATCAATACACAGTCCCAAATTTTGGCTCTGAGACTCTCACCATGAGATGGAGACGTACCTTCAGCCTTGTCAGAGCAGCTTTCTGAATAATACAGCCACAGTTCATTGTCTTGTTGAGTCCTCAGTTTGGTTTTTCTGAGGACAACTATGATCCCAAAAAGAAGGGATGAAATTGCAATCTCTTTAATCTCCATGTAAGCTGTTTGTAAAGCAGTTATTAACATTGAAAAAAAGAATATGAAACTACCCAGACTGTATCTTGGAGAAGTTTTTGATTATCACTACCAGGTAGATGACTTTTTCAGGCCAGTTTGGGGATAAAGCAAGAAAAGTAACCTTTGAACAGCTCAGCTGTTCAAACGTTTAAGATGTAAATTCACTCTTTGAACTGCTTCAGCAATGCCCAGGACTGACAGAGAAAGGTGAAGAGTTCAGACCAAAGACCTCTGACCTCCAGCACTGGGACTACCCAGTCATCTGTGCCTGGAGGCCACCACAAGGCACTCACCTCAAATGCTATTTCCAGGGGTTGGGACAAGCCCTATCCTTTGCAGTCATGTTGCAGTTTGGGAGGGGAAGGCTGTTGTGAACATCTCCTTTTGTTCCAACAGGCTTTTACAATTCAAACCTGTGTTTTACAGGTGAGCCCAGGCCATGCACCCGAAGCACACAGACACGGCTGATCTCCATATGGATGCTGTCCTGCACTAGGTACCTGATTCACCTCACCAGGATTTAAGATCTTTTAAGATCTTGGGATCACCCAAGATAGGTGAGTGGTCATCGCATGAAGCAAGAAGGAGCTCCTAAAGCTTAGATGTCAGTTTTGCTAAGTCACCACCTGTAAGCAACTGTCTCTCTTCACTACCTGTACAAGAAGCCAAGGGAGATGAGCCCATTAACACCACGAACTCAGTTAAGTGTCTAAGGTTAATGGGGACGGAGGCAGGTCAGAAAATCCTGGCCTTTTGGTGGCTCAGTGTCACACACAAAGGTGCTCCTCCCAAACATAGACCTAAAGAGAAGAACAGCATCTGTACCAAGGGCCTCCTATTAAAGGACAAGAGAATCAATTGAGAGAGCTAATGCTGAACAGAAATTCTACCATTGCTTTTTCAGTCCATTCCTTTTCCTTAAAAAAGCCCTTGAGACCCAGTCCTTCGACTGGATGTACGTGTGTGGATGTGCATGCTGCTGACTTAAGTGTGGTACCCCTCCTCAACTGATGCAATGGCAAAATGAGGATTTTCCTGGGAAATAGTACTTTTTAGTTTGTTTTGGTTTAAATCTGAGATACATGAGGATTGTGAAAAAGAAACAGTCCTTTGTCTGAAATTCTGTACATCAACCTCAGGTTATTTCAGGCAATCATGAAGATAGGGACATTTTTCATAAATTTACAAATATATATACAAATATACACATATATACAAGTATATGTGTGTCAGCCTATGGGCTAGATTTAATAATGCTTTATTCCAGACACACACAAGTATAATGGTTGTTTTTTTACAAAAAGAGATTGGTAGAAAGTTGGAGCGACTTAGCAGTGACTTTTCCTACATCTATGCAAAAGATCTTTAAGTGGGCTGACATAGAAGTGCAGCCCCCTTACCTAAGTCCCCTCATCACATATACACATAAATAGGACCCAGTCTTACGTCTGCTAACGAAACAAATTTCTCCTTGATGCCAGTGACCTGTAATCAAAGAGAATTTTACTTGAGAAGGAACTGAAAGTTCAAGCCCATTGTAGATACAGTTTACAGCTTTGAAAGCTGTAAAGTCTATCATACTAAGCCTAAAAACAACTAAAGTTACTGCAGAAAAATACCTTCAAAGTTCCCAAATATGCTTTTCTGTGTAAGTAGGGGAATTTTTTTCCTGCAGAAGATCAGACCACAAATACATAGATATAAACACTCTAAGTGATGGAAATTGCCAAGTAAAAATAGTAACAGTTTAAATTAGATATCTGTGATTGCCGTTGGTGCCCAGGAGTTATAAATAATTCAGAACACTCTAACTGAACAGTCTAAGGCTGCACTTTTGTTGTTCTGATTACTCGAACCTTTTTCTTATCATCTGTATTGTTAATGAATAACTCTTTGTAAAAAAATACAGCCTTATGCTCTACAGCCAGAAGAAAACTCTTCTTGAGATAAAACATCATGAGAGCTTAAGCAAATTAGGACCGTATAAGTTTTTTTTAAAAAATATGTAGGCACCAAAAGCATTTAGTGCTTTATTCACTGTCTAAAGAGGAATTGGATGCTGAAGCTGTTTTGTGTATCTGGCCCCAGGAGACTAAGCCATGACTGATTCACACTCCTTGGAGTCTACATAATTTTGAAACTGGGGCAAAACCCACAGGTTTTTGAAGGCTTTACTCTTTATCTCCCCTACTGCAGAATCACTTTTGCTGCTTGAGTATTTCTGACCCGCTGGCATAGTAACAAGGCCACTTGAAGGAACTGCCTTTACAGAGATACTCCTGATGCCACAGGTAGGGCTCAGACCCACAGGATGTGAAGCTCCCTGCTGTGCCCAGCAGATTTAACCACAGTCTTCATGCTGCCAACAGCCCACACAAGCCCTCTGCAGACTCAGGAGTGTCCTGCCATGGCACTGCCTCTTGGCACAGTGGGATTGTTGCACTAGGGGATTGTAATCATTTCTGATTTGGAGGGGGTGCATTGGCATCTCTTCCTTAAATATCCAAGTACTTTTTGATGGAAAATACCAAATTTATCCCAGATGTATTGTGCTTCCTCATGCATCTCCAGCAGAGAGTTCGCGTGTGATCTGCACGCACAACCTAACAGGGACACAGATGGCATCTGAACTGCATTGCAACTCTTGAGTATAAATAAGTACAGAAGAGCGGAGAACAATTATGCTGCATTTTACTATGTATTTTCTCTCTGTATAGGACACTTTTGCAGGTTCCTGGCATCCACATCACATAGGATGTGCACATGTGTGTGTTAAGGAAAGAAGGGAGTGAGAGTGCCCATGTGTACACACCCTATGCAAGAAAACTTTTGAAGTCACTTTTTGCCACTGTGCAGGAGTGTTAATCAGTGAACGAAGAATATAAAAGTGTAGTCCTAGAAGGGAATGACAATTCCTGCTGCTGATGCTGAGTGTGACATTGGATTATCCTCACAGAATTCTACCAATTTTGAAGCAACTGCTGTTGGGTCTCCTTTTTTTCACTCTCCCACTTTCCCCTGGAGATCACCTATCTGAGACTGATGTTTTCATTGAAAGTCTTCCCTGAGCAAGGGAAGACAATTGATCTGTGTTTCTGGAGTGCTTTACTAGAGGTGACCAGAATTTCATTTCCCTCTTGTGGCCTATATTGAGGCAGTTGTCCAGACTCTTTCTCAAGCTAAATCCTAAACTTATGCAAGGCGTACTGCAATTAAATTGACAGCACTATATCAGGCTCCAGTTCTCCAACTGATGTCAACACAAAGCTTGTCAGAGCCCCCTGGCACCAGCAGCATTTGTTGTCAAAATTTTGCAGTCTATAATTATGGCTCTGAAGAAGGCTGTATGATTGGGGTGTTAGTGGGGCATATAGGATGGAAACCCTAAGCTGAACTGGGGGGATGGCAGGGAGCCAAAGAATAGATATTGTGAGTGTGTAAGCACACATTTCATTTTCGGTGTTAACCAAGACAGCACTTAAATATTTTCTAAGGCACCTGAGCTTTCTATGAACCTCAACAGACTATGGAATAGTTGCATTATATTCCTGGCTATGACTGGAAACAGTGAACTATAAGTTTTGGGCTAAGCCCTCTTTTTTGAGTTTTCACCTTAGACTGGCAGAATCAAGATTTTATAGACCTGGCTTGGAGTTAGTAATCAAACTTTAGGCTTTTTTGAACTTCGTTTCCTGACCATGGAAATGCATCTGTCACCAATCTTTACATGCTGTTTGTGTCTCATGCCCATTTTTCACTCTTTGTCTGTCGTTGGTACCTGGCAATCATTCAGTGCTGTCTCAGTTTTTCACCTTGAGTCTTCCCTTGCTGGCTGGATGAGCACAGCAGTGTGGACCATGAAGGAGTGGGAAACCTGGGGGCAAGAAAACGCAGTGGTGGTTTGTGTGAATGGGCCTGAGCACTCCTGTAGCCCTTCTAGGCCTGTGTAGAGACACACAGAAGAAAGAGCCCAAATAATGCATGTCTTTATTTAAGCTATACTTGGTAACATATTATTTTCCCTCCATTTCACTGCTGGCAGTTAGTGTGGTGCTCAAGAATTAAGGACAGATTACAGTGATTTTCTTCTGAGCTCTGCTTATCAGTGGGGCTCCAGGGATGAACCTGATTCGGAGGCGCTGCACGGTGGGTAAATGGACAGCCATGGAGACACAGTCTTCCAGGAATGCTTGGAAATCTGAGACAGCCCCTGCACATCAATCCCCTCCTTCACCAACTTTGCTTTATTCACCATCCATTGAACTGCACAGCTAACGTGCCATAGCTAAAAATGGTCCCAAATGACTTGCATCCACAGGAAAGCAGAATACTTGCACTCTCACAATTCACTCCTGGGAGGATGAAGATCCTCTGTTTAGAGGACTCTGAGGATGCTTTTTCCCCCCTTTCATTTGTTATTGCAGCTGGAATAACCTTTTAAAAAGTAATGACGATTTTTCAAAAGCAATATTTCAAAGAAATTGCTCTGGTCACTGGTGGTTTGTGATCCATTTGTGACTGTCCCTGGGGTAGAAGAAAGAAAGCCCAACTAGAAAAAGAACTGGAGGGACTGTACTATTTAGATGAGGAAAGATCAGTTGTGTGTTTGCAGAGAGGAAGAAGGGATCATATACACAGGCAGCTAATACGGGTCAGGAAATTTAACACACAAGCAGCTTTAACTTGAAGAAGGAAGTGTCCTATAGGATACAGGGCATGTGTGCTCCTGCCACATAGCCCCTTCACATGTACAATGTCCCAGCAGGGACAGACAGCAGAACCCCTGCAGCTGACTCATTACAGTCACAGGGCAACACAACTGAGTCACTACACACAAAACCTCAGCCTGCAGATTGCAGAGGGTTGAGCCAATTCATCCTGCATCCTTAGGATGGGCATTTTAGGGTAACTGTGCTCACTGCACTCCAGTGGCTCTGTGGTCTCTGGAGCATAGAGATGTGTTGTCCCAGAAGTGCAACGTGAAAGGCTACACGTTGGAAAGAGCCTGCCAAATATGGATCCTGCATTTCCACCTCACAGAAAGGGAGAGGAACAAGAACATACTGGTTGCTCAGGCTAGGACAGAGTGTCACCTTATCTACAGGGGAAGGGTGGGAAAAGAGCATGGGCTGTACTCTGCAGGAAGCTGAATGTCATCCAAGAAAGCACATTCTTGACTTCAAGCATATGAATAGTCAACTGAATTTAAGGGGATTAGTCACATGCTCCCAGTAAAGCACATGCTTAGGCACTTGGCCAGAGCAGATCTGAGGAACAGGGTCAAGCCCCTTAATGCTGGGATCACTGATAACAGATTTCTAATTAGCTGCTCCTCCAACTAAGAAACCACACACCAGTAAAAAAGCTTCAGTCTCTGCTCAGAAAGATACTTCAAAGCCTCCCGCAAAACGCAGAAACTCAGAGTAGCTGTGAGTGTGCTTCAGCTCAGGAGAGATGGAGACACTAACCACCACAGATTTGCATCTGGATGTATTCTGGATCAACCCTGCTCTAAAGACAAGTCTGAGCACACAGAAGGCGTGGTGGGGCTGTGACCCCTATTCAGGGGTATGGAAGCACATGGTACTCCTCCCAGTTCTTCGAGAAGCACAGAGGGGAAGTTCACAATCTCCCAAAGGGGTTCTGCCCTTACTTAAAGCAGTGATGAGAGAACTGGTGTTTGGACAAATGGTCCTTTTTGGGGATCCAGCTGGAGATGGTGACACGATCACCTGCTGCTTCAGACATTCCCATAGATTTTAAGATGCTTCATAGCCACACAGGCCTTACAGACCCTATGCTAGAACAAGTGGAAAATCACAGAACTGGCCCAAAGCTCCAGGGTCAACACTTTTCTGTTGTAAATAAAAATAACCATAACCCTCTTCCACCACTGCCACACACAGACAGACACACAGGCTTATATACAGCTTCTAAACCAACACTATCAGAGAATACTTAATCAAGGCAAAACTGGTTTTATGCCAGCTGCAGAAGAAAAGGAAACCTCTGAAAATGCATCAAACAGCAAAATTACTTCCATTTCTTTAAATATTACTGCTGTACCTCTTTCAAAACTGTATCTGTAGAATACACCCTGTGAACACTCATGGACCACACAAGGATACATCATCACAGGAGCTGCTGTACTGCTCTGCCTGCCACAGGGCCTGATGTAGACGCCAGATAGGTATCTCTGTGACTCTTGTTTACCTGTGTCACTCCAGATATCTGTATTTACATGAAACACCTTTCCTATCACATTCAGCACTGCAGAGGAGGAAGAAAGTATGCATTCAAAGCTGTTTTAATTAAACAGCTGTAATTTTCCTAATAATTTCTCACCAAGAAGTTTTGTTTTTCAAAATTTTTCATGCTTTGAAGAAATGAACAATTTTTTATAGGTCTTTTTTGGTTTCCAGTTATTGGTTTTCTGCATTCACCTTTCATTTAGCTCTCAAAGGCTGTTTTTGTTTTAAATTCCCTTCTTCTGTTCAATGGTAATTCATCAACCTCCTTACCAAGCAGGCACTTGCACAGTCAAATTATTTCAAAACTTTTCAAAACCACTCTATTTGAAAACCTTCCCAGAAAAAAATAAATAAACCAATCTGCTTAAAAAGGAAGTTTCTTCAAAAGGCTTGTATTTTCAATTCGAATAAATATGTAATTTCTCTGGTCACATCTAATGGAAAATGAAATTGTGAAACTTCAGTTGACAGGGATGGCACTTCAGTGGAAACACACTGACTTAGCAGCTGGCATTGGCATGTTGGGGGAATCTGTAGACAACAGAAAACAAAAGCTAGGTAGTTGAGCAAGAATGGAAGAAACCCAAATCTACTCTGCTCCAACATGCCCTCCAGAATCTTCATTTCTTTCAACACTGTTAATACAACTACATGTGTAAGAATTATTTGTTAGCTGAATATTTTTAAACCAAGAAATACTGTTTCTTGCCAGCTGTGTAAATGGCACGACCTGGAAATTAATGCCTGCATTTCTGTGCAGCAGGCACAGGCTCCTTCTCTTGGTGAGATATTTTAGATGGAGAGGATGAATTTTTATTGACTAATGAGGACTGATATCATGCAGCTATCACGTAAGAAAGGATTGCTGGTACTATCCCTGAATTAAGAGCATGTTGGGTTGGATTGGTTTTGGGGAGACCTTTTTTCTTTGCCGTGTCTCCCTTTGCCTGCATATTTGTCAGTGGTGCCCTCACTCTTGCATGTGGCAATTCAGTCATCCGTCTTCAGGGTCCCTTTGGCTACACCCTTGGCCCTTCTTCCCCAACTTCCCCTCAGCCACTGGTACCCTGCAAGGACCCACTGTCCTCACAGCCAAAATGCTTTTCTTCCTCTAATGGCCTTCACCCACCTCTCCAGACTTGGCTGTTTGTTTAGCTCTTCTGGGACCTATGGCCTGACCGATGGGAAGAGCAGAGGGAAGGAAAAAGGAGACAATAGGAAGAGGAGTAGCAGGAAAAAGAGAAAGACCAAAAAAAGAGAGAGAGTTCCATTTGCAGATTCACAGTTATATCATACAATGCTTAAACTCATGGGAAATGGATCTCTGTTCTCTGCATCTGACCCTTTCACATCCATCTGTACACAGTTCTCCCAGATGGAGAGAGGAGATGTCCAGTGAACTGGGGCAGTTTCCAAAGACAAGATGCAGGAAGGTCTTATTTGGCATACATGAACACAATGAGAGGCATCTCTTACTTCTCTTCTACAGAAATTAGCTCCCTTTTCCTCCTCCGCAATGGCTTTTGCCCAGTTGTCTCAAACATCCAAACCGGAAACTTGATGAAATCCCATTCCAGCAAATCCCTGGGAAGAACAGCTACCAGGCCTCCCCCCACCTCCCTTCTCCTTGGTCAGTCTTCCCCTGGATCCACCATCCTGAACTCTCAGAAGCTCCGTGAAAAAAAAAACCTGCTGAAATCCACCAGAGAAGATGCGCTGTCTCGGACCTGACGGCTTTCCTCACGCTTCGGCCATTGCGGTGCCTCAGTCTTGGGCCACAAACACAGCATGGATGGTTTAGTGGACAATCACATTGCAATGTTTTAAATTTTTCTTTTTGTTAAAAAAAAAGAAATAAAGTAAGAGGGAAGAAAAAGTTATACACACATGTATCACAGCATTTTCAAAAGGCCTTCTGCTGCATTTACATTAGCAGTTCAGCCTCAGTTGCAAGCCTGGATGTAAGGCAGCTGGAAGATTAAAACCGCATTGTTGGAAGGTCCGCTGAGATGTCCTCTTGGAGATTTTTTTTTGTTTTCTATTTTCTTAGATAGTTTTTATTATTATTAATTATTATTATTTTCACTTGTTTGCTTCTCTCTTAAGTTTGGCAGGCAAAGAGAAAATGCTTTTCTGCTTTTCCTCACACATTCTGTCCATTTTGTTTTCTGCATTTTAAGGAGAAAAAAACCCAACAAAACCCCCAAACCAATGACACGACGGGCTTCTGTGATTTTGTTTTAAGAAAGAAAAAGAACGTGGGTGGGTTTCTGATAATGGCCTTGAGGAGGTATGTTGTTGAAGTGGCTCAAATGCTTCATTTGTTCCTTCACTTGCTGTTTGCATTTTCCCTTCTGGCTGCAATGGACACACTTTTTGTGTCATCCCCCCACGCCTCTGCCCCCACCATGTGCTGTACAGATTCTGGTTCCAGATTCCCCACATGGATCCCCCTGTTCCCCCTCCCAAATGGCAGTAGGTAGGTGCAACTGTAGGTTCATTTGACCTCTAAGGTATGATGCTGAAGTTAAGAGTTGGATGGAAGAGCCACGTGAGAGAAAAGCTTTCCCATCACTGTGAGAAAGAATGAAGCAACACAGAGTCCAGTGGAGATGTGAGCGCCATGTTGGACTCAGCTCTACCTTGGCACTGGCATTAATTTGAGATTTTATATATATATAATTATATATACATATATACGCATGTATAGGCATACATAGGCATATATATATATGTATGTCTTTGTGTGTGTGTATTTGTTTGCCATTTGTTTTAGCACACTGTCCCATTCTCAGGTCTAGATTTGGGGCAGTTGGTCCTGGGGACAGGTTGGACAGAAGGGGCCAGAGTGCAGAAGAAGCCAGAGATGAGAGTGAGGCCCAGGCCCCCCCACGCACAGAACATGGACCAGCCATAGCCATGGCTGATGTCGTCGGGAAGTCCGTACAGGTAGCGGGGATAGCGGGAGAGCTCAAAGTTGATTCCAGCCACGCACGTGCACAGTGAAATGATGCAGAAGGTTCCTGGAGGAGAGCGGGAAGGGGAGAAGGAGGGAGGAAAAAAAACAAAGAGAAGTTAGAAGAGTGACAGACATAGCCCTTTCCAAGCTGCCCGAGAAGAGCTGGTGCAAGCAGTAAGGAAGTGCCTGAGGGAAGATGTTTGTATGGAGAGTGGCTTAGTCTGGAGGCTCCATGGAGAAAGAACTGAGCGCCACCAGAGGCTTGAATATTGATCTGCTGCTGAACAGAGCTGTGTAGAGAAACTTCAACAGGAACACTTTTTCATTATGAGCACTCCCTTGGGAACCAGAATGCTCCATGGAACCATTGATTTTTCTGAAACTTTGCTTTAGACAAATATAGAGTGAATAATCTTGTTTTGACATTTTTGGGAGGGAAAATAACCTTGAATTTTTTGTTTCATTCCAATTTTTCAGTGATAGACATCATAGAATATTACAATATACTTGTCATATTCTGGCTCTGTACATTTAAACTTATGTGGGAGATTTTCTCCATGCTTTTCTTATATCAAAATACAGAATTTTTCATTATACAGTCTCCTTTTAAATATCACTTAAAAAGCCTTTAAATCCTTCACAAAACTCACATTCCACACTCTGCATGACTCCATTTTCAATCTAGATGCCCTCTGCCACACTGCTGAAATCTTCAAAATATCCTGTTCTTGTTTTCCATCTCTGCAGTAATATTTCATTTCTTATTTCTTCCTGAGAACACTGTGAGGACAAACTTCCTAACTCTGTCAGGTTATGGAAAGACACACATTTCAGATGAGGCTGAACCTTATCCCACCCAGATGAGTCTAATTTTGATCTTTGGCCTCCAGCTTCATCGAAGCTAAACTCTGAGCTCCTGAAATGTCACAATATCCACCCACGCACCAAATAATGGATAGATACAGATGCTACACACCTGCCACAAGAGATAACGACTCACGTCAGCGTGAAGTTGCTACTTTATTTTTCTTCTCTAATTCCTCCCTTTGTGGGCCTCTTTGAATTGCCTGGAGAGCCCTGGGCACTGAAGGCAGCCTACAGGACTCGTGCTACAGGACACACACGGTCAGTGCTGTGTGTCCTCCCTCTGTTCATGCATGATCAGTAACGTGTGACATGTGCTACCTGCGCAGCACGTCCTGCATCTGTTCACTTATAGCTGCTGGTGAGGAATGTCCTCTTCTTCCTGGTCCCACCCCTAAACCAGCACAGTCTTCCCAAGCAGTCACAGTCAGCCTAGTGCCAAGCTCCTGTCTTCTGGTGCCCTTGCTTCCTCCTACTCCTTCCTGCCCCTGGCTCTGCTTCTCTTCTGCAACATTTATGCTGTTATTTCTCTGCTGCTTTGCTCTTTTTAGTTGCAGTTGCATTGAATAAATGAATTTGGCACTCCCCACTCTGAACACAAAGGTAAGATTATTTGGTGAATTCCCATGGAATTCGGTTCAGAAGCTGGGAGCATTTGCAGGAACACACACACATCACCAAAATATGTGGACTTTCCACTATACCCACCTCCTTTATTTAACAAGAACATCACATAGGCATTGAATCTACAGGCAAATCTCTATCATGGACCTGCAGTGAGATCACTGTTACAGTTCTCTCTCTGTTCCCTCTTCTGATCACTGCTGTGCCTGTTTGGATGGCCTTTTCTCCACTGTATTTTGGAATGTCACTTGTAGATAGTCTCTGCTGTAAAGGTCAGGTGCTTCCCCTAATGCCATGTACAGCTGCCAGATGGCCCAGGATATTCATAAATACTCTTACTATGAGAGTGCCACTGGGTACCAGTGGGAACCAATGAGCTGCTGCAGTAGGTACTACGCCTACTTCATTCAAAACAGCCTTCTTGCCTCCCACCAGCACCCCATCAGTCTCAATCAGGGATCTGGATTCTTGCAAAAGCCTCGTCAGATCCCAGGCTCTGGAGTTGTCTTTGAAGATGTCCTATAGTACTTCAAAGCACAGAGTAGGATAAAACGGGAGATCTCTCTGCCACAATCCATTAGTCAAAAATCAGGTTGTTTGATTAGAAACCACATGTCCTTTTCCCATGTTTTACTATGTTACTTAGGTTATTCAGTAATATGAAGATGTTTGACAAGAATGCAATTGTTCCCTGTGTTCTTCATCAGAATGACTAGAACACTGTGGGATCAGGGAAAAAATGATGCCTCAGAAGCACTGTGCTCTGAACTGAGCTCTGTGGCTCATTTCAAATGGTTGTGGTTAGAAAATGACAGGGAAGGCCTTTCTTTGCTAGTAAGAACATGGTAATTTCTTCTCTCTCAAAATATAAGATTCTTAAGAGAGGTGGGTGGGAAAATCTGTGTGGCCAGACTAAAGCTGCATTTGCTAGGTACAAAAGGGAAGGAAATAACTTCGGATTTCAAATACTCCCCATGCTTTCACGCTTTGTCTTGGCTGTTTTGATCACAAGCTCTTCAGTGCAATGAGTATTGCTTACTCTTTGTATTTGAACAGTGCCCAATATATTGGCACTCCACCTTGCCAAGGGTATTCTGCCCCTTAACAAAGGAACAGCAAAGAGGAGCAACACTAGAGAGCTAAGCAAATCACAAGCATGAGACTTCTCTAAAAAAAAAACCCTGGCCCCTTTCTGGAGAATGTGCTAACCCATGATGACAAATAATGACTGCCACGCACAATGTCACAAAGTGCAGAGTACAGTCCTCAGCCAGTCACCCCCCAGTGCTTCTGCAGGATGTCTTGTACGACACAGACTTATCTGTCTCTCTAGCACTGTTCATTGCAGACACAAAAAATGTCATTTTGCGCCATCTAGAAAAATCTTTATGGCCATTTTATGAGACCTATGTGTTGCTTGTGTTCAGCCAAGCAAGGAAGTTCCTGCTTGTAGTTAATCTGGCCTCTCACCAGGAAGGCTACTGATGAAAACCAAGTGAGGTTCCTACCTCGTGAGTGTTCAGTAGCTTTTCCTCATGAACTGGCAATCACAACACAAAAGATCATTTTTGCAAATTGCACAGTTGTTGGCCATTGTAATGGAAGACTCATGGGTAAAAGGGATGCAGAACCTGAGCTGACCCATGGAAATGAAGCCTCTGCTAGTCCAGGTAAGACATGGAGCTGAGGTGGCAGGAGGAGGGTGGCTGTTCCTCCTGCCCATGACACTCTGCACTGCAGACACAGTGCTTCAGAGGCAGCAGGACCGCAGGAAGTCATGAGCATTCCCAATCCTATGATCCTTTTTCTCCACAGAAGTCAAACTGAACCCTTATGCAGTTTCCTCTCAAGGTTTTGCTGTCAGTGAGGTATCCTCCTACATGTGCACTTATGCCCCAGATACCCTGGAAACTGCATTGATACAAACTTTAATTTCTTTGTGAAAAACACTCTCCATAGCTGTGGTCCAAGCAGATGACCAGACCTGAAGGCTGGTGGTCCAGCCATGGCCCTGGCACAAAATGTGAATGACAGGTGGCAATAAGAGCTCGTTGGTACATGAGCTGCACAGGGAGATAAAGGACATGTCCTTCAGCAGCTGGGGGGAGCAGAACTCGCAAAGTTCTTTATGCTGGGATTTACACATTGTCCTCCTCAGTGAAACCTAATGAATGAGACAGGTAACAGTGGAATTTTTGACAGGTAATTCACATGTCACTGCAAAATGCTTCAATCAAGTGAGAGAAGAAATTTCATATAAAGCTGTGTCTGTGCCACAGAAACTGCTGTTTGACATGTAGTCAAACCTCCATCCTGACTCCTTGTCAGGTAGCCTCCCTTCATCTTGGCCTGGTTCTGACAGTGCCTGTCCTGCTAATGGGCTGATGATCATCTGTGGTTTGAGAACCTGAGCTATTAAATACCTCTTGGTTATCTTGTGCCTGTCTTTCTTATATATTACAGAATAATATTAAAAATCACACTGAATGTCCCTTTCATTTAGATTAGAAGGTTTTTTAGAACAGAGATGAACTTATTTGCTATATATGTATGTAAGATTGGGGTCCTGCCATCCTTGCTGTAGGGGCAGACATGGTCTGAAGAGGGATGGCAGGGAAAGGTAATGTCAGTGTTGGGCAAAGCCTAATTCCATGTGGATTATGAGTCAGAGCCCTTTGCTGTAGCTGTTTTCAAGCATGATTATATCAAGCAGTGCCATGGGCCTCTGCTGCAAGGAATTAATTTTTTCTTTTTTGTAAATGTCCCTTTCTTTCCAATCAGCCCAGCTGTGTGAGGGTCTGCAATGCCTCCACAGTTTTTAAACCTCACCTCCAGGGGAGACAAAACTGCTTGTGAGTGAACTGATTTAAGCACAAACAGGCTCAAATCATCCATAGAAAATCTGTTTGAATTTTCCCTGATGCTAGTATCCCCATGAACCATGTCAGAAGCTATGTCCTTCACCCATAGACCTGGCTCGACTTGCAGAGTGATAGAGCTTGAGGGCTTACCCAAGGTCTGTGTTTTGAGACAAGAACTGGTGCCTTTCTTAGATGCACTGCAGATAAAGGGGAACCTTCGTGGTGTTAGGGCATAAATAGACCGTATTGGCAGGAGCTTCATCTAAACACCCTCATCCTTACTATTAGAGAGGAGGTGTCTGACTGGAACCTGAAGGAGACATCACCAATTTGAAGGCATGGGAAATCCAGAAAGCCAGTAATTAAAATGATCTGGGCACCAAGCCCATCTCTGAGACCCTCCTCCTACAGATCATTTGTCTCATGATTTGGAAGTCACTTCCTTTGCATCTGACAGAATGATGTTCATTGTCTCCCTTCCCCCCACAACAGATAGAAATGACTCACAAACTGTGCTGTCAGATGTACAAAGTAAACAACCCCAAAAACTGATTATTCTCACCTTCTGGTATTTTTTAAGGCATATAGGAATGTCAAGCATTACTTATAAATTGGTAGATAAAAAGAGAACCGCAAATGTATGAATTTTAAGATGTCCTTTGAAACCATGCAGTTTTCAAATAAATGTAAATCTCTGCCTTTTAAAGTATTTCTAGTAGCTTCTTGTGGCCACTGATGTCTTTGGAAGTAGTGCTGTTTACTTAATTATCATCACATTCTTTTATTATAGGGCTATGGGAGAGGAAAAAATCTCACAAGTGAAACATTATCTTTACTTTCTTTCTGCCCTACTAGCTTTTACTATTTTCAAGGTACATCAAACAAACAAATAAAATTAGGTCTGATCCTAAAGTGGAGTGTGTAGCATTAACTATTTAAATTACATCCCAATCAAATGAAATTATTAAAGAATACACCGAATTCCCTCCCAATACAGTGATGACAAAAGCCTTTTGGAGGGAGGGAGCAGCTTTGCAGTAAACTCCTTCTGTGCACGGATTAAACGCCTCAGCAGCACGCAGCTCTTGAGAACACTTTATTGCTCTGTGCATACATGCATAGAATATAAATTATTGCTTAATTATGTACTTTTCCAGCAGAAGCAGCCTGCAGCATCACCAATAGGCTGCAGAATAGCAAGGGGTTTACTGCAAATTTGCCCTTATGAAAAAAGCAGAGATGGAAGGATAAATCTGACTGGGTGACGGAGATTTAGTGCAACATCCTTGTGAGATTACATCCCCACCTGGGTTGGGACTTAATGCATTTTTATCTTATACCATGGACCAGATAAACTGCAGGGTCTGTTATGATATTGCATTATAGCAACTCTCAGAATGTGGTTTGCATTTGCCCTTTGGCCTCCTGCCTCACAAGGTACCAGAGGTGCCCAGCGAATGCCAGAGCTGTGCTCCTGCTGCGTGTCACCTCCCCTGTGTGCCTGTCTAGGGACTGCTGCTGCACAAGCTGTAATGTCTTATAGCACCAGAGCATTATGTGTCCTCAGCCACCTTAATGGAGACCACACTTAGGCTTGTGCAAATCAGTATCTCATATACAGGAGCAATGTTCCAGCAGCTGAGGGCTGAACTCTAGTTTGCTCTGCTGATACAAGTGTCAGTCCATATTTCACACTGCAGATCTGCACATGGTGACATTTCCATGACCATATCCCTCGGGGCATGGGGCTGCACAGGGAGTGGACACCCATGCTGTGCACAGCTGCAGCCAGTGAGCTTCAGTGATGAGCAAGCACTCTCTGACGCTGTGAGCTGGCACGTAAGGCAAAAGCAACACTACTTAGCTAAAGGCACAATGGTTTGATGGACTAGGGAGAGAAGAAAGCTTTCAGATCAAAGTCTGAGTGAATAAACTTCTGAGTACTTTAGCAATGATGATTCCTATGACCCAACTAAAATAACCTAGCAATAATAAAGTGGGTTGACTACAGCCATTAAGCAAACATAACGGGTTATGAACTTGCAGCCACAACACAGGAGACAGCAAAAATTGTGCCAGTTGTAGTACTGTGATATTATTCCGATTTTACTGAGGCAGAAAGCAAAAAAAGGACCTCTGTGTCAAAATGAAGAAAACTTCTAATCCAAGGTTAGAAAAATTATCCTATCCGTGTGCTGGCAAACACCATGCTTGGCAATGTACAGAGGCTTCTGGCAGGTTCTTTCATCCTCTGCAGTGTGGAGCTCACAGCATGACCCAGGCAGAGGCCAAAAGATTAAACAGAAAGAGGCACTGGAGCTCTGAACAAACTCAAGTGATTCCATCACACCTCAGATTTGCCTCAGATGACCACACATATGTTTAAAATCAAGCTGTACCTTAGGCAGGTGCTTCCCACCCTAGGCATTTGTCAGAGCTAAAGGGAAACTTGTGGAGTCAGGTTGGGTTCACCTTGTCACAGGACATGTTCTGTAGCATGAGGAATCTGTGCACCACATTGCATCTGGTCTTTTAGTAATGAGGTCATTACACCTCTAAGTATGTAAGACCATTTTCTTCCAGTCAAAAAATTGGACATCTCTCAGAAGGAGCCTCAGAGGATTCGTGTAATCTTTCTTTTGCAGGAAACCCTAAATTGCTGAAAAGTCTACTGATGGATGTTCTTCAAGACAAGTGAGACTGGAGAACAGGTACAGCACAAGTAAATTCAATGCAGCCTTCTTCCATATTGCCTACTGTGTGCCACTATAAATACTTCTAGAGGGAATACTTTCAGGTCTAAAAGGATAATTAGTCATATGCCTTTTTAATCCCTTTGTTTGCTGAAGGCAGTACTAAAGGAGCCATTGGGAGCTTGGGGTGATGGTGGTGGCTAACTGATCTGGCTGTTTTCCCCTTTAGGTGCTGGAGAAAAGCCTATGCATTAGTTTTTGTCAAGTGACCAAAGGACTCTGTGATTGCACAACTTTCAGGATCTTTACTGCAAAAGTCTCTGGGCTCTATTACTGTTACCCTGAGCTGAGCTGGTAGGAACAGAAAAATCCTTTGTATATGTGCTGATACAGTTACTGAGATAAAATAGTCAGAAATCAAAATAACATGCAGTTTTTTCTGGTCAACAAGAATCACTTAGTGCAGGGCACCCCTATGAAGTTTACATCATCCACATAAATGATTGCAAGCAACAAACTAGACTGATCCTGTACAGCCCTAAAGGATCATAGTGAAATCTCCTTTCCTGTTGCAGAGGAAATACCTGCTCATCCTCTGTAGCCCACACAAGTACATTGGCATGACTGATCTCTGTATGCCCTGGAAAAGCCAGGCTGGGCAGAAATGAGGAAGGCCCTACTCATTTATAGTTTTTTCCAGGTCCAGTTGCTTTTTAAATGCAGTTCCCAGTGTCCAGTTGGACTCTGTCCAGGCAGATTGGACCAAGCGAGTGTGGCAGTGATTTGCCCAAGGGGAATGTTGTTTTCTGAGCTGACAACCTGAGGAGCCAAGAAAGTGAATCTAAATCTTGCTTCAGCCTCTGCATTTAACAAAAATGCCACACGCAGAAATTTCCTCCCCATTCTCTCTGTAAGGTTTTCTTTCTGTCTAGCAAATCATGCCAGTATTAATCTTCCTTCTGTTGCATGTGCAGTCTTTCCTCTTTTATGCCAGGCATGCAAACAACTCAGCAAAATTTCCTTTTAAAAAGACCAAGCCAATAATAAATGCCAGTTTTGTTTTCATTGTCTTCCTTTGGCTTTGGTGCATCTTGCCATTGGAATTCAGAAGGCAGCAACAGATCAAAGACCTAGTGACATTATTAAAGGATACGGGACAACCACTGAATTTTAAAACACACAGAACTTGTTTTCCAGGGCTGTGGGTAGGAAAGTGTTTTCTATTTCTACAGAATCTGTCTCCTCCACTTTATTTCTACTTTATTTTACCTTCTGTCAGCCCCCCAAAGACCTACTGACATCCCTGGGAAGCAACTTGATTGCATGCCCTTCACGGACCACGCTAAGTTGTCTGTTCTTGTAACTTTAGAAGGTACTGATGCTTCTGCCAGTACCTCCCATCCTGATGAGGGAGAAATTACAAGTCAGTACAGCTGACTTAAAATGAACACACAGAGGAATATGAACAGTTCTTCCTGCTGAAAAGCCAGACAGAGCTGACTCCTTAATTTACTACACACAAAGTTCAGGGAGACAAATTTGAGCCAGGACAGAAGAACAATGAGTTTAGAGGTGTGCATACACTACTTGCCCTGTCTTTTGTTCCAGACTAGAAGATCTCTGCACCTCATTAGAGAAGCATTTTCTCTCCTTCTCCTAAGTGCCAGTGCTCTCCCATAATCAGGTACAGGGCTGGTGGAATTGTGTTGGTATTTCTTCCCCCCTAGCCTGCAAGTGCACATCTAGGAGCATGAGAAATAAGCCACAGGAAAAAACAACCCACAACACATCTGAAGGTTGACTTTGAAGTCAGGTGATAATGTTTCCATGGAGATCAAATGCTATGTAGTTGACAATGAATCCTCTTGCTGAGCCTTTCCTTCCAGGGGGAAGAAAAGCCCCAAAAAACAATACTTCTAAATCACTACACTCTGCAGTACAGTTGTGTTATTGACTTGCAAAAAACACATCTATATCCCACCTCTCTTTTCTTATGGAGATGTTACCTCTTAGGTCTCAACGTTTCAATGCCAGGTGTGCCAGTATTCACCTAGAGAATCAGATATGTTCCTGAGGTTCTGGAAAAAATATAGCATCTAGTGAAAATAATATTCTATGAGACAAAAGATATAACTGTGCATTTGAACTTATTCTGTAAATGAGAGTTATTATTCCCCTTGAGGAGTATTGTAACATATAAAAGAGTATTTCAGTTGCTGATATGCAGTGCCACACAGATGTCTATGTGGTGAAAGTGGGCGATTTTTCATATTTCCAGGGAGTCTCCTATTTCCTTTTCAAAATGAGTGCCAGCATAAATATATAGATGCAAAATGTGATATTGGTGCACCAGAGAGGAGAGAGAAGTAAAGATGTAACACGGACCCCCAGCTCTGCCTTTTAAACCTTGTCCTGCCATCTGCTGAGCAACTTCTTTCTAGGTGGGAAATGCTCAACAGGCCATCTTGGCATTATATTGACCCCAAAAGATGGCAAAGGGGATGTATATCTACCTGAGTGATTTCCTAAATATTTTTTTTGAGTGAAAATAGGAAATTAGATAGCATTCAAAAGGCAAGTGGTAACAGTTGCTAAAGGCTAATTACTAAAGGTTCACTGGTCTGGATGAAGAAGCACTTCCAGTTCTACCCCCATATCAGGACATGTATATGTACAGTGAACCTGTATCCATCCACCCATGTCTGGACTTGTATCTATCAGTATCCTAGTTTTGAAAGACATAAAAAAAAAAGCCACACTTCAGTCTCCAGAAACCTGGCCTAAAATGGGACCGAGGAACATGACCTTCCACCAGGTCTGTGAGAGACACCACAAACTGTGCAGGGAGAGATGTTTAAAAGGGATCACAGGATTGCTTAGGTTGGAAAAGATCTCTAAGATCATCAAGTCCAACCGCTAACCCAGCACTGCCAAATCCACCACTAAACCATGTTCATAAGTGCCACATCTACACATCTCTTGAATGCCTGCAGGGATGGTGACCTCTTCTCTGGGCAGCCTGTTCCAATGCTTGAACACCCTTTTGGTGCAGAGGATTTTCCTATTATCCAATCTAAAGCTTCCCTGATAAAATTTGAGGCCATTTCCTCTTGTTCTATCACTTGTTACTCGGAGAAGAGATCAACCCCTTCATAGCTACAATTTCCTGTCAGGTAGTTGTCAAGAGGAATAAAGTCTCCCCTGAGCCTGCTTTTCTCCACAGTTAAGAACCCCAATTTCCTCAGTCACTCCCCATAAAAAGGGACAAATCCTCAAAAGCGAAAAAGGACATTTTTAGAAACAGGTTGACTCTTATTTCCTGAATGTGAATGCTCTTGGCCTTGTTACATTACTTCCTGATGGGCATAAAGCCTGCGTGACTGCTCCCAGCTCTTCTTCTCCTCACAGGTCCAAAAAGACCCTCATCAGCTTCTTTTCTGCCTTCCACAACACCCTTGTCATGTGTTTGAGGGTTTTAAGCAATCAAGAGCATTTGAGAGGTTTAAACATTTAAAACCTATTAATGCTGTACATTAACTCAAGCTTGTTCCAACTCAAAGCCTTAAATCACTTTAGGGCACAATGCAAAATTTAACCAAAAGCACAAGTAGGAGCCAGAGTGTTCACATGTGTGGTGGGGGAGGCATGGCAGAGGGGGGAATCATTTTGTTGATGGTCTCAAAGACTTTCATAACCCATTTATGGCATCTCTTGATACAAACCAGTCTTTGTCTCCATCTGGAGGTCAATCCACATAAATAAGTTCTCACAGTGGTCTGTAGGGAGTTTTGCCAAATTTTTAAGCTCCTCTGCAGTCATCATCAATTTAGTACCTCCCACAGGAATAAAGGATGATTGGTATCTCATTTTTTTTTCCAGTCTTCCAACTTATTTTGAATTTTAAATACTCTTCAAAATGGCCAAAGGTATAATGCCTTTGTGAAAACTGTTATTTATCCCAAGCTTCACAGTTCATGTTCCAGTAACTTACTGCAGATCTTGGTTTTTCTAAAGATCACATGCTACTGTTTAAGATCTGTCTGTATACACTTGTGCACACACATGTGCATTTACATTTGCTTTTCCATAGGGAAAAAATAACTGATGTAAACTTTCTAAAACTATTCCTTTTTTTTGGAAGAAGCACAAGAAACTAAACTTTCAAAGAATAATGTTGTATAAATGAAAAAAATAGATATGATCACAGGAAATACCTTCCATATTCAGTGTTGTGGCTGATCATGTCACCACAAGTAAACATTTTGAAGAATAGGTAGCGACCTTGATTATGAATGAAAAATAAAAATCCTAGATGCCCTGTGAGACACATCATATTTCCCAATGAATTCCAAAGAATGGCTCTTACTTTCTCCCCTTATCTTTCTCTTTGCTTCCTCTTGGCAGTTACTATGAAGGTACTCCATAACTGCCTAGGAAATGTCAGTCACAGAGCTTTGCCTTACACCTGCTGCATTAAATTGCTCCATTTTTGTTCAATTATTCAGCAGTGGAATGATTATTTTGAGACTGCAGGACCACAGTTGTGTAAAATAAACACTCTTCTTTTCTACCGTTACATTCTATTTTCAAAGTACAGTGCGTTAAATTTGAGACTCAAATGACTCAACAGCTGGTAACAATCCATGGCTGCAAATACACAGATGTCTCCGTTGTCATCTCCTAACACATGCAGAGCACAGGCAGAGGAAGCACAGCACAGAGGCTCGGGGATTTGGAAGACAAGGCTCTCAGTGGAGGTGGGAGTGAAAGAGGATACGGACGTGTGCAGCACAGCTACACCGACAGCAGTGCTGCACGCGCTCCCAAGCCCTGTTTTGAAGCCCCACTTTCTGATGGGGCTGCATCCCAGCCTGGCCATCAGCCCCTGGGCACAGCGAGTCGTGCTGTGACAGCTGATGGCACGGGCACTGAGCCCTGGGTGTGTCCTCATCCCACTGGCACCTTGCAACAGCCCCGCATGAAGCGTGGCAGAGCTGGGCATGAGAGGGTGACCCAGTCTAAATGGTCGGTCCATCCTCTGGCTGCAAGGATAATAAGGCATTTTGTTGCCTTACCCCTGGACTGAGGAAAGGAATATTTTGGAAGTATTTCTGAGAAGGCTGGAAATTACTTATTAAAAGCTGCTCCCTAGTTTAAAATTTAAAAAAGAACATACTCATACATAAGTGGTTTTTTTTTTTTCGTTAATAAACATTCTCTCTTGCATATCTGAAATAAAGCATTACATTATGCCAACACACCTGCATAACTTAACTTTTTATTCCCTCTCACACATCTTTCCTGCCTGCTTATCTTTACTGCAGCAGCCAGCATTGCAAAGAATAGGTGATCACCTCTGCTGTGGGAAAGATTTGAAGCTTTTCTAACCCTGACCTAGGTCCTCTGAGTATGGACAGGCTACAGAGAGTAATGTCTCTGCAGCACTCTTACAGGGGGTCAGAAGAAACCCAAATCAGTGGCAAAAGTGAAACTGGCAAATGGCACTTGAAACCCCCAGACTGGTAGATCACCACTGGTGATGAGGGAGGAGGAGAGAATGAAAGAAATTCCTGATGTTTTTGAAAGCAAATGCTAGAGCAAAAAATCAGGCCAGAAGAACTCCATACTGCTACTATATGCGTACAGCATGACTTCCAGGCCTTTCAGCGCCAGTAGAAAAGGGAGTTTCAGACTCCCAAGCAAAGCTCCAAGCCCACTACCTCATGCAAAAATATCACTAAGGAAAGACAAGAAATGAGCTGCTATATGAGACTCCAAATCATTTTATTACAGATCTGCATGGTGAAGCCAAATCACATATGAGGGCATTTAACAGCTGGAATAATTTCCAAATAGACTAATTAGAGACTGAATTATTAATGGTAAAATTTCTAATTGGCTCAAAGCAAGGTTACAGCAAGAAACTCACTTGACTTTGCAAAGAATAATGAATATTTGCAAGGCTAGTAAAATTACAGCTTCTCTAAGGAAATTGTTAGCAAATGGGGAAAAAACCTTAAAGTCATCCTGAAGTGTATGTCACAAGACAAAACTGGCAGAGACCTGATAAGAATGAAGAGAACAGGTAAAACAGTAAACAAGTGCAGAGATGATTTATTGCATTCATTTGCAGTAAATTTGGAACAAAATAAGACAACGCAAAAGTCTCTCCCTGAAGCGCTGCCTTGTTAGGCATGCAGTAAAACCCCTAACTATTTCACTGAAATGTGTTCTCAGTACAAATTACAGACTTAAAGAAAGAAAATACATGGATGTGTAACTGAAGGACAGCTCTCTGATAAGGATGATAAAATGTCATTCTTTGTCAGTCTTTTAATACATTTACAAAGGCAAGTGATGTAGCTTTGGCCAGGGATAATTGTGTGCTGAAGCAAGTACCAGAACATGATATTGGAAGTGCCATTTTGTATTTCCAGCTGGGACAACAGACAGCAGTTCAGCAGGGAGGTGCACAAGTTAGGAAGGGGGAGGATGAAATCACTGCCAAAACACTGGATCATGCCACCAGGAGGCAGCCACCCCACTTTCCCCACAGCAGGCACTGATGAGGAAAAGGGCTTTGAAGTATTTAGGTACGAAGTCAGCCCTGCCCTCAAATTAGAAATAATGCAAGCCATATGATACTTCAAAACAACTGACTGAAATCAGCTGACCTGGGAAAACATCAGGCTATTAGAAATTGTCCTTAAAAGATGATTTTATAAAGCAAGTACAGTAACAGAAGATGTGGTGAGGTTGGGTTTGCATGACTGCAAAACTAGCAGAATCTGAGATGCTGAAACAAGAAAATCCTGTGGATGAATGTGCTGGAGAGAAGGTAAAAAAACCTAGGGTTAGATGGGTCAGCTTTTTCACTGATCATGATACAGGAAATATTCACAAACAACTTGATGGAGAACTGAAAGAAGGGATTCCTGGAGACAGTGGAATTTGCCTTTGTAGAGTTACCAGTGTGCCAGTTCGTAGTATCTCAGCTCTTTGGAGCTAGAACTAAAACTGACACTTGACCTTGACAATATTGGCTAAATTAAACGTTGAGGGAGTGAAGACACCAACCAAGAGAATTGACAGGCTTGCCATGATAATAAACCCAAACAAGTCAAGGATTTGAATACATTCAAAAGAGTTCCTCAAAGCCAGAAAACGTCATCACCACTTCCTGGGAACGGATGAGGTGGCCACGTCTAGACTTGAAAATGCAAAGGCATAGTTTTAGTGCAAATAAATTTGCTTTGGTCAAAACAGAATGTATAAAATATCCCACATGCATTTCCTCAGGTAGATATTTAGCTGAATTCCTGTGAGACTAGGTACTTTATGAGCACGAAAGCATCACGTTTGCCACAGGACTCTGACATTTGAAAGTAGTGTTACAGATGCTCCTAAGGTTCCAGAAATTGTTATAAAATTACAAAATTACTGGTTGGAGCTTTTATTGGTGCATGGATTTTCGGTAATTTGCATGAAGAGAAAACACAAGAATCTGCAAGAGGATCTGCTTGGAGTCATGTATAATTTGAGTGTGGCCCACTTCTGTAATAGAATTAAACAGTCTCAAGTAAGATGAATAAAATGAACTAATCATAGTAAAATTTAAGAGCACAATTCCAAATGGAGAAATTATCATAAAGGGAAACTCTCCTACCTTGCAGGGTAAAATGATACTGACAATACTGGAATGTAAGGACAACAAATAGTGTCATTCTGGGTACAGGATGCTGTGCAAGAGTACCATCATACAAAATGAGATAAAAAGTGCTAAACATAATTTACAGTATCCGTCTGGCTCTGTAGAAGATGAGGGACTGAAAAAAAATCCTACTGTGGTCAGGCAAACACTATCGTTCGAGATAAGGAATCCAAGTATAAATTGTACAATAAATACCAAAAATTATGGAAAAGAACTGTGGAAGCCGTAAGGGATCTGTGATTGCTGTTGATACAGATATATTTGGACTAAACAGAAAAGATGAATTATTAATAATTTTTAGCTTGTTACAAAACATGCAGAATAGCAGTGTGAAACAGACTCTAAATCATAGTTTACATGTCCTGGATTCCCAATGAGCTAAAACCCAAATAACGGCCTGCATTTCGTAAATGACTTGTTTCAGCAATTTGCTTGAGAAATTAGATCAAGCAAATTAAAGCAAGTCCTTATGAGGCACTGCCACATGGGTTAGCAAGAGGACTGTTTGGTAAATATAATAAAGAACCAGAGGTCCAAGCAAACCACGTCTGGTCTTATTAGATTATTATGGCACGCTTCTCAGTGCTCTGTTGAGATTTCCTGTTCGAAGAATTATGGGCAATAAGGGACAAACCCCATAGATATGTTAAGCTGGCAATGTTTAAGCATTGCAAAAGAGCTACTCGTCTAGAAATAAAAATAGAACAAATGCTACATAGCCAAGACAAGTGGTGTTGAAAATGGAAGAGAAGGTTAGCTTTCAGTCTGATTCTATGGCTACCAACTGAACAGTCTCCTCTCAGCAGCAATGAGGTCAGATGGCAGAAACTTTCCAAAGCAGTTTTCCCATTACTGGACCTGAGAAAAAGGCAAAACTAAGAGGCACTCTGTCTCCATGCATTTTAAGAAAGAGTACAGTAATATGTTGACAGCATTTATGGCATGACAGAAGCAACAGTTCTGTATTCAAACACTATCCAGCAATAAAAAAGTTTAAATTAAAAGACTCATTGGCTGTAAAAAAATGACTGTAACACATGACACAGTCTGAAAACATTGATAGCTACTGACTTTTAGATTAGATGGCTCTAGTTGTGTATTTTATTAACTGACTGCTTCAGTTTGTAGATGTTACTTTATGCCTATTTGCTGTTAAAAGAAAACAGTATAGCAGTTGCTATTGACTTGTGCAAAACAAAAAAGAGTAACCTTTAGGTAATACTGATCCACGTGTCTGCGCTGAAGCAGAAAATAAGTTTGATCTCCTCCCAGCACATCTTTATTTATAATATTACACATCTTGACAGAATTTGGCAGATAAAATAATCTGGTGCCTCTTATTTCAATTAGTTTCAGGTTCCAACTGCTGGATCTGGTTATTATTTTGTCTATGCAAAGAGCATGCTACTATCATATGGCTTCTCACTGCATAGGACTTCCACTCTGTGTTCAAGTCAATTATAAACATTCTGGTAAACAGTTTCAAGCAATTGGCTTTTTGTGGCATGCTGTCTTTTTCTTGTTTTTCAAACCACAAGTCATTTTTCTAGCTCTTCTGCAAACCTCTCCCATCCTTTCCACACCCCTCCTTTAGCACTGACACCCGATTAGGATGTCCAGAAATAGTTTTGCTTAGGCCAGAGATAAGCCCACCTCACGCTCTCACTGCATATTCCGTAAAAAAGAACACATTTAGCAGCTGCATTGCACTGAGAGCTCCTGTGCAGCTGGATGATCTCAGCACCCACGATTCCAGAGACCTTTTCAGAGCCACTGCTCTCTGAGAGGGAGCAGCTTGTTCCATGGGGATGACTGAGGCTGTTCCCAGTTGTGTGACCTTGGCTCTGTCTCCACTGAACGTGTGTTGTTTGAGCACACCAAAAGACGGCTTTGTAAGCTGTGAGTGACCCATTCCACTACACATGCTTAAAACTGATTCTCTTTTCACCTGAAAACTTTATCAGTCGTCTTTCAAATCACTCACAAAAAACATTGGGCTAAAAGGTAATCTCTGCTGCTGCACTGGAAACCAACCCATATATAATGATAATTTCCAAGTAGCAAACGAGACATAGCTAGTTTCTAATAAATTCAAGTTTTCTCTATTTATTTAGTACACTCCTAATGTTTTAATCTGAATGTTGTGCTGTAGTAAGTTAAATACCACACAGATATCTGGGCAGACTAGAGCAAAATGGTCCCTGTGCAAAATAAGCTTTTAAGTGAATAAGAAACACCAAGCTCATCTGGCAAGCCATCACCTATAATGTTTTGACACCCACAGCAAACCATTTACAGACATCCCCATGAAGACCAGTGTGTGCTTGCACAAGGTCCTAGCAGATTTCAAATGTGTTTGTGGGCACAGAGAGGACTGATGTCTAATGTCACCAGCACAACATCACTAGAACATAAATACTTGTTAGTCCAGCACTTAACTCCTCTTCTGGGACTACAGAATCTTTCCTCTATGTCACATACTGATCTGTGTCACACCACAGTACAGATAAACAGATGATAAAATGCGCTGAAGTGATGATCTGCCTGGAGGGCAAAAACCCAGCTAAAAAAAAATCAGAGAAAATAAGAGAGAACAGAAGTAGTGGTGTTCACTTTGAGACATTCACTCAGCACTATGTTTGGGACTTGACTTTCCCACCCTTCATTTTAAGTAACTCTGCCTTGAAATTTGCTCCTAACAGAAATTTGGATGGCATCTGTAGTAAGGAAGGCTGGTACATTACATGGGAAATGCTGGATGACCTTGAGGGCTGGTGTAGTAGGAATGGGAAGAAGTTCAGTGTCAGGGCATGTACCTGGGGAATAATAAACAAAACCTCTCCCGTAAATTGGGAGAGCATCAGTAGGAAAGTACAAAGGTGGAGAAAGGCCTGCATGTCTCATCCAGCTGCAGGATGACTGCAGGTCTCCAATGTGATGCAGCATGAAAAAAGCAAATACAACCACAAAATACTTCAGGCAAGGAATTACCAGCAGGGGAAGGAAACCACTTATGCAAGGCACTGATTAGACATTTTTAGGGAATGGTCCTTCTCATCCACATTTGAAAAAGGCAAGTACAAACAGGAACAGGTGGCAGAACAGGCTGCTGGATTGACAATAGTTCTTACAGAGAGAAGTCTACAAGAAAGTATATGTAGAGTGGGAAAAGGAAAACAGAGAATGCTCTTCATAGGTACAGCAAAGAAAGAGATATAAACTAAAGGTAACATTCGACGCAAGAACAACTGATGAATAATAAACATAGATTGTAAATTTCAGCACAGTTTGAAGGTATCAAAGTGTCCCACTGTGAAATAGAATAGTGGTGGGAATACCATCTACATAATCTTTGGATTTTTATTACTGAGCTTACTAAGTGACAGTGTTACTTCCAACAAGGGAGTACTGTACAAAAAAACCCTCAGATTACCCTTTCTACTGCCACGAGTTACAGACACTCCAGACAAGTTTTGTGATGGAAGTTAAATGTAACTATGGCTGGGTGATCCTTGATATGCACCAGAAGGAGCTCAGAATGAAACCAAGTCCAGATCAAGTAAAACAACTCTGAAAACATATTTTCAGTGGCTTAGAAAAGGAGGGATGTGTGGAAAGAGGGAACACAAAAGGAACAAGAAAAATGCATTTCTTCAAAAACCACCATCCTTACCTCCCATGAGGAAGAGAAGCCCTGCCACATACTGCATAAGGCCTCGATCCCAACAGCACCCCAGAACGCCGATAATCCATCCAAAGAGGATGATGGCCACAGCCATGCCCATGAAGCCAGCTGTCATCCTGCGCAGATCTGCAGCGGGGAAGACAGAAAAACAACATGAGTGGGAACAGTGATAAATCAGCATCATCAGGGGTTCATAACAGTCTTAATCCAAATGCTACTGATCTGCAGGGACTTCAGTGTGTGTTGGTATGGGATGATTTAAGTAAGGATGACTCAGAGTGAGGACAAACCATAAATTAAGTCACTTGTGCTGGGGAGAGAGAGAGCAGGTGACTATTTTACCACACAGTGAAGCTCAGTGCAGATGCACTCAAGTGACTTGTGACAGCTTGCTCAGGAGCTAGAAGTTGTAAAATGGCCTCAGTGCAATGCTGTGCCTAATAACTCCAGTCTCTGGGCACTAGCACAACATCTGTTTACATCTTGCCTTCTCATCTCCGTCCATTACTCCCCAGCATCCAAAGGATGTCCCTGCTCAAACTGATCAGCAAATCCCCTTCTTTGCTATGCGCCAGCACAGACATGACAGAGTATTCACCTCAATTGTGACCCGCTGTGTGGTTTTGGGCAGGTCACTGAGCCCCTCTGGGCCACAGCTTCCCACGTGTAAGTTGGGCCATAGCGGCCAGTGGTGGTAGGAGTGAAACGCGGTACCTCCAGAACAGCGAGGCACACCAATACTCTGGTGTCAGACATCATTAAATGCACTCCAGATACATGGCTGGCACAGAGGACACATCATTGTCCTCTCCTGTACCTAGATGGTGACCTTGACAGATGAGTTTTGGTGAGGACGTTTTTGGCTGCTCCAGGGAGCGCTAAGAGTAGGAGGAGGGCAGGACACTGGAGCAAAACATTTTTGCTCTTCTAGTGGGAACTGAGTACATCTGATATGGGTGACAGGGGCTGACCTGCATTTATTTCACAAACAAAGGAAAAGGGTCTCCAAGTCCTAATGAAAGGCATGCTTAAATAAAGACCCGTCTGTGTTGCATATTTGCCTTCTGCAAAAAGGATGGGACTATGGGACTGCTGGGAACCCTCTTCCTGCATGTGCTGGGAAAACAAAATTCTTCACAGTTGGTTTGGATGTGAAATCTGGGCAGTGAGACCACGTGGCAACTGAAAGAGCAAGGACTATGTGAGCTAAAGAGCATCTTCACACCCTCAGATAATGAAACAGATGGGGGCATCTTGACTAACATTTGATTATTCCCTGTCCCCCTTTCATACACACATAAAAAGTTTAAGCACTGATATATCAAGAATATATGTACAGAGAAAATTCCAGCCAAGTCAACTCTCTAAACATTTGTTTCCATCTTGAAACTTTTTTTTTTTTTTTGCACAGCAATGATTTTACTTTTGGTTTTTTTCAAGAAACAGAATGCTTATGACAGAGAAGAAAGATTTGAAAACTGTGAATCATCCACCAGTCTCTATGGCAGCTTTCTCCTTGGCTGGCCTTGGACTATGTCTCACTTTCTGTTATTTTTTGTGCTTTTCCCACAGTGGATAAAAGGACCAGCAATACCCACAGCACAGATTCAATGAATTCTGTGAAGAGTGATAAATTACCATCATCAGAGGTTTATCAAACTTCATATCCAAAATGCTAAGTGTCCATAAAGTCTATCGGTATGCTGGGACAGAATGACTTGAAGGCAGTTTACTCAGGTCCATGTTCATTGATAGTGCTTTGTATGCAAGGTCAAGTTGCAGAACACAATCTCTCCCTTGAAGCTATAACTCCTTCCTGTAGATCATCACTGATTTTCCAAGGAGTCTATCTCACGACATAAAGATAACCAGGTCTTCAGCCCACCAGTAACCAGGTTCTTTTAACAAGATACACATGTTAAAAAAAGTACTTTTATCTTAGGTTTTGTGACTGTCCCACCACATTTGAGTATGTTCAAGGAGCTCTAGTACAGAAAAAAAAGCATATCCTGCAGAAACTTGTACTTCCCCCAGGCAATGCCTCTGTTCCTTGGGAATTTCTCAGACTGCTTTCTAAAACAAGCAGTAAGTGTTAGTAAGCATTTTTGATGGCCAAGTGGCTTCCTACTTTTTCAGTCCGTGAGGCCCTGAGCTCAATTAGAAAATGAAAACATAAAATCTTTACTGTTTCCTGTATCATCTTCCATAACAGCACAGCACATCTCTCCAAGGTGCTGCACAGCTCTTTGTGTCAGCCCTACAAACCCCTTGCAATTTAACTTGTGGCTGCTGACTCCAAGTAACACCATTTGCCTGTCCAAATGGAAACATACCCTAACAACCTGCTTCTAATGAGCTCAGCTTAAATGGCTTTATTCAGCTACAAGGTGTCCAGAATCCCTCAGATCTACCCCAATAGATAAAACTGGCTGATGGACCCAGTTTTCATAGGCCCTGGAGTGGATCACAAGCATCCCCACATCATGTATGCTAAACTCAGGAATGGTGTTTATCCTGCTAAAATCTGTGTGAATTTTGCCATTAAACAGAAGATTTAAAGGAGCAGGACCAAGATTCCTAGGCCAAATTTTAACATTTGTTTCCCTCATCCTCTTTTGCTGATGGAGCCTGAAATTCCCTTTCTAACACAGCAAAATCCTGTGTTCATAAAGAACAGGAGTTCTTTATGAACTCCTAGTTCTCACAAGTTCAGTGAGCTTAGTTTAGATTGCCACTGGTTAGGCTAGTTGCAAATCTGCTCCTCACAAATCCATCCACTAGGGATTATCTGAAACAAACAAAATATAAACTTTCTTTTCTATTTAAAACTATATAGCTTTTGTCCTGCCATAACATTCCTTGAGGGGAGCCCTTGCAAACAGCAGTGCTGGGAAAGGGGGTTGTAAAGTTGGTTTCAGCCTGCACTTGTCCAACAGCATCCTCCAGGCACTCCTCACCTGTCACTGCCCATGAAGCTGAGGTCAGTGCTGGGACCAAGTCTATTCAAAGTGATTCTTTTCTGGAAAAGTACTTAATGGATGTAAACGCATCATCACCCACAGGCTATTTAGAGGTATAGGAGCCTATATTCCCCGGACTCAATTCCTATTAATGGGGTTGTTTATGATTACTGTTTGTTGGTGTGGTGCTTGACATGGATAGGACAGAAGAAAAGCAAAGATTTGCATTGTGTACTCGAGGCAATATCTAAATTTGTTCTGCTAATTGAGGATGGAGGGATGACATAAATAAACAATAGCTCATCAGTACAAATTGATGGGGTTTTGTCTGAGTTTGATTGGCACTGATAAGACCCTTCCTGAATGCATCCTGCAAAGGTAAAAAGGGTCATGCTGTCATATAACACCACTTCATGACGTTTGAGCACATTCTGGGTTTGGTTTATTTTTCTGAAATAGCTTTTTATTTATTTTTAGACTATGAAATTAATAGTTCTCTACATTCTTTCTCTTTTTGAAAACCTCTCTGAGTAATAGAATCCCAGGGTCATGGCATGACAACACCAATCAACTGAAGGAGTGACTATGCCAGCAAAATGCATTGTTGACTCTTACACAGCCAAATGGGAGCTGCAGCAGCAAACAAACTTATCTCAGTGCATTCATGAGCATTGCTTAACTGGTCCTGCAGCTGATCCTCTCCTGAGTACCCATCCCAAGTCCTCACACTGTAACACAGATTGCAGGGACACTGAATTCCCCTTCTCCACCATTTAGCAAATCAAACCTTTAGAAATGTAGGTACAAGGTGAAAGTAAGGAATGTATTGCATTGCTTATTCCATAACTTTAAATACAGATGTTTATTTTTAATGCTTTGCCTATCTGACTACTGGTTTCAAAGGTCTACTGTGTGGACATAGATACCAACATCACTTAGGGGTGAAAATGCAATATTATTTTTCCACACATGTTTTAGAAACACCTTCTCCATCCCTTTTTCTTTTTAATGTCGACTAAAAGCTATGAGTGAATATCTTCTCTTTGGGAGACTTTTCATATCTAGCACTGCTACAGGTGCTGCTGCATGTAAAAGGCAGGGAACTCAATCCTCACTCAAAAGCAATGTGGATCATCAAGCAAGAAATACAGGTATGATGTTCGTGTAGGTTGGGAAACAACAAACTTCTTGACTGATAATATTGGAAAAGGGACAAAGAATGGATTAATCCAAGTCCCATGATGGAAGCTGAAATGATAAATTTGAAAGCCACAGGCTTTGTGAATCATGATGAAAAGAGAAACATTTTAGACAACATCCTTAAAATATAGACAGATTCTCATAAACCAACATGCATTTCCTAAAAGCATTTTAGTTTTCTTAACTGTAAGATAAAGAAAGGCAGAAAAGCTGATTAAGAGTAATTTATTTCCAAGAAACTTGTGATGGAAGATTCTCTCTGTCAGTTTGCAAATGCTCCTGCCCTTCCTTTCCCCCTGATATCTGTCCATCTGTATCTGTTATAAGCCACAAAGTAATACATGCTTGTTATCACATTGTGGAAGATGTTTCACACCCCAGCAGATGCAAACGTAACATGTTCTGATTCAGCTTTGCTTTTTGAAAATTTCAATATGACTTTTTCACTTCTGTTGTTCTGTCCTCTTCCTTGAAATTGCAAGTCATCCATCTAAAGCAAGGGCTCAGTCTTCCTGTTGATATCTAACTTCATTTCCACAGAATTTAACAATACCTCCAAAAAACTAGAGATTGCTTTCCTCACAACACATACAGAAAGGACTGTATGAGACTCTTCTGAAAGATGAGGAAACCAAGTCAAGAATAGTCAGCATTCCCCCAGCTACATGAAAAGTTTGTGGAGAGTGTATAATTAAAATCTGTATTAGCAGGATTTCTGGACAGCCCTCGAACCACACAGCACTGCTTTTGCTTTCAGAACTGTTCTCAAGTGTTGGCTAGCAAATCAAACTACAGTACTTGTTATCAGACCCTCAGCAAGTGCAATATTGCTGCAAATAGTATTTCAGATAGTCCATCCTACATGTCCCCCTTCCTTCTCCCAACAGAAGAAAGTCTGCAGGGACTAAGCATCCAGATGTCTATATCAGGAATATCTATCGGCTTAGAAGACATTCTGGGTATAACACAGCTCTTTCCTGAGGTGTCCCAGCAAATGGGAAAATCGAAAAGGAAATCACCAATGCATTTCTATGGAACAGATGTCAGGATATAGTAACGTCACAAGTAGAAATAGACTGGGGTGGCTTAATTCTTTAGCATAATCCTTCATTGCAGGTCACTGTGATCTATACCTTCCTGTATTAAATTCCCTCTGATTTGTCTTTACCAGGGATTGAGAATATTTGTACTTAAAAGAGTCAAAATCACTCCTTTTTCTTCCTTTTCCAAATAAATATATGTATTGGAAATTGTTCAAGAACTGCACACAGCCCTGGAGCACAATTTACCAGATTTCACTGAGCTTTGTTTAAATTACTTCTCTTATAAAGAATCAGCAGCACAGAGGTATCTTTCTCTGACATAATCCCTTCTCTTATCTCACCCCAAAACTTCAGGGGGGCAAGATAGAATTGGACAGACATGTCTTTTATTGAATGCCAGCCCTAGCAGCTCCCAGGTACAATGAACAAGTGAGTGTTAATGCAGCTGATTTTGAGTGGCATTTTCTGGCTCTCACTATTCTCTCTGCAGAGCTTAAAACTGTATTTTGGATGAGGTTGGCAAATAGAGGGTGAAGGTTTTAATCTTTTCTTTGCGCTCCAGCTATGAAGAGATAAGAAAAGAAATATGTATTAGTCTACCTGAGACTCTGTTAAAAATCTCTGAGTGCCTTTCACTGAATCATGTGGTAACCCAGTCCTCAGTTTAAAGCTTACTCTAATGCCATCTCAATGAGTACAACCCACTTCAACCAAAGTAACAGTAGATTACATTTACATGTAAGTATCTGCACCAGAGAGACTCAGAAATATGCATGTCACAAACATACACTAAAATACAACTCTCTCAAAGCTGAGAGAAAAAACAGCAGAAGACCCTCCCAAAAAGGGAAAGCAGCCATGTCAAGGATGAAGTGAGCCTTCATAGCTCAAGGGGTACAATGGCCTTTGTAAGACACATGGATAATTTCTCCTAAAAAACAAAATCCCATCACTTTCTGTTGGCTAGAGATTGTTATTTGTGTGATAAATTGTATGATTGCCAGCAATGTCTGAATCCACCTATATGGAAAAGCTGACAGGAAGCTTCGCAAGCTGGCTGTGGTTAACGTCCCTCAGGATGAGGTGTATGGAGAGCAGACATCATGAGATTGACTTATTCTTGTCAGGACAGGCCACCTATATGGATTTCCCCCATCAGAGTTCTTAAGTGTTCTTACAGTTATTTAAAACAGAAAAAATCTCAAAAAGAAGGTGCCAGCTATGCACTGCTGACACTTCAGTCTGCCTTCCTTCATAGGAAATCCTGCCATTTCAGAGTCAGGTGAATAGTACATCAAGGGAGGAATGAAGTCATGTCTTCTACAAAGGCTGACACCTTCAGAGGTTTATGCTGGCAAATAGCAAACCTCACATGACACTGCAAATTCTTATCTCTGGTGAACTGTCATAAAGCACCAGAGCAAAGGGGACCTCCCAGAGCAGGTCACATACTGGTGTTACTGTCTGAAAGCAATTCCTCCACTATTTGGGGAAAATTTCAGTGGCCTAAGAAATTCTGCAGTGGCCGAAAGCACTATCTGGAGCTCAAATAACAAGTTCTGATTTTATTCTTGCCTTTTCCTCATGTAGAGCAGAGAAGAGGCAAAAGAAAACCCCTAGACGGGGAGGGAGGGAGGGGGGAAGGGAGGAAAGGAAGGAAGGGAAGGAAGGGAGGAAGGAAGGGAGGGAGGGAGGNGAAGGAAGGAAGGAAGGAAGGCTTGTTTAAGTACAATTCAGAAAAGGGTGAGATGTGTCTCATGAGGGTGGAAAGATGGATTTCTCTTCGAGAGACTTTATGATATGGATATTAAAGAGCTCAGTGCATAAAGGGGACATTTGTACAGCAGGAATTTAACACATCTGAAGCAGTTCCACTGTAGAAGGTGCAAGACTTATGTCCTGGGAGAAAGATGACTGTGAACACCATCCTATAGAAGGTTTCAGACTTTTGCTCCAATCCTACTTTCCCTTACACTCAAAAAAAACTTTGGTCAGAGAAGAAAAAGGATATTTTTGGTATCTGTTGTGTTGCTACTCAGCTCTGAGTGACAACAAGGTAGGAAGAAAAGAAAAGCTTTGCCCTTACAACCCTTGGTCTAGTGGGCCAGAGTAGCTGAGCCCTCACCAAAGCATCATTCAACTCAACTTTACTCTACTCTGTCCTACCCTATTCTACCTTACCTACTCCACACCATTCCCTCTCCTTCTCTGGTTCTGGTGAGGAGATTTTATGGGAATGTACCTGAAGCTGATCATTTATATTTCTTCAGCGATGCTCAAGAGCTGATCTTATAGAGTCTTTCCAGATTTACTATCCATTATTTCAGTACTGCAATATATGATCATCTAGGAATATTTTCAAGCTTTGGTCCCAGTAGAATACACTTGCAATTTGCCCAGTCAACCCTTTCATCCCTCTTTTCCCTCTTTCCTCAGAAACAGGGAAGTCTGAGGCACCTACAATTTTGGCCACTCTTCTTCATATTCATAACTTTAATCCTTCCTGCTCCTGCTAGGAAAGGCCACACAAAGCAAACATTTCTCAATTGTGACCAAGCTAAGAGGCTTTTCATTACACAGCTCCCATGGATTATGCAGGTGTTGAAAAATCGGAGGCATTTGAAATAAAATGGCTTCTGCTCAATTTCAGTGAGGACTTTGGGACTTTATGACATCAAAACTGTGCCTTTTTCATTTTTCTTCCTTCCTGTACTTTTCAAAAACTCAGGTAATAGACACTTCTTTATGCTCGTCATCTCTTATTGGAAGTGACCTCTACCTGGAGCCCCCACAGCACAAGTATCATCTTGATGGGGGGGAAGGACAACACAGTCCCTCAGCATCACATTAGCCTGACCAGAGGGGTCCTTCCTGGAGGATGTGAGGTGCTATCTCCCTGCTCCCAGCACCTCCACCCCTGGGGGTAGTGGGAGAGGCCAGGAGGAAAGCCCATTTCTAAATGGAAGTTTCCCTGCATTCTCCAATGCTCTGGAAGAAATCTGTGGTGGGCTCTGGGTTCAGGGCAAAGGTGACTCCCTTCACTGTGAAGTGCTTTCAGTGAAGGTGAGAAGTGCTGCTCTGACACCACTAAGACTGAATACTCCACGTACGCCGCCACAAGGTGCAGTGCACAGGAGGCAATGCGGAGCAGGGCACCAGGGCCAGCTTCACCACACAGCCCTGCTGCCAGGCTGTCACAGGCACTAGAGACGCCTTGGGGACAAGGAACTGAGCATCAGTGAAGGCCCAGTGAGCTCTGCTTTCCCTGAAATCAGTGGGAGGGTTGGGCCCTCCAAATCTTTCCTCTGAAAATTAGACTTTCTCCTGTCTCCCAGGAGGGCCATGGAAACCAGTTTACCACTTTTTCTTCATAGGCATTCAGATAATAATGACATACAGTAACATTTGTATGAAAATAATCTGGACAAAGAAAGCCCTATAACCTATTCTATATATTAGTTACTTTATTATTTAGTTTACAGAATTGCCTTTCTGCTGCAAGCAGATTCTACCCTGTCACAGTCTGCTTTTTATATGCTGGTCACCATCACAGTATCTAAATATCCACTTATCACATAGAATTTTATTAACATTTAATCTTCAGTTATTATCTCTTCAACCACTTCTTGCAAAGGTAGATAAGGCTCATCAGGGCCAGAAAGGAGCAGAAGAAAAACCACTTTTTTCCTTTTTCTTTCAGTGAGGAAAGAAGAGTGGACAAAAACAGATGGATAATTAAAGAGAGTGATGAGAAAAATTACAGAAAACCTTAAAGGTGAGAAATGGAGTGTGGCAAGAAACAAAAAACATAGTTGTATGTAGAACTCCAGTATCAGACAGTGCTAGGTATCTTTTGTAAAAAGCAGATTTACCCTAAGCTTCTCCCAAAGATAAATGAAGTTGGAGATGTGCAGCAATGGACAGAGGAGGAGCAGGAGGGGTAATACAGACAGAGAGAGACTTGGTAACAGCACCTTTGTTTTATCTTCTTCCCTCTGCATTTGACTTCCCTCCTCTGCTGCCTGTCCCAGCACCAAAGCCTTGCTCACAATCAGGAGTAACTAAAATTTTATGCTAAAGGTTTTCCTTCCTTTTCATCCTCTGCCCCAACCACTGCACAAGCCTGAGCATAATCCCAGCACAAAGCATTCAGAGCAGCATGTTTGATAAATGGCCAGCATGAAAAAGGCTGGAGGTGGAGGGATGGTATCTCTGCTTTATCAGTGCCCCAGCACTCTGCTCAAACACTCTCATTCCACAGATCCCAGCATTAAACATTTTCATTCAGGAGCTCTGAAAGATGTATTCTTGTTTTTAAAAAGACTATTTAATGCAAGTGAGGCTGGGCTGAGGTGTAGGAAGAAAGGAAGGAGGATAGAGGAGAAGGAGGGAAGAAGTAGAGAAAGACAGAGCTGTGAAAAAACACTGTCCCTTATGGAGCAATTTTCATATTGAAGTTTACTCTTCTATTAACATTTAAATTGAAAGGCGTTTCTTCCAAGCTCCACATATGAAACCAGAAAATCTGCATTTAAATAGATACCATTTAAATGTGGGGAAAAAATATATATCAGCATTGAATGCTTTCCCATTTGTCTGAAAAGAACTTCTCTTATAGACGATTATTAATTTTTTTCTTTTTTCTTTGTGTGTGCTAAAAAGAGAAATTGGAAGTACATTGAAATTTTGCTTGGCACAAGGAAGAGGTGGGGGTTGGTTGCTTGATTGACCAAACCCCTGATTCTGAGCTCAGATTTTCTCCAGGAGGGCTGCTGGAGCCTGCAGGAGGGCAGTCCAGCTGGCTACCAGGGTCAGGATCAAGAGGGGCCTCTCCTGCCTGGTCCTGGAGACATGGCACCCATGACCAGGGGGCTCCAACTCCCACTGCAATGCTCATCTCCCTGGAAATGTCACCAGGTCCCCACTCCCAGCTGGAGAATCAAACTTCCTGCAGCTTTGCTAGACACCTCTGGCTTCAGGGTACCATCTAGAAAACAGGGACACACACCTCCTCAAAAACCACAGGAAGTCAGGCTTTCTGTGTCTCAGTTCTCATAAACTGGAAAAATCTCACCTCACTAGGTCATTTTGAAGATTAATACATAAAGACTGCCAGCTAGGTTCTCTGCAGTGGTAGCCCCAGAAGCCCTAAAAAGGCCTTGGAAAGATAAAAACTGCAGTATGGGAATTTTTTCAATGGTGATTTGGAACTCATTCTGATTAAATCCAAAAAAAAGCACAGAGATATAAATTAATGAAACAGTAGCTCTCACCTAAATACAGGCATCTATAAGCTTGGGGAGAGCAACTGGAAATCATGACACTTATGGGGCCATGCTGGTATCATGGAACAAAGAACTCCCACTTTGATGCTGGGTTTTCATCAGACCCAATTTTTGCAGTATGATCTTTCTCTAGTCACTGGATTGGTGAAAATAAACATCTGTTGTCACTCGACACTCAAATGAATTTGGCCAACTTGCCCCCATTGCCTCTCCATCTCCCTCTCCCAGCTTGCTGGAATCTCACAAAGAACAGCCTCATTCTTCATGGGGTCTCCAGCTGATTTTTTCTCCTATGCAGATGGCAACCACTTTCTGAAAATATATATGTGACAAGAAGAAATATTTAGTAGAAAAAGCAGGTGCCTGGAAAATGGATTCCCATGAGTCCTTCCCTGCCCCTCTCCAAAACCCAATCATTTCTGTGTTAATAAGCTCACTGACTGTAATGTGGCACTAACCTTTCACAATTGATGCCAGTGACATTTTGACAGTTCCACATATGGGCCTGCCAAAAGCAGAAAGAAAATAAATTTGCAATTTGGTAAAAAGCTGGGTGAGCAGCCAAAGCAGCTTGGGGGAAGGAGAAGAAAGCCGCCAAAGAGCCAAACAAAAGCCCACTGCACAGATGTTACACACAGCAAAAAGGAAAAGCACATCTACAGCTGGAGTACCCCAGCAAATATGTGCTTGGAAAAAAAGCCTTAGGCACCTATTAAGCCCAGTCTAGCTTGAGATTCCTCCCAATAAATTCTTCTCATGTGGCAAATTTGGAAGTCTTTCCTAGCAGAAGGGAAATGGGACACAGCCTTCAATCTGTACAAACTATCTAGTTAACATCAGATATCGTAGGACTCAGCAGCTGCTCTAACGAGGCATCTTCAATATTTCCACCAATGTGATCAGCTGTAGGGAAACAACTATTTTCTAACACTGTTTTGTGGGGTGTCTTTGAATTTACTTTTCAAAGTATCACTGCACAAATCATCACTGACAGTTCACAGATTTACTCAGCTACTTGGTGCCTGTATCACACCCCATCTCCTTCAAATTACATATATTGAATCTCATAATATTTGGCTAAAAAAATAACTTCCAGAAAGAGGTCCAATCATCACGTGACAGATGAAGAAAAGAAGAACGTTGCACTTAGCAGTGTGTTCAGGTGGTTAATTAACCCCCAGTTTGGAGAGCCAATCTATTCTTTCAGCTGAGCAGGTATAGTTTCTGCTGCCAGGCAGTTAGTGATAGGAGGCAAGATAAGTGGTACTGTGATCATTCCCCTTCCTTCTGATTCCCATTTCAGCAACACTGAAATAACTTTTCTCCTGAAATTAGAGGACTATGGCTTTTATGATGGTACACGGATGCCTTGGTTGAAAATGTGAAGGTGTGTTTGCTGTATTTGTGTATGTAATGTCATGTGTTCTAATGGTATAGCTGATGTACATGGCTAACTACAGATGCAAAACCACTACTAAAAGACAGTAGCTTGTTGAATTTTCTTTAGGACAATGTGGGTCTTCTTGGAGCACCAGACAGAGAGGCATCACAAGGGTCGAGACAAGCATACTGCAGCTTGCAACTGAGAGGAAATGGAGCATGCTCTTTCCAGATTCAGAAACACAGAGCCAAATGTGGAGCCCAAAGGAGCTCTAACAAACCCTAAAATACTCCCTAGGCAAGGGCAGAGGCATCCAATGGCCAGCAGCTGCTGGTGGAGGTGGGCTGACACTGAAAGCACAATTTCAGAAGGCTGAGTCTTTGCACAGGCTGAGGACAGTAAGCCTGATGAAAATGTCAGATTCTTTTCAAAACATTTTCCCTGAAGCATTTTTGTGATGAAGAAATAGCTGCAGGGCAGCTGCTGGACCACTGTATTAACCATGCTCATGGGGAGTGTGAACTCTAAGACTTTTTCCAAGTAATGTCACTTGATAGGCAGGGGACTGTGGCTAAGGCTGGACCACACGAGGGTGTTTGATGCGACTGCAGGATACAGGTTACTGCTCCCAGCGTGACATTTGTATGCAATTACACCTGATGGAATTGGGAGGATGATGGAGGTCAGAAGTGCACAGTGTCCAGCAGTTGTGACAGAGAGCACGCTGGATTTCATGATGGTGAGCTTGATTTGAAGCCATTTACCTGTCAGACTTCAGGAAACAGCATGGAGCTGCTTCCAAAGCCAGTATACATAGCTCTGACTGCTTCTGGCAACACATTCCTTCACCTAAAATAGCTGGTAGGATCCAACTTGGCATGTGAGACTATCTGGCCACATCAAATTAAAAAAAAAAAAAGTGGAAATTTAGTCATTATTTGGCCACAGCGCTGCAAGCAGGTAGGGTTTCCACACATGGCATGGGACAGAGTGAGCCCTTACCTTGTTCTAGCAATGCCACTGAGACAGAACAGCCTTTAGGTGCTTAGCCCAAGCTTTCTCCTAAAGTCAGCTTGTTTTCAGTTTTGCAGAGGGCCTCCCTGCCCCAGCACTCAGTTCCTGCTCCCCAGAGGGTTTAATTTCCTTCCCTGACTTCCCGTGCAGGTATTCATGCTTTTTCAGGAAGACCTGTCCTTGCACAGGCTTCCCTGATGGCAGCAGCAGTGGAAGCACTGGTTAGCAGCCGATTCTTCTTCGGCTCATACCACCAGTCCTGCTGCTGATATAATTTCACAAGCCCACACCAAACTGGGGCAACTGTGGGAGATTTTCTGAGAAATGACCTCATGCTAATGGAAATTGTCCAGTCTAAACAGCCTCCATGCACTGACTGACAAGGCAGGAGACTGAACAATCTTGGAGCTGTATGTGGTCTCAGGACCTGTTACCCTTTCATGGAAAGCACCCCTGGTTCTTTGCTAAGGAGAACAGTGAGTGCTGCTAATGCTGCAGAGTCCTGCGGGCAGTGCTCGGACTCAGTCTGAGAGAGTGGTGTGAGGCCATGAGACGTGGCTTGAGGTCTCTGAAGGGACTGATATTTGCATGGCAAGCAGGATGGAAGGGCCCAAATTCCTGTGGATACCAGTACATATTCTAGCAAATTGTCTAAGATCACCTAAGCCCAACAAACAATTCCCTCACAACACCACCAACAGTTGGGTGTCACTCATACCATGTATTTTTCAACTATCATCCCAAACAGTGGATTATGGTTGTCATACACTCAACTCTCCCAAAACCAAAAGTCCCTGTGCAGTTCTGTCCCTGAAGTCTGCAGAATGCACAGCAACGTGAGGACAAATGTGAGCATCCCCCACCTGCCTCATCAATCAGCCAGGAGCAGGGCTGATTATGTGTTTGGAGACAGGCAAGAAGAGAGACAGGGAAAGCGGTGACAGTTATAAATGTTTTGCCACCTGGATGTGACATTAATGTATGTATGCAGTGTGTTCACCACGTCAGGTATTTGTGCACAACCCTAATAAATACCATGTTTGACAGCAGTTTCACAAAACCACTCAATGAGCTAGAAGAACATGCCATGAGACAGAGTTTCTAGTTCTACTGTGAAAAAAAGAGATATCCCTGTATTAGTCAGATCTTTGACTTAGTGGAAATCTAGAGCAATTCCAATGAGCTCCATATAAAGCTTAATTACTCAAAACCATATTGAAATGACCAGATAGATAAGTGGTAAAAGCCTGCTCCATAAAACACATTTCATTTCTATTCCCCAGAAGAGAGCTTTAGTAAGCTTCTGAGTAAGAAAGACCAATGTAGGATGCATGGTATTGCAACATCTCCATCTCAGGGACTGTTTTTTTGGGGGGAAGGCACAGTTGTCCTGTTTCTTTCACTGGACGATGATCTGGTGGCTGCACTCCAAACTCAGAAATTCATCATACTACATGACTTGCCTCATAAATTCACCTTAAAGGCCAAGTTTGTGATATTGATGTAAATCAGAGATGTTTTTAACACAAGTTGGAAGCTGACTGGAAAACTACCCTGGGAATTTCCTCACACTGCTCAGGGGCTGTGGTGCTGCATGTGGATACATGTGGGCCTGACTGGGTGCTGTCCTCTCTGAGGGACAGCCTCACATCTCTTTGTCAGGAGAACACCCCAAAAGCAGTGACACGTGTCTGTGCAGTTATCTGCTTGATTCTGCCTTTCTATTGTTTTTGAGACATTACAACAGAGGGAAAGTTAAGTATCACTTAAAAAATGTTGATATCCTCCATAGAAAAAATCCAAAAGGTCTCATATGGGCACTTTCTTATAATAAAGCTTCTGACTTTTCATTTCAAACAGCCTTTTTTAAAATTGCACTTACATTTAAAAGAAAAAAGATTCAAAAGTGTTTAGACAATCAAAACACCTCAATTCAGCCAAAACTCTATTGGCTGCTCCAACGTAAACTGTTGTTCATTTTGCTGAAAAACTTTTAAAAGCCACCTGCAGCCCTGCCACCATGCTGTTTTATTCACTTTGCTTTTCCAGCCAGAAACCCTTTTATTTCAATAGCCCTGTCCATCAGTGCAGCACCTGAGCAGTAGCAGAGGGCTAATAATATCCCTGGCAAAAATGAGAAAGCTAAACTGGGAAGCCACGCTTTGACAGCGGTGGTAAAGCCAGAATTGATTCTCAAATATTTTGTTTTTGAGATGACATATGGTTCCATTTTTGTGCCTCCACACGAGTGACTCAATTGATCTGGGATCTGAAATCCTTGTAGCACATTTTCTCACTTTTAAGAAGCATCTTGGTTCATTGTATTGGCTGGTTTGCTCACTTCCTAATGGGTCTTCCTAGATCTGATACAGCATTTGAAGTGGGTACACAAGTGAAGGAGGGGGAACAAATGGAGGGAAGGGCCCACTGTGCATTGCTAACAGTCACACATTTCCAAAAAGCTGTGGTTAGGAGATCCCTAATTCACTTAATCTCTTTGATCTCATCATGCAGTATGAGATGCTGAAAGGGAAAGAAAAGATTGCAGGCAGCTCTGCTATGTTTGCACATCAAAACACACGCCTCAACTCGGTATAGAGCAGCAGACAGATACAGTAAACACATTTGTGAGAGATCGAAAAAACAGCTTTAGACTGGGAAAGAAGAGCTTTCTTCCTGGTTGTGTAGTGCTTGTGTATGTGCAATAAGAAAAAAAACCCAAGAAAACTCAAACTGTTTCAGGAAGCTATGCACACTGGGGCCAGGATTCATTTCTACTGCACTCCACTGGGCTGCAGGCAGGATTTATCTCCCTTTTTCCCTTGGCAATTAGCAGTACAGCACAAGGCAGACAGTTGTGCCTCAGACAACAATGACGACTGCACCATAAAAGAGCCTATTCTACCAAATGCTCAGGCCCCAAAAAATGAGATGCATTTTATCAGGGTCCAGAACCCCATTCCCTTTTGCTTTAACTGAGACCCATCTATCTAGAAAGCCAAGACACAAGTCCAATGCCAATATCTGTGTTTTAAGAAAATATAACACCCTTCCCGCTACAGCTGCCAACCTGCCCCTCCAGCCATCTCCCCACCTTCCCTTCTATCTTTTCCTCTATCCCCATCTCTGGTGCAAATCCCTTTTTCTCAACCTGCCCTTCTCTGCTTGTTTTCATTTTTGTCTTTTGCTTCTCCTTTCTTAACAAACACCTCCCTTTCCTTCCTAACATCCCCCTATAATTTCCTCCCATCTCCTTTCTCTGTCTCACAAGGCTGACACATCTTAACACCCTCCTTGTGACTTTCAAGACATGTGAAAAGCTGGAGTCAGGTATTAGATTCCATATCAGGTCAAAAGAAAATATTAGGGAAGTCAGTGGACAGATGCAATGATTATGGTTCAGTGTGGACAAGAATGACATCAGTTTCCATAGTCCCAGATGGGATTTAAATTGTTGGTAAAATGCATCATCATTGATCTTCCACTTCCTCCCTTTGTGGTATCTCTCCAGGGCTAAGGTAAGACAGTTTGGGTACCTTATCTCTGCATTTCTTACCTCAATGCAGCTGTTTTCTCTTATACATGAAGTCAGCTATGAATATCCGGAATTTGTGCAGTTAGATACTGTCCTCTACTATTTTTATTGCTAAGTTACTGATACTCTTAACTGTAACAGCACTTGGTGCTTTGCTTAGCAATTTTTTTACTGTGCTTGCTTTTATTTTTTTTAAATCACACCTAGTGAGGCATAAGAAAGCCCAAGAGAATCCTACCTTATGATATTTCTAAGGGCTTGATGTCCTGAAGTACTAACTTTGTATCGCTCCTCCTAATTTAACCTTTTTAGGACACGCTCACCGTGTTCCTGTGGTGTCACACACCCAAACCACACTCATGGCTTTGGCTGTTCACCTTTGAGCAGTGTTTTTATGTAGGGCCCTACATATGAGCCTCTCACTCAACAAGGGCTGCAGAGGATGCTCGGATGAGTCTCAGTGTCTTTGTGCAGGCTCCGTTCTCCCAGAGGCAGTGCTCCAGCACAGGGAGCCAGCCCCAAGGCACAGTGGTTTCTGGGTCCTGGCATATCCCTGCCAATGGGATCTCCTCCTTCACGGAAGGGACATCCCCTGTGCCAGCAAGTGCCTGCAGACCACTGGCCTGGTGTGTTCAATAAGCCACAAAGGAAACACAGCAACAGCTTCAGCTCCTTTGTCTGCAAATACAAGTGACCCAAGTCTGGCACAGACCCTGATCACCAGAGTATCTAGACATCATTAACAACTTAGCTTAATTACATCCTAATTTCTTTACAAAGAGCCTATGAGCATGATTTAAATTAATTTTAACTATACATAAGTTTAACGTGTCTCTATCATTCCATTAAGATGATCTGGGACAAGACAAAGATAAACATAGATGTTAACATTCCATAAAGTATGAGATTTTTAATTAGTTTTAACAAAAAATTAATTATCAAGTTATTTATAAAGCTCATAAAATTCATTTTCTACTCACAGAATGTACTATCTGTACATTTGGGATAGGTTTGTTCTGTCTCTCAAACAAAACAGATTCTCAACCCCTTTTGATCTAATCTGGTTTTACCATGGAGCATAATCAGCAATTCTTATTAAAAAGAGCTTTGGAACCCTCAAATCAAAAACCCATCTAAGTGCAAAGTCCTATTAATGTTTTCAGTGAACATTTTTAATATCATGTGAAGAGCAAAATAAGGTTTAGCTCAGGCAGGAGCCTATTTGACTGAACCAGAAACTCATCTTTCTGGGAGGAACAGTGGGAAATACGCCATGCCCTTAAAATGAAGCTCCTTTAAAGTCGAGCTCTGCTCTGCCCCAAACAAAGTCACTCCATTCCCATGACAGGGTTTGAAGCTCGGCAGGCACATCATTAAGTAGGCATTTTCAAGCAAAGAATTCCACATGATAAATCAGAAGATGCATCAGTCTGTGGAAGAGGATGCGTCCTGAGTCTAGACTCTGGATTCATTTATTAAGAGGGCAGCTCAGCTTCAGGATTGCCAGGTCAGGGTTTGCTGGCCATTGAAGCTGCCCTGCTTGCTGGCTGTTAATTTTAAACATGACTGCATAAGCAGCTAACAGCCTTCCGTGTGCCACTGTTGAGCCAGCAGCCACGTTTCCTGGCCACAGAGCTGTCACCTGTAGAGATGGGGGTGGCATCTCGAGGGCCCCACCCAGAGACAGCCATTCCCCACATTTAGGGCAGAGTCTGACTGCACCCACCTGCAAATACATTCATGGGGACATTTCTCAAGCTGTGGACATGTTAGTCCATCCCCTGCCCCCAGAGATGATTTTGAAAAAGCCTAAGGGATTTGCTCCAGAGGAGCCAGACTTCTCTCTCTGGCACATGGCAAACACAGTTGTACCACTGGGCTTAGTGCACTGAGAAGCCCCAACCCTGAATCTCCTTCAACCCTCCTCAGACAGGCTCTGGGGTCAGAGGCTGGGTGCAGCCATGCCAGCTGCCATCCCTATAATCAGAGCCATTAGCAGGTTGCTATGGAAGTTTCCTCTCCCTGGAGAAGATGTCAGGGCACCACTCAGGGGAGACAGGAAATTAAACAGGAGGAAGGGAAAATGCAGATGACTGGTGGAAAAATACTGTCTGCTGAAACTCCCCCCAGAGCATTATTTCCTTGGCCAGAGCAGACCACACACCTTGTAGGCAGGACTGTGTATTTTGTCTCCAGAGAAATGCTCGCCTTGGCATGAATAATACCAGCAAACCCAGCACAGCAGAAATGTCACCAAAGTCTCTCCCACACAGGACCTGTGATTACCATAAGTGAGTATTCTTAACCTGCTGCACCTTTAATGGATAACTAAGGAGAGATGGGAAGGAGGAGAAAATTATGCTGAATTTTAGCATCTTCCTGACTCTCAGTAAAAACATGGCTTCTAGAAAAAATATTAGAAGCATCAGGCAAGTTCAATTCCCTTTCTGCTACTGATTTCCACTCCAAGCACTGGAAAGAAACAGAGCAAACCCCTCACAAAACCGTATCTGCTGACTGGGAAGAGAGTGCAAACAAGACTGAGGGAAAGGTTTAGTTCCCAGCCCACACCAACTGCTGTACCAGTGGGGAGAAGCAGCTGGGGAAAGAGACTGGGAACGAAAAGTCTTTAAATGGTTTTTGTTCCTCCAGAGTCACAGGGGGTGAGAATCCATAGTCTAGGTAAATCTGGATGTAAAACGAGCAGGGACCCAGCTGGAATCAGTTTAGTGATATAAAGACACATAGTCTTAATTAAGGGAATTGTGATTTGCCAATGAAATCCCAGCAGGGCGTCTGTCTGCCTGATCAAAGACTCCACTTTCTGATGGAATCTTAAGTGCATGAGCCATGAAATTACTTTTTGAAAAGGGAACATGCAGCACAAAGAGGCAGAGCGAGAGGGGAGAAGGGAGGGAGGGAGGGAGGGATGGGGAGCAGATTGGAGCTCCAAGGGATGCTACTGGGAGCCTCCATTCCCTCCATCCAAACAAAGCTAGAGAGGGGCAAGCTGGGGAAAAAATTATGTCAAACTGCCAGCAGAGTCAGCACCTAAAATCATTACCCAGCCCACTGAATAAAGACACGTTCCTAACTTGCTTTTCTTTCTTTTGTGTTTTGGGGTTTTGTGGGGGGGTTTTTTGGTTGGTTTTTTGTTTTGTTTTGTTTTTTTTCCAGAAACACAACGCATTTCCCTCCATTTTCTTACAGAAGAATGAAACAGTAAGAATATCTGCTCTGAAAGCTTTTCAGTATACATGGGAAGAGTTTTGGATCAAGTCCCAAAGCAGGAAAATCCTGCATGATCTGGAATTATAGTGCTGTGGAGCCCTAACACACTGAAAGCTGCATAAATCAAGACACAAAGTTGACAGAAGAGACACAATCTACCAGCTTCATTTATCATGTCTGTACCACATAACCATTCCCACAGCACTCAATAAACTTTCCAAATCCCAACTCCTCACATAGCAGACTCAGTACAAAGCTACATGGAATTAACCCAGAAAAGTCTCACCTCTGTTTATGAAAGTCTAGCAAGGCATCCAGGGGACATGACATTTCTGAATATCTTATACAGGTCTTCTCTGACATTTAAATGTGTATTTTTTAAAAAAGCTCTCTCATCACCTGACTAAAACCCAAAGTAGTGATTACAGAAACTATTATATCAGAAAAAGCCAACTGTCACCTTGTCATGCCATCTTCCTCAAAGATGACTGAAGGAAGAGCTTCAAAGGAAGAAATAAAGCACCCATATGTACCTGCTGTGCAGGGCAGGGCTCCATTTAATGGAAGAATAGTCTCAAGCAGACACACTTACTGGTCAGGCAACAGCATGAACCCAATAAATCTGAATCAGTATACTGATGCCATGCCAGGATCTAAAGTAAAAGAGAAAATAAACAATCAAGCCCTATGAATTTCTAGCTGCGTTCAAAATACCTGGAAGAAAGCAATGGACTTGGTAAAATGAAAAGAATAAAATAAAGATTAAAGCAGTGACAGAAAACATTCCATTTTCAAGCATCTCCAGCCATTTGTGTAGCAAACAGCCTGCAGGTTTCTGACAAGTGCCTGCACAGCACAGAGAGCAGCTCTGATCCTAGCCTGTGGAAGGAACATGGTGCCTCCACTGCTCCCCACTGATCACTTGGTCCTTAGAGATGCTGTTAGATCTACAAGGAAAGCAAATCTCAGCATCATTCCCTGAGTCAGCTCTAAAGCTCTGCTTCAGGACTGTGAGCCCTCAAGAAAAGCTGCAGGTTGAACAAATAATTAAGTGGATCAGAGAACTCAAGTATTTACCTTAACTACCCTATTTAGACATGTGGGTGTCTCCCTTCATGCCCCACTCAGAAAGCATCAGTCACCCCATTAACTGAGCAAGGTATGGTCAGCTATGCAGCAGCTGCTGAACACTTGCTTCTTGAGCCAAATGGGAGCTGCCACAAACCAGAAGTGGTCATGGGTGCTTTGCTTGCAGTGGTGGAAGAACTTTTGAAATTTGCATTGGTGAAAGTAGTATTTTCTTTGCTGCTTTTTGCCCCACAAGATATGCTACCACAAGGCCCTTCTCTGCACAGCTTCACCACTGTGGGATGAGCGAGCCTCCTTCACCACAGCTGTGCCCACCAGCGCCCTTTCACTCAACCAGATTTTGTAACTTCTCAATCTTTTCAGGGTCCGGGGAAATGGATTTTATCTCTTGCTTCTTTTCCCTCTCCCCTGCCACTAACTGTATGCCAGCTGTTCCTCTACTTGAAATTGTTGAAGAGCAAGTTTATATAAGAAATACAGCTCAAAGTATAAAGGAAGGTGTTTTCCAGGAGCATATAATAAAAAAAAAAAATTGGTTTTAAGGAGGATTAACAGCTATTTCACAGATGTGCCTTCTTCAAAACACTTTCTTCTCACTATTAGAACAGGCTTCACAGAGAAGCAGCAGTTTACAAGCTTGGGTTTTCCAAGCAGGTTCTCTGCTGTGCTTGAGGGGCTAATTAGAAGCACCAAAATACACTATTAATTTGCGCATCCTTAGTAATAAACTGCTGGCTCTGCTGTTCATCCCCAAGCATGCTTAAGATCTAGAGGAAAATATCCCAGCATAACTCCACCAAGTTCTCAGTCGCTCACACTTCGTTTTCTGAGCCAAAGAGCAGTGAGCAGCTGCTCAGGGTCAGGAGAAAATCTAAGCTTTTGGTTGCCTTGACAAACAGAATTTCTTGTGCCTGGGACTTCATGTTTTCTCAAGGTTTCTGCCTCAGGAGTGTGCAACACCAGCTATTGAGCCACCACCTACATCTGTGTGTGTGCCTGTGTGTCTATGGCAACTGCACAGATATGGCTGTTAATGCTAAAATATGCACACTACACAGTCTTTGAAAATTTCTTTGAAAGGCTTCCTTTATGATACTCTTCTGTATTTCCTTGAAAAACCTAAATGGCTGGAGTCTTGTAATGCCACACCAAGTGCCTTTTATCACTACAGGACCACATCAGGAGGAGGATGGTTTTCCTAGTCATGGCAAAATATGAATAGCAAGGAGAGGCCAGTCCTGCTCTTGGACTTCAGCCCTCCACCCAGGAAAGTGCACATCCCTCCTTCTTTCCTTCCCTCCATCCCATAGTCTTGTCACCTTTTCAGATGCTAGAGTTACAGCAGACCACATGAAAACAACAGGAGTGAGATGCTCCTGCCCTTCACAGATCATAGTTTTTTCTCCTCTCCCCATGATGGATTTCTGAGCACTTCTGCTTTCTCAGAAGAGCTCTATGAGTTCGGACAGCAATTTCTCCTTTTAAGAATAAGGAAATAAGGCTTGTAGAGAAGATGTGATCAACAGTCACTCCCTGCATGCAGGTTCTAGCTCTCTTGCAGTTCATACTTGTTTTGCTCATTAAGAGATTCCCCCTCCCCCCATTTCTTATGTAATGAAAAAGTCCTAATCCCTCCCTCCCCACAAACACTCTGCTTAAAATCAGTGCTCATTGTAGTTGGTCCCAAGATCTCAAAGGGCATTAATTGCTTTGGGCTTCACCTCAGAGCTGTTGAATACTGATAATAACTGGTTTGCCTGGGCTTAGTGCCTAAATAGCTGATAATTACAGCCCAAGAACAGCAAGGAGCATGCTGTCTTTCTGCCACAGCCGTCTGTCTATCTGGTTTGCTAGGCATCTGTCCACCTGTCTCCAGGCAATTGTTCCTATTTCTACTTGACTTTCTTCTACATCTCTGTCATTTATTTTGCTTTTCAGTCTCTCTTTTTTGTTGGATTTTTTTTTTTCCGAGTTCTGACATCTTTGATCTCTTGTCGACAAAGAACTCAGCTACACGTTCAGAGATCCAAACATTTTATCACCCCCCAGAAGCAGGGGTGATGTGCTCACTCAGGATGTGTCAGGTGAAACGTCAGAAACTATTAGAGAAGGAGAGAGACTTTCCAGCCCCCAGGGGAACCATCCTGTCTGCATTCTGTGCTTCACCTCCTGACTCTGTGGGAATCAGAGCACTGAGCTGCCGCAGCACCCATCCAGAGAGAAGAGTGGGAAGAGATACAAACATGCAGGGAAGATATTAAAGGTTTGGGAGGATAAAGGGCTGTGTGTCCTGTAAGGGAAGCCAGTTGGATCCTCATCTACCTTCCTCTTCAGCTGTGACAAGATGCAGTCATCCCTGTACATCTGAGAAAAATGTGCCCCCAGCAGAGACAGTTTTCATATAACCTCACTGTGTTATTGTGACCATCTGCTCCCCCATCCTTGCCAGACTCCCATGGACCAAGAGGATCACTGTACTGACCAGGCAGTCAGGCACTGAAATAGAAGCACAGTGTTACAAGCCAGAAGGGTCATGCAGAAATTTGGGCCGTTCTGTAGCTCAGTGCACTGGAAACACAGAAGGATAAAAAGAGCACAGAAGCCTACTGGCAATGCGGACCAAAACCCAGGGTTGGCATATTGGTTTGCAAACCATGGTGAGAATCCATGGAGCCTCTGATGTCTCCAGAGCCTGCTGGGTACAGTGAAGAAAGGGTTGCCATGCCTGCCATTCTGTCACACCATCTGAAGAGTCACAGGCTACCTGGGACTGCTGGAATACGTTGTGTAGACAACCCAGCGCTCCTCTACTAGGACTGCCACATGCTGAGGGCTTTTCTAATAAAGAAGCTTACAGAACTTTTCCTCCCCACCTGGTTGCCTGAACAGTGTAGATGGGCAGCAGAAGGAGCCCTGGACACTGCTGTACACACCTTCTTAAAACTATAACAAAGTTGTCATTTGAATCCTCTGTTTGCCTCCCTCTCTCATGCACAGATTACAAGCAGGCAGCAGTTGGGTCCTGGAAGGAGCAGCCTATCTCTGCCCTAAGAAATTATCTCGCTCAGCTCCTCTCTTTCTCCTGTCAAATGTACAAAATGGTTCTCGTGCACTCTCTTCTTCCCTCTCTTTTGCTCCATAAAACTGATCCAGCAAATAGTCCTTTTCTTTCCTGACAAATAGCTCCATTGCCTCTTGTGTTGTGCACCCTGCCAGATGGCAGGGGGAAACAGCTATCTGCACAAGGAAGCTTTCTGGCTCTCTGCACACAGGAAACAGCCAAAAGGAAAAGGAGAAACACTTGCAGATGATGCGCCTCCTGACAGACTGATACAAATCCAGGAGACTGATAGTTAAGCCTCTTGCATTTGTCCTTCATTTCAGTTTTTCCTGTGCTTTGATCTGTGGGAATAGATGACTGCCAACCAACAGAGGCTGGAGGGAAGTAAAGGTCCAAGCTCTTACAGATGCTGACCTAGTGTTAGAACTCCATGTCTTGGCTGCTGTTTTCCACGGCTGTTTAAAAAAAAAATGGATGGGGAAAGAGAAAGCCCTTCTCACTCCAGCCTGATAGGCTTTCTTTATAAGACATGCACGCCTCTCCAGAGGTGGGATGGAGGTTGCATTTGCCTGGATATCTGTTGCAATGTCATGGACAGTAATTCCTCGTTCACTGACTTCAATCAGGATATCTGGGACAAGAGAGATGTTTAATCACGTTCTTGTCACTACACTGTGGTTCTTTACTGAGGCTGTGATGACACGGATCATGTCTTCTAAGACTTCCAGGGAAAACAGCCCCAGAGCCACTTGTATCTTCATCCAACCTGACCTTAAAGACCTCACCTCAGATTCAGACCTGAATCTGCATCTTGAGGGAACATGGATTTAACCTGATGTTGACGAATGCATATACAGCAATATTACTGCTGTGGCCTATGGCACCTCAATTATATCCTCCACTGTTCTGGTTTAACCAGCACTCAGTCAGCCTATGGAAAATATTCCATATTTGAAAACCACCTTTAAAAACGTGTGTGTTCAGATATGGCTTTCCCCTGTTGTTACTGAAAGAAATTCAGTTTCACAGTCTCCTTCAACTGACACTGTACCTAGGAGGACAAGGACAGGTTGCTTGGGAAGTGCAGATCTCTGTATTCCTAGGATGTCTGGAGAAGAAAACTGCCTGGTGTCTTAAAATTTTGAATGATTCACCATTAAATGGCAGGGAATGCAAAACAAAACGAGCCTGACGCCATTTTCTCCAGTGATGTGCCACGGCTTATTAGGAAGGGGTTATAAGCTGCTTTCCAGTGAACTTGTTCTCAGACAGATAAGCTGACTAGTGGGAAATCAATCACTATGAATTTTGATAGCAGTGCCTGCTGAAGTAATTACTTCAAACATCAATAATGCTGCTCACCTGCCTGTGCAGTTTTCAGTCATGCTGAAGGTTAGATTAACGCCACAGAGCTCCTGGGGACTTTTGTTTGTTTTGTTTATGTTTTCCCTATCTTTTTCCATCTACTCCCTTAAATATTTTTCTTAAACACTGCTTTAATTGAAATGTCATTTTGTCTGTTCCTCTCTTTCTCTGTCTTCTCACCCAAGTAATCAAAAAGAGTTTGCTCGTATCAGTGAAATTGTCTCTGCAATTCTGTGCGTACGGGAGCTGCTGCTGATCCCTCCTGGCAGACTTACTGAGCATTGAAAGCTCACGTCACATCTCTCCTTAGCTGTTTGTGCCTGTGTTTAAGTAAATATGTATTTAGAGAGAAGGTCAAAAACACTTAGTGCCAAATGCTCTTAGAATCATGGAATAGTTTAGGTTGAAAAAGACCTCTAAGATCATTGAGCCCAACTCTTAGGCTAGCACCATCAAGCCTACCATTAAACTGTGTCCTTAAGTGCCACCTTTACGTCGCTCCAGGAATGGTGACTCCACAACTTCCCTAGGCAGCCCGTTCCAATGTTTGACAACTATTTTCACAGAATCACAGAATCATTAGGTTCGAAGAGACCTTCAAGATCATCAAGTCCAACCCAACCCTACCTAACACCTCAACTAAACCATGGCACCAAGTGCCACATCCAGCCTTTTCTTAAACATATCCAGAGATGGTGAATCCACCACCTCCCCAGACAGATCATTCCAATACTTAATCACCCTTTCTGTAAATAACTTTTTCCTAATGTCCAGCCTTTATTTCCCTTGGCACAGCTTGAGACTGTGTCCTCTCGTTCTGTCAGTTGCTGCCTGGAGAAAGAGACCAACCCCCACCTGACTATGGGCACCTTTCAGGGAGCTGCAGAGAGTGATAAGGTCACCTCTGAGTCTCCTTTTCTCCAGGCTAAACACCCCCAGCTCCCTCAGTCATTCCTCACAGGGCTTGTGTTCCAAGCCCCTCACCAGCCTTGTTGCCCTCCTCTGGACGTGCTCAAGCGTCTCAACGTCCTTCCCAAACTGAGGGGCCAGAACTGGACACAGTACTCAAGGTGCAGCCTTGAGTAAATTTTTGTAAAGACATTTTTCTTGTAGCCAATCTAAAATCTCCCCTGGAACAACTTGAGGCCATTTCCTCTGGTCCTATCACTTGGTCCTTGGGAGAAGAGCCCGGGCTCTGTGCTCCTTTCAGGTAGTGGTAAAGAGCAATAAAGTCCCCCGTGAGCCTCCTACCTTTGGCCTCAGCCCATTGATTCAGCCTGTCCAAATCTTTCTGCAAAGCTTTCCTACCCTCCAGCAGATCAACACGCCCATCCATCTTGCTGTCACCTGACTGAGACAGAACTCATCCACATAAGTGATCATGACATTACACGGGGCTGGCCCCAGCTGAGCCCTGGGGAACACCACTAGTGACCAGCCACCAGGTGGATGTAGTACCATTCACCACAACTCTCTAGGCCTGATCATCCAGTTTTTACCCCCCTAAAAAGTGCACCTGACTAAGCCATGAGCAGCCAATTTCTCCAGGAAAATGCTGTGGGAAGTGGTATCAAAGGCTTCAACTAAAGTCGTGTAGTCAACATCCACAGCCTTTTCCTCATGCACCAGCTGAAGATCCTTACCCTGGCCTGCATACAATGTGATTTTAGTTCCCACACAGACAAGCTTGTCAGTTCAGGTTTTGCCACATAGACTGGGTGCAGTGATAATTCGTAACTTAAAGCACATCTTACCAAAATGTTAATATCACCTAAAATGCCCCTGTCTCAAAATGAATTCCCTTTGGAAGCAACAAGAGGACAGTTGGTAAAACGTGTGTGCATGCTTGTATGTTCAGCATATGGTAAAATAAAGAGGATATTAGTCCACAGAGAAACTAATTATTTCATCCAGTTACTAAACACCATGATAAAATTATAACATTATCCAAAATGTGTATCATTTTCATTTTAAATACAATGAATGATCTGAGTTTTGGACTACTGTGCTTCACAGACTGCAACCTCCTCCATTTACCACATCTCCTAAGCCCCTGGATATCTCCTGCTGCCTTATGCTAAATATCCTCCAGGTCTCCCACTGCTGCCACTTTTATACCCAAATTTCACACAGCCCCAGAAGTTCTGCTCTCTCTGCTGGAGCAGCAATATATTTATTACTATATTATTATTGTATTTCAGCTCGCAGCTATAGTAAATTCCATCCTGCTGTAACCCCTACCTCCATCTACCATTAGACAGCCTGAGATTCCCACAGACTTGGCGAATTTGATAGATTTGTTTATCAGCTCATCAGAACTGATGCGTGCATGGACTTACTGCCTGACTGAAACCGAAAGCTGGCAGAGATGTGCCAGGGGGTACTTTTCTCACTTTCCTCTCCTTATCTTTCTCCATCCAGTGTGGAGAGCAAACAATAGCGATACTCCAGGAAGCATTAATTTGCATTTGGGTTCCATTCCAATAAACAGCCCACTCCTCTCCAATTAAACATTCTGGAAGCTCCTTTTATTGTCCATTATACTGAGCTAATATAGCTAATATCTAGCTTATATAGATGTCCTTTGTTTATAGCAGTGATTGAATACACAATCACAGATTTCAGCAGAGAAAGTCCTCTGCAGACCCAGTTTCAGATCCAAAGTGTCCTGCTGATGATTGCCCACATAAATCCAAGCAAGGAAAGAATGAAAACCAAGTGCTTCCCTGTCTGAATGACAACTTCCACTCCCAGCAGATGACATCCATCACTTTAGCACCACTTAGCCGATCCCCACGGACACAGTAAGAAGGCAGGAGCAGGGCAGGGAAGAGTACTTGAAACCATGAATAATCAGGATTTTTTCATGTAGGCTTCTTACTTACCACTTAGTTGAAGGTAGCCAAAAGCAAAAAAAACCCTGTACCTTTATCTAAATTCTAGTCCCATTATCTTAATACAGCTTTACTGAAGTCAGGTAACTGAAAACTGAATTTGGTCTGTATTTTCCTTAATGACAAATCAGCCTTTGCTGACCTCCTATGAGAATGTCCATTCAGTTTATTAACAGGAAAGGGCTCTGAGTTGACCTGACACTGTTTATCCCACTGTTATCAAAACTTCTCCAAATTAACTGTTGGGAGAAATGAGGACATCTCTGCAAAGAGGAACTTAAATTGAAGAAAGAAGCTTTTGGTGGCTGAGAAGGGGATTTCAACACTACCCAGACAGGTAACAGTAGGTCACCAGAATGGTTCCTAACTCTGTATTCTAAAAAATATTTTACACTACTCCAAAATACATTTGGGATCTTTAAAAAATTATCCTCTGTCTTTGAAGTAGTAGGAAAATTGCATGGTAAAAGATCTGAGACTTCTGGTATTTGTTTAATACTTCACATAAACATGTTTAGAAGGGATCTATGAAAATGAGAGAAAACCGAGTGATTAAACCTCCGAACAATGCCATTTATTTATTTTGATCAAGAGTGAAGAAGTTGATAGAGACTTTCAGCTGAACCTGGTGAATCTGTGAATGAGCACAAAGACAAGAAATGAAACTTGGTGCTGAAAAATGTAAGGTACCAGAAGGAATGATTTTAACTCATTGCACACATTATTTACTTCTAAATTTTCTATGAACTCCATGGACAGTTCAGTGTATGACAAAGGCAATCTTCAGGACAAATTAAATATCAAGCTTTATGAAGAAAAGAGGAAAGAAGAACATTGATATATGATAGTTTCTTTATCGTAATCCATGATATTCATGTAGGGAAGGAATTTAATTAAAAAATTGGAAGGGTATGAGTAGAAGGAAAAAAAATCAGGGTAGTCAGTTACAAAAAGAGCAACTGGTACAAGTCTGGAAACACTGAGGGGAAAAAAGACTATAATGACTGTTCAGAAGTGGAAAACCATTCCATAGGGAAGAACTGCATGAAAACAAGAAATGGTGAAGAAAAATTAAATTAAGAGATTCTATTTCTCTCTTCTTCCTATGAGAAGATAAATTAATCATTGGATTGAAAAAATGACAGTTGCCTGGAAACAAACTGTCATGACCAGATTACAATCAATAAGGGCAACAAAAGGTCAGCATCTGCAAGCAATACCTACATGCCCATACCCAGATGCATACAAAGTACAGAGGTACCAGGTAACAAATGGTCTTAAGGCTTCAAGAGAAGGTATTTGAAGAAAATTTGAGTGAAACTGAGAAGGGACCAAAGATTAGAGAGGTAACATAGCTGAAAAGTACTTTATATAAGAAGAGTTAACTGACTAGTCAAAATGCTGGTGTCACAGTGAAAAGCTTACAACACTGGATAAGAAAACAATGCTTGGTTTGATGGCAAATAAAGCGGTAATTAGAAATTAAAGCAATATATGGTAAAACGTAAGGCAGCAGTTACAGGTGGCAGACAATACAAATGAAAATTGAATGGGGTGTAAGTAACCGATGAGGGAAGCTGAAGAAATTAGGGAAAAATGCCTGGCTAACAGAGTTAAGAATAACAAAATCAAAGAATCATTAAGGTTGGAAAAGACCTCCAAGGTCATTGACTCCAATCCTTGACTGAACCCCACCATACCAACTACACCATAGCACTAAGTCCAGTTGTTTCTTGAACACTGCCAGGGTTGGTGACTCCACCACCTCCTTGGGCAGCCTGTTCCAATGCTTAACCACCCTTTCAGTGAAAACTTTTTCTTGATGTCCAATCTAAAAATTCCCTGGTGTAATTTGAAGCTATGTCCTCTTGTTCTGTCACTACTGTAAGGGAGAAGAGGCTGGCCCCAGTATTCCTTGGTCCTGCTGGCCATCCTATTGCTGACACAGGCCAGGATGTCACTGGCCTTCTTGGCCATCTGGGCACAAACGGGCTCTTGTACAGCCACTGTCACCAGCACTCCCAGAATTTTTTCCTCTGGGCAGATTTCCAGCCACTTCTCTCCCAGCCTGTAGCACTGCACAGCATTTTTGCGACCCAAGGGCAGGACCTGGCCCCTGGCCTTGTTGAATCTCACACAGCTGGCCTTGGCCCATTGGTCCAGGCTGTCCTGATCCCTCTGCAGAGCCTTCCTACCCTCCAGCAGATCAACACTCCCTCCCAGCTTGATGTCATCTGCAAACTGACTGAGGGAGCACTTGATCCCCTCATCCAGGTCACCGATAAAGATATCGATAAAGATATCAATAAAGATACTGGCCCCAACACTAAGCCCAGTGACCGGCCACCAACAGGATGTAACTCCATTCTGCATCATCTCATTCTCTGGGCCCAGTCATCCAGACAGTTTTTCACCCCCACAGAGTGCACCTGACCAAGCCAAGGGCTGCGCGTTTCTCCAGGAGAATGCTGAGGGTATCTGAAAACACTCTGGGAACAAAAGAAATCTGCTGGGAAGTAGAAGCATGATACTAGATAAAAGTGGCAAAATTGTTAACGCCGACGTAGCAAAATGTCTTATAACCATTACTATGGCTGTTTAGCACACTATGTATATATTTAATATTTACTGAGTTGACAATAATTAATTCTAAACCTATTGGGAACCAGGGACAAGTTCTGTAGGCCAAACAGCCAATACCCACAATTCTTCAAAAACTGGCTTACAAACATCCCTCAGCACCATGATGTTAATTTTTAATATGCTGTAGAACGTTGAGGAATTTGGTAGGACTGGGGGAATCTTAATGTTGAGTCAACAGTCAAAAAGGGCAGAGGAAAGAAGGGAGGGTTCTCAGCCTGACAATACTCCCAGGAAAGATCACAGAAATGCTGAGTCAGTATTAAATATATAAAACATTATGAATAAAATTCATGCCAAGAAACACAGGATTATGGGGACAAAGTATTTCTAAAGCAATAGTTTCATACTCTAATTAAATTACAAACTCCGTTGACAAAGGTAAGTGAATATCCTACAGAAATTTTGGCTTTTCTAGAGTTTGCGACTTATTATCTCATAGCACTGTGATTTAAATTGCATTATACCTTGACAATAAAGTACCTATTCAATGAATTGAGGACTGTCTGAGGAATCTCAAAAAGGAACAAAGAATAGAATCATCATTCAGTAGGAGGATTTGGTGTGAGGTTCTGCATATATCATGAGTAAACAGAACGTGATTTTACATCTCATCACCGATGTAGAAGTAAATACAAAATACTTGAGGTGAACTTTGCAAATACTGGTAGAGAAGCAGAAATATTAAATAAAGTGGATCCCTTCTAAATCATACCTGTTCAAACTGAATACATTTTAATTCAGACAAATAGAGAGTAATATGTTAAGGACCAAGGAAAGCAGACGATATCTACAAAGCAAGACACTACAACTGGGAAAGCAGGGACCTTGAGGAAAATTAAGGTTCACTGTGGATAAGCAGAACTATAGAAAAATGGGTGAATGCAAGCCGGTAAAGTGAAACACCTTCAAATGAGAAATGAGGCACAAATTACACTGCAAGGGTTTAACTGCTGGAACAAACTACCAAGAGAAGCAGTAACTTCTCCATCTCTCAGACTCCTCACATCAAGAGTTGATGCCTTTTTGGAAAATGTGCTTTCGCCAAATACAAATTATCAGCCTCCATACAAATGGAAGTCAATGAAATTAAATAGCCTGTGTCCTATAAAAGGTCCCACCATTACAATGTCTTGTATCTTCTGGCCTTAAGGTCTTTGGCTTTGCAAAAGGAGGCTTTTCAATGAACCAAAAAGATAGCAACATAAAAAATGCAAATGCAGAGATTTTCAAACCTAGAACATGGAAACTTTTTCCCCACACTTTGTTGACTGACTGTGCTACAAGCTGCTGCATTCTTGGTCTCAGTAAGGATGCCACCTGCAAATCACTGCTGGTCTCTTTCTGGGCTTTGAAAAAATCTGCTGGTTCTGTGCAAATCCTGACCCTCTGCAACCTGCCATGACCCAGGGCTGAGGCAAACTGAGCTTCCTTGCCATATCATAACAGAACTTGGGTTTGGTTGTTTTGTTTTGGGAAAGAAAGGAGCACAGTGGGAAGGCACAGGAGAAGAACTGCTACTCTCGTGACTGAGCCCGTACCCTCACAGCTCTCTGGCCTTTGGAAAGGTGCTGAGACTATGGGCCACCTAATGCAGTTAAGTGGGAAACAGGAGCCATGGGGCTACTGGGAGAGCACATCTGTCCCACAGAAGAGAGCTCAGGAGGATGCCAGGCATAGTCCAATATCTAGAGGAACTAATGGATCCTGGCCAGCTGTGGACGTACACCTCAAAGCAACTTTCCCAAACAGATTTGCTGATGTTCAAGGAGTGATTTCTGCAGGGGGTTCTCTAACCAATTTGGCCAAAGAGGTTCTGACCAAATTAAGAGGAAGAAGTAACTCTAACTCTCATTCTCTCTCAGAGTTAGTATGTAAACAGTTTCCTTAGGAAACTAGAGTAGAAAAAATTCAGTATTTATAGTCTCGCTTCATACCTGTACTAAGCTCCCCAAAAGTATAGTGGCCCAAGAGGGAGCAGAGAACTGTAAATGCCTAGAAACAAGCTCCATCAACATACAGTAAATACAATCACTCAAAACAAAATTAAGCTATTTATATGCAGTTTTGACACATAGAATTCAAGGTATAAAGCATTGAGACATGCAGACCTTTGGCACACATGCTAAAAGGATGTCTTGTTTGCCCTCACACCTGACAAAAGAGATAACAGAGTTACCTGCTGTCAGCTGTGAGGGCAAAGAGAGGGCAGTATGAAGAAGAGTGGGCAAGAGGGAGGGTGGTGCTGCAGTGAGTGTCTGAGGCTGGTATGGTTTATCATGACAACTTGCACTGCCATATCCTGTTGCACTAGATCCACTGGTATTGCAGTCATCAGCACGAGACAGCTGGAATTGAGGAGTCCAATCTCATGGTATTAGTAGTGAAGTAAACCAGGCCATCCCCATGACTCCATCCTGCCAAGTCACGGGCTGTTTCTGGGCATGAAAAGAGTATTGTGAGAAGACACTGGAGAAATGTAATCACGTCTTTGAGTCTGAGTCCTTGCATCAAAGCAGGCAGTTTGTCAACTACAGTAAGATAGTTAGGCTATCTTACTGGCTTTGTCTTATGACCAAATTAACTAGTTCTGGTTTAGAATATTGTGTGTACATATATATACACACACATATGTATATATGTATGCACATGTATATTATTGTCAGTGTGTACATATAAATAAATATACATATACATGTAACAGTAGGACACTGGGGATGCAGAGCACCAGAGCAAGAACCTCTAATTTCTGGACAAGGAAGATAAGTCCACAAAAAAGACACAAATGGGTAGGAAAGAGAAGTGTGAAAGAGAAAAAGGGAGTAAGAGAAAAAGGGAGACACTGGTTATGTGTCAGAAAGCCTGGGAAAAGGCAGGAAGGATATGTAAGGAAAAAGGTTTCGGAAAGGGCTTTTGGCTGAAGCAGAACATGGGGAAACAGAGGCAAAAGAAAAGTACAGAAGGAGCTGAACATAATGAAATATCTGAGAAGCAAAATAACAAACATCAGAAAGGAATTCACAGATTAAAAGATAGGAAGGGAAGAGGATATGTTTTCCTCCCTGCTCACTGGTTATACTTCTCCGTCTCATGCCTTTTATTCTCTCTCATGCACTTTCTTCTATTCTTACCAGTCCCTTACAGATAAACATCTTAGAAGCATTAATCTGCACAAATTCCCTCACTGTACCTCTTCCCCTCTACTTCCCTCCCTCCCCAGCACATAAGAATGATAAGAGAGAAGACCTCTTACCTCTACTTCTCCCCAGCGTGAGCTCTTGTCAGCTTATGAACCACTGCCAGGTACATGATGCAAAGACAGGACAATTTACCATCAACCAGAAAGTCTCATTCTGACACACCCAAAGTTTGTTTCCATCAGAATATGTTCCCCAGGGGATGGAGTTTTACGAATCATATGCAGTGTAATATTAATTTTTGCATGTTACGTCAAGCTGACACGCTGTCTGTTAGATGACTGTTTTTTCCTAACAGGACTATTCCACTGGGAAGAAAATTAACTCTTGGATTTCTCTTGTACTCTGCCAGGTTCCTGTTCTCACTCTCTTTCAGTCTCCCTCATATACTCCCTCCATCTGCCATCCTCATCCTTTTCCCTGATTGTTGTATCCCACTTTAATCTTTCTTATTCCTACCTTCCTTATTTTTCTTCACTACTCTTTTTTCCTTGTTCCGTCCTGCCTCTTGTCCCATTCTATACTTTCCTTCTTTTCCTTTTCCTTATTTTTCTATTTTGCCAGTTTTGCTTACTCCCTCTCCTGTCCCATTTCCCTGCACCCACAGTAGTTCTGCAGCCACAGAGCCATAAGAAGAGTCAGCCAACCTCTTTAGAAACTCAGCCAGCCAGCCCCATAGAGCTGTCAGCATCACATGCTATACTGTAGGCTGGTAACTTCAGCTCCCACAGACATAAGGGAACCAGAATAAAAACAAGCATCCTCTGGAAACAGGGGTTCAGCATCTTTGGGGACCTAATTCAAGAATCTGACTGGGCCTACACAGTGCTACAGGCTTTGAGATGGATGTGAAGAAACTGCCCTTAAACTTCAGTTGTTCTCTTGTCTAACCTTGCTGTATGGTGCTATATTCAGTAGGAAGAGATGTGGGGAACAGTTCCAAAGAATGAATTATTCCATAATAAATAGTTGTCTGGGGTGGCTGTCAAGAAAGCCTCAAAACTAGCCTAAATTAATAGCCTAACTTTCAGACAGTAAAAGCTATGTAACATGAAACACCTGAGACGGGAGAAAACAGAAAAGGGAAAAGGGGAAAGTCTGCATGGGGGTAGAAAAATGGTAGAAAATAGAGGAAAATCAAGAAAGATGAGAAAGCTATCTTGTTTACTAGTGGACAGACTGGAAAAAAAAGTCTTTGCTAAATCAGCAGTACACAGAGGACCAGAGTTGCAAACAAGCTGAAGAGCTCCCATTGATTTCTCCCATGTTTCAACTGCTCAGCATTTCTAGAAGGCAGAACCCTAACATCTCTCCCAAGCTGGAGACAAATCCAAGAGACTTGCTTTTGCACAGCTACTGCTCTGGCCATGTCACCCCCAAAATGCTGACTTCATTACATTTTGCATGGAGCTGCTGCTGTGGAGAACAGCAGAGTGAAAGAACAGAGAATTAACGCTAAGGCGTCTCGCAGAAAAGCGGTCAATAGCTGAGGAATCTGTCTCAGGCTATTTCCCTCACACCCCTTTCCACAGTATAATTTAATCTCCTGACAGCACGGCCTGTCAAGCCCCGGAAGGGCGTGCATGTGGACACACAGGCTGCTGCATCTGGCTGCTGAGGCAGCAGCAGCTCAGCTCTGTGGAGATGTACACAGCAGACTGCCTCTTGCCAACACTGGGAAGCACACGGGCCTTTTCAGGGGTGGGGGGTGTAAAATCAGGGCTGCCTTCTGCAGCTAGTGGGAATTGGCTGTGTCATGTGTTTATCCACTCTGTATGAAGACATGGGATTTAAATCATCAAATGTGGAGTGCAGTGCTGCTTAGCCAGTGGTACTGTCTGCTCACGTTCCTGTTCAAAGCTTCTCTGCAAGGCAGGGTACACAATGAGCGTGTAGGAGAAAGGGTGAAGGGTAGGAAATGGAAATTTCCATGAAATTAAGAAAGGAGGAGGCAAACATAAACCTGCAGCATAGGCCAATAACAATTCTGTGAATAATCCAAGCTTTCTATGTGCAGGACATCCCAAACCACTTCAAAATTGGTGGGTTTTATAGATGGCTTAGTCCCCAAACAGCACCCAGGATCTTCACTTGCTTTTTGGAATTAAGGGATCCAATACACTACAAAAGTCATGTGGTGTTAAAAATGTTGACTTTGACTTAGAAACAGCATAACTGCATGCTGACTGTACCAAGACTTCTGGATATGCACAAAATGTTTGCAGCTTACTGCCTCTAAAACTCCAGATCCTGGCTTGAGGATGGCTGGGAGGAGAGCTCAATGGAGAAAACTCCTTCAGTTGTTTTGGTCTACAGAGTATTTGCTGCACAGTACCTAGGGTGTTAAGAATCAAAGAGCTTGTGAAGTAAAAAAATGTATCTACAGAAAGAAAAGCAAGCAATTTCCAGAATGCTTTCTTAGACAAAAAAAAAAAAACGGATAGAAAATGGAATCTATAGTATAGAGTATTTTTTTTACTTTTCTGGATTTTTAATGGGTTTTGGTTTTTTGTTTGTTTTCTGGCTTTTGTGTTTTGGGGTTTTTTTACTTCACTTGTGTAAAGCAGCTTCAAAATGGCCTGTGAGCTAGTAAATCAATAGAGCCCTTTGTCCAGGAATGCTTTTGATTTGGTTCCCGTGCTTAGTCTCTAACCTATGCTGCCTTTTCAATGGTCTCTGACAAGTGAGAACATTGTGACTTTAGAGCTGAGATTAGGACATGCCAACAACAGACCCTCAGTCCTGGAGTTAATTTTCTTCATTGGCTCAAGTCAACCTGGAATTGAAGAGCAGCCACTTATATGATTTATAAGAAATTCAGAAATCTGATTTTACCCTAATGAGAAGGTAGTTTCCATTTTCTAATACAAGTTAACATGTAGAACTGTGTGCTATTCCTACATTAGCCTTCATGATCAAAGGCATTGTAATTGTATATTAGTCTCATCCTGTGACTATTATCTTCTCACATTTTTTCCTGCCATCAAAGAATTTGCACTGGAGAGGCTTTAAAAAACAAAACAATTACACTATTTGAGAGTCATGGAGGTCTCTGCTCTATCTCCATATATAATCTATTAAGTTAACATGTAACCTTACAAGTTACAGTTAACATTTGGAAGATTCATCTGGCATTTCTTTCTTTCAATTCAGTGTTCACAAGTTTAAATAGGAAATGTTAGTCTTGGTTAGGAAGAACCCAGGTTTGAAGGAAATGTGTGTCTAGAAAATGCCCCAAAGGAAGGAACAAAGATGGGACATTAAAGATTTGCCTCACAAGGAGGGGGCATGCACAGAAGCCAAGAGACACATAGAATCACAGAATAGTGTGAGTCAGAAAAGACCTCTGAGATCATCAAGTCTAACCATTAACCCAGCACTGACAAGTCCACCACTTAATCATGTCCCTAAGTGCCACATCTACACGGCTTTTAAATGCCTCAAGAGTTCCACCACTCCACTGGACAGTCTGTTCAAGTGCTTGACAACTCTTTGAGTGAAGAAATTTTTCTTAATATCTAATCTAAACCTCCCATGGTGCAACTTGAGGCCATTTCCTCTTGTCCTATCACTTGCTACTTGGGAGAAGAGACCAATCTTCACCTCACTACACCGTCTTTTCAGGCAGTTGAAGAGAGCAATAAGGCCTTCCCTGAGCCTCCTTTTCTCCAGGCTAAACAACCCAAGTTCCTTCAGCTGCTCCTAATACAACTTAAAATACATCTATTCCAATTTATATTGTAATTAACTTAGTATGTGTTTCAGAGGAAGTAGTGAATACAAACAATAGCAGTGATTTCACTGATAAATACGTATTTCTGAAAAAAACCCCAAACCAGGCACCACCTATGAGCAAGTATGAGCGGAAAGAGGGAAAAAAGAGATAGTGTTTGGGCTGGATCATTTTTGGGTGAAAGAAGACAAACCATTGTTTGTGTGTATGGAATTTAGTGGTTTGTGGCTTATTTCCCCCCCATTTTACCTTTTCTCTCTCCATTTTAAGATGAAGGGTGATGCTCCTGAAAGCTGTTGTCAGTGGAGAGGTTGAGGATACCAAAATCCCTTTAACTCTGCTTCCCACTGTATTTTTCCTTCCAATAAAAACTACTGGTGGTGGGCCATCTTCTCAAGCCTCTTGTCACATATATACTGATGTCATGGCTGAACAAGACCTCTCCCCACTCCTCATTCAGATCAGGGAGAGGAATGAGAGGAGACAGAAAGGGAAGAGATGACACAGAAAGCGGAGCAGAGATGGGAAAAAGGCACAGATAGAAAACCGGCTAATAGAGTGACAAAGCTATTCTTCTCAGCAAGAAGAGAACCTCACCCTCAGGAAATCAGGTAATTTGGGGCTTTTCAACAGAATGATTAAGGAAAGGTAAGAACTATTACCTAATATTATTTACTTTATAGGGAAAACTGAAAAAGCTAAATAGGATAGCTAAATAGGAAAATCAAAAAGATATGTGCACAAGCTGTCCTTTGTACAGCTGGATCACAGAGGACACTAGTCCTGGAGCCCACTGCACAGTATCATTATTATGGTTAAAATAAAAGAGGAGATACTTAGATTAGATTATTAGGAAGAAATTTTTTACTCTGAGGGTGGTGAGGCACTGAAATGTGTTGTCCAAAAAAGTTGTGGATGCTTCATCCCTGGAAGTGCTCAAGACAAGGTCGGCTGGCAGCCTCAGCAACCTTGTCTAGTGAAAGGTGTCCCTGCCCACAGCAGAAGTGTTGGAACTAGTTGATTTTTAAGGTCTCCTCCAGCCCAAACCATTCTATTACTCTGTGACTGTGAGACACAGACCTCAAAATGCTCTACACACTCGTTGCCCACCTAAAAAGTACATAGGGAGTGCAGAAGGCAAGCAATCAGTGGTGGAGGACAAGAGAAATTCTCCAGATGGGATATAAGTGAGTGCACATCTATCTGCATGATTTTTTTATACTGTGTGTACTTAAGCAAATATTTAGAAACAATGGGATGAAAATTAGCACAATAAATAACAGAATGATTTCTATGGAAGCTGCTCTGATTCTGAAGACTGAGTGACCCAGGCAAAAGCTCCCTTGCTTCCACATGAACATTTAAATTTGACTGAAGACTGTATTTGAGGAAACAATAGTGAAATATATTATCTAGGGAAGGGACATGTGATCACTGCACCTTAGACAGGAACCTCCAAGCTCTTGCTAGTTCAACTCTGGCTGGCACCATCTCCCTCTACTCCTCCTTTCATACACAGGCTCATGAATGATGCTATTAATCAGCATCAAGTCCCCAGAGCACCTCCTGCTCTGGAATGCCACTGATGAGCAGATGGGATTTTTGGCAAGAAATGACCTGGCACGAAAATGAACAGAGAAGGGTAGGGAGGGGGAACTGCCTGGAGCTCCTCATTTAAGAGAATGGAGGAAAAGAGATTTATCTTCTCTGCTGATACCACGTTCCAATGTACAGTCATATAAGGAATTATCAGAAACCACCTGTGCACATCAACACAGGCCAGTTTCCTTCCTTAACAGTCTGGTATATCTATATTTGTGTGGGTATATCTAATGGCTAGTGCTAGCAGCTACCTAGAGTAGCTCAATGCAGGTTAACTAAAAAATGTTGACTCAGCCTCTTGGCTGAGCTCTGCAGCTCACAATGATGTCCAGGCAGATGCTGTGCTAAGAACCCACCTGGCTATTTTAAACTACCAGGGCCACAACTGTCTGAGCTGCAGCAATGTCAGCCTAAAAGAAAGGTCTGACCTAAAGTCTTTTGAAGCCTGTTGCTCATTGCTGTTCCACATATCCTTTTGCTCAGCAAATAACAGAAGGGCTTCCCTCTGACACTCATGAAATTCACATACAGGAGGTGTGAGCTCATATTCTTCAGTCATGAAATGGGCAAAACATCTCAGGAAGTTTTTCCACATTAAGCATCACTGGAAATAGCACCACTGTGAGTGAAAAGAAGATGCACATCTCACAGGTCAGGGAACACTCAGTTTTCACTGGTGGTAGTGGAAGCTGGGGAGATATATCCCAGGTTACATTCTGCACCTTTGGAGTGCTACAATGATGAAAATCACTGTTACACATCTCGGATTTAAATATGAATATAATACTTGAAACAGCAAAAAAGACTATTTCTGACATACTTTTCCTTTTTAAAGAAATCTTCTGTCTTCTTGCATTTACTGAATTAAAAGCACTCAGCAGAACACAGAGTCATTCTGTCAACAAAGCATTGTGTGTGCAGCCTAGAAGACAAGCACCTGCTCAGGGATCATTAGCACATGGAGAGGGAAATCCTTCCCTGTCCCACGCTCTCACTTCACACACACTTTGAAGAGACACGCGGTGCATCGTTTGGTGATGCACATGGCACAGAAATGCTTCCTTCTACAGCTCGTGCCATAAAAGGCTTGAGAAACACTTTAGAAATACTAACAAATGAAACTCTGTCTCTGTAACATCAGGGTTATCACCTCTCTTGATTTTACGTGTACGTACCTCAATTTTAAAGTCTCTCAACTTTACTTGTCCTACTCCATTTTATGTGAAGCCCTATCTCTCAGAAGTCAAATGATGTGCAAGATCCATAGCTATATAATTGGGCAGCAGCTGGCAAAAACCAAGTCTTATGATTCAGAAATCTGAAAGTAATTGAAAAAGTTCCCACTTCAGGGAAAAAAAAGTCTTGCTTCTTAAGTAAATTCTCTTATTGCATGGTTGGTTTCTGATTTGTAATTCTTGTGCTGGTAAACTGAAGCATTTCTCCATTAATGGGCAAGTACTCTTATCCCTAGCTGGCAGATCAGAAAATTACAAGGCAGCACTAAATCTGGCTACAGTATAAGTGAGTATTCAATGCAGCTAAATTCCTGTTACATACTGCAGCATTGAGCTGTGCCTGTAAAAAGGGGAAAGAACGCATTAAAGAACAAAACATGTGCAAAGTCTGGAGCAAAATCCAACTGTCTTACTCTTAGCCCAGTGTTTCAACATCCAGGCATGCTCTTGACTAAACTCAGAATTCAGAAAAAAAACCTCCTATTTTTAAATAAAAATCTGCAATCCTCCCTGCAGATATATTCGAGGAAAGAAAAACCGAGTAAAAACCACTGGAGCCTCTCACACCTAATTAGGGACCTGAAGAGAAAAAGTACATTTTTAAAGGACTTTGAAAGTATTGCCTCCTGTTTAGATTGCAATAAACTAGGATGATTTCCCAGCCCAAACAGCAGCAAGAACAACAGCAACACTTCTAGACCCACATGATGCAAACCAGCTCAAAAGACAGCAGACAACAACAACAGGATTAGGGACATTCCCAGGAGCTAAGGAGTTAAGCAGATTTCACTCCCATTCATTACACATCCTTAAGAAGCCATAACAGAGCCATCTCTAGCATAGCTGGGACCTGGAGAGCTTTTGTTTGGCTTGCAGGGTGACACCAGCTGGAGCCCACACGGTGTTCAGTGCCCACTGAACAGGGTGACAGGAGCTGTCTCACACAGTGAGGAGCTTGCACATCATGCCCAGTGAGTACAGGGCTACTGTCTGCTGTACAAACAAAAAAAGACTCATACATTCTCCTCTGACTTATCCTGCTGTCCCCCTCTGTTCCACTTCCCCCTGGATGCGACTGAAAGCTGGACACCTGGAGGAAGACAGCAATTGCTTTACACCACCCAAATGTGAAGGGAAAAAACCAGCAAAGCAAAAATTAGACAAATGCAAAAAATAAATAAGCTCTCCCCTAAAAAGCTTCAAAAATAAAGAACCCTTCGCAGGCAGCTGAATTTCAACACCTTTCTAAAGGGAACGAGAGGACTGGATGGTGTTAAGGTCCATAAAGTAGGTTATAAACAGCTCCACAAGCGCAACACCATATATTGTAACATGCAATTTTATAGAGGCCTTCAAATGAAAATAAAAACACTGGGTAGTTGGGGCTCTCTCACATGCCTATGAAAAGTCAGGAAAAAAGAGATGGTACCAAGAACTGATAAACTGCAGAGGAGAAAAAAAGCACCAGAAAAAAAGAGCTAGTAAACATTTTATTTTAAAATATTTTTTTTCAAAAATAATTTGGTGGGTCACTTCAATTTATTTCCAGGTTAAACAAGTTGAGTAAGGCTTCTGTAAGCTCTCTTCAGGGCATAGCTGTTAAGTAATGGAAAACACCCCCCTGAGTAATAAGTAATCAAGCCAGGAAATAGAGAGGGATTTTAGGAGCAAAATACCCTACACAAATTAGTTAGTAGCCATCTCTTAGATGTCTTCTGTTCTCTTTTTAACCCTGGGGAAGAGAAGGGGTGAAAGAGATCAAGAAAATAGAAACAAAATTAGAATAATGCTTTGCCCTTCTTTGCATCTGTCAGGATGAGAGTGAAACTTTTTCTTGGAAGGTGAAGGTCAGGGGAGACAGCTACAACACATGGGTGAGCATGACCAGGAAAGCAGAGGTCCTTCAGACTTCCCACAATGGAGGAGCTTGGCCTCATGTACCCTGCATTGATCTGCTAGCACTTCCACACATAAACATTGATCAGATTGAATCTACCCATGCTCACCCAAGGGATTCTGCCTCTAAGCCACTTCTGTTTGCTCCCAGATCAGCAGATAATATGAGCAAACTTGTCAGAGCAACAATGTGGGCACTAGGGCAGAGCTCCCTGTCAATAGTGCTTTTTGAACTGGATGTTGACAGCTCCCACCTCCTCACAAACCAGAGCTGAACCTATGAAAAAAAGCACTGAGCTTACACCAGATAAGGAGGACCTTCCTGATCTGTAAAAACCTTCCTGTGTGAGCACAGAGTACCCCTCCCAAACAACCTATAGCTTCCTGGGATGAAACCATTATCAACAACACTACATCTATGGCCAACTGGAACATGCAGAGCAGGCTAATGAGGGGACAGAAATCATCCATGCATGTAAGGAATAAAATCTGTCCTGCAAATGAACCATTTCACAGACTGAATCCCTTTCTGAGAAGGTAAGTTTATCATTCCCACTTTCCACAATGGGAAACAAGTCTTTCTTCTTTTCTCTCTTCTTTTCAGCTTCTCTTTCTCCCCCCCATCAGTGGCTATTGTGTGTCATGTGGGCCACATTTCTGTCTACTGTAAAACCCTCTGAGTGCAAAACAGAAGGCTGCAGCAGAAATACAACTAGCACTGAGTGCCAATTCCCTCATTTCCTCCTCTCTTTCTCTCCATGAGTCAAGCTCTTGCTCCCTGCTTCCACACATGCACAGAGCACGGCACAGCCCCCTTCTGTATGAAAGCAACCTTTTCTTAAAGCAGCCTGAATTCTAAGTGAATTCCTACTCCAACTTTTACCCTAACACTATTCTCTTGTCCTAAATCATGTTGCTTTCATGTAGCTTTTCCCTAGGTAGTTCCAAAATAACAGCATTTCCTAACTGTACCATATGGCTGACAAGGGACAGCCAGCCATAGGTCACACTCAGACAAATTCCAGCAAAGGCTTATTCTCTGCAAAGAAACATTTGAGCACCTTTTATTAACACTGCTGTTTGCATTAAGCTATGGAGTCACAACCTCAAATAACAGGAAACATTTGCCAAGGAGACAAAGGAAAAAACCAACAGCCTAGTTAAGGTCCAAATCCCCACTGTTTTATTCTGGGTTCTGGTTTTGAAGCCTTCACTCCCCTTTATAAACTCATTAGCTTTATATACCTAGTGGCCCTACTACTAAGATTTCCTTTCTTTACTTCTGACCACCTGGCTCAGTATTCCCAAATGCACTTATATAGGAAGAGGCAACTATGCAATTACAAATGCATCCTTTTATTGTTCATGTTATTTCATCTTTTGCAGATCCCAGTTCTCAATATCATATAGAAGGTAAATCATCATCTCCCAGGAGTCCATATGAACACAGCCAAGAAGCTTATTCACTTGACACCTTGTTTATCTCCTGTTCTGATGATTAACACTGTGAGCAGGAAGGGACTGATGCAATCTGGGTTAAAACCAATATTCATTAAGTGTCAGTAATGACCCTCACGCCTTCAACAGAAGCAGACAGATGCTGCGGGTCAGGCTGTTGCTTTCCTCACATCTTTTATTTCAAATGAGATAACGCTGCTAAAAAGCTCTGTGCTAACAGCCTTAGAGATACAAGTCCACCATGTGCATAGACAGGTAACACAGGAAAGCAGCAGCAGTGATCAAACATCTGAAATGCCTGACCAAGGGGGTCAGAGCTTGAGGGGAATTCAAGGTGTTTAGTCTCCAGGAAGCTGAAAAGAGCTACAGCAGTCTTGAGATGCATGAAAGGAAACTGTGGAAAGGCAAGCAATAAGCAGTTCTCCTTGTTCACAGGGAACAGGTCAAGAAACAAGTTTAAATTGATTGTACTGAGCAAGATACAGGTTAGACCTGAGGAAACTGTCTCTAGTGGGGGTTCATCATGGGAGCAGACAGCCTAGGCTGACTGCAGAACTTCCAGGGCAGAACAAGACATGCAAACATCTGGCAGAACAGGTGTGAGTGTGGCTGGTTCTGCCTCCACACAAGGCAATCCTGCCTGGCCAGCAGAGATGTGATTCAGGCCTTTTTCCAGCGACTCTCAGATGTCAGCATTATAACCTTTGCATTGCCAGTGTGCTCCTACTCTCGACTGGTGATGCCAACACCAAAGTTGATGGGCTCTCTCCCTGCCCATGCCATTCAGTGGATGGTTGTACTGCTCAAAGTGCCAGCAGAAATGCCATGCATTGCAATTTGCACTTTAGTGTTGCTAGCATCAGTCTATTTGCAAAGGAACTGAGATCAACTAGTTCAGGGTATTTCAAGTGATCATTAAAAAAAGACTGAAATAAACTAGAAGTAAAAGAAATCACTTCCAAAAATCTAAATAAACAACATCTACACTGCAGTGCTCCATGCCTTTCTGTGTTTTAAAGACCTGGTCCAGACATGTCCATCAAAGAGGCCAAAAACTAGCTCATGATGTAATAAGGGAGTATTAAAGAACACCCAGGCTCCAGAGGCATGCACAGCACATGCACAGGTGAAAAGCTTGCCATGAACCTCTCCAAATATGTCTATAGCTTTATCATAACCCTGGCTACTCCAGATAGCTCTGAACTGCACCTGGTGGCTATGGACCATAGTCCTTCCCTTTTGATTACCTCCCCTGTACCTAAAATATGAGGTGGAAGTACCTACAAGCCAGCAACTTAACTTTATCCTACTCATTTGGTTGCAAAAACTTGCTGGCTCATCCTCTACAAAAGTAGTTGGAGAGATTGGGCAGTGGAAAAACTGGGTACACCTACTCATGCATTGTGGAGTGTGCAACAGAAGAAAGTTAAGAGGACACCAAAAAAGCCAATTTTTTAGAGTTCCCATTTGATTCCAGAAAAGCTACAGCAGTCTCAACGAAGTAAAAAATGTGACTGGTGACTCTGGTGACTGTTTTCACCAGTGTCACCATAATCTCTGCTGTTATTGCCACTAGGACTCAATGCTCCGAGAAGCAGAGTGGAATAATCTTTTTTATCTCTAGCCCAAACTCCTCTGGCTCCCAGACACCACGTTCTGCCTTCTGAACACAATGTGTTAGGAGAAGCAGGAGAAAAACAGAAAGATGTTGGTGTCAGTGACAATGGCCTCCTTGCTACAAATGATGAAAAATAAAGATGGCATTGACACATCATGACTACAGTGATGATTATATTGCCTGGAGTTAAACAGAAAAGGGAATAAATCAGCCTTCTGTCACTGACAGGATGACAAAAGGAGTTTGTAAAGGATGTAAGTAGCACTCAATTTTCCATTTTGACTATTTCTCCTCTTCCAAGTTCCCCCACCTCTGCAGTTGTGAGTGCAAAGAGAAGTGGTAACCATTCAAGGATATGCTGATCAAGCTAATTTGCTTTACTTGCTCCCAAATCCCTCATTCATCCACTAGATCTTAAAAGGCAGCTACAAAGCCACTGGTCTAACGAAGACATTCTTGTTATTAAAGCAGGGTCTTTGGCGTTGTGGTGCAAATTAGCATGACTGCAGCACACCCTGTGGGGGCATTAAAACAATTGCTTTTATCATTTCAGTTTAGGTCTTCAGAGATTGAAGCCTCTGATTGTGAAATTGCTCTCAAAAGTCTCATTGAAGTCATCCTGCTGTATCTTATTAGGATGAACCAAACTCCAAAGACCACATCTGTGATCTTCTTTAGATAATACTGAAAAGATCCAGCATGTCCTAGCTCTCATCAAACATTAACACATTTACAGCTACCTTGGTTTTCCAGTTATGTAAATACATTTTATCACAAAATGATAATCTGGTTAGTTACGGTGACTTGCTCAGGGAACAAGACAGTATATAAGTGGTTGGTCCTGCACTTTGTAAACTGCCTAAAATGCAAACTGAAATTATTCTTGTACACAACTGCAAGAGAGTAAGTTATAAATCAGCAATTTTTCAGTTGCTGAATAGCCATATATTATGCCCACACATGCCATCATTAATTATTTGCAAAGAACAGGAATTCCCTCACCTTCATGCACAAATACCAGGATCCCTGGTGCCCAGTGTTCCCTGCTTACAGAAGGAACCAACGCTATGGGAATGCTCTAACCACGCCACACAGCTGGGGCAGGAGTCCCAGCCCCTCCTCTTTCTGGTCCCCTTTAATTACCTGCAAGCAGACAACGTGGTTTGTGAATAAACCAGACAACAGCACAGAGATGTGAGTTAGCTCTGTGTAGCTCTCTAGATCCAGGCAGGAGGGGTAACCATGACTCAAACACGGTCCTGCTTCCAGACCAAGAATCGGAGTGTGTGCTCAGCATCCATTTGTTACGTACACAGCTCAAAGCAAGGTTTCCACTGCTCTGTCAGCTGTGTAGAGGACCCTCCTTTTCCATGCAGAACACGTGTCTGCTGGTGGAGCAGCCAAGAAATGTTTAAGCACAGAAGTTCACCCTGCAGGATGTGACCAGTCTTAACCACCTTCCCAAGACTGGCTATGGCCTTTCCAGGCCACTCTTCCAGCCCAGGTGTTCCGGGAAGTCCTGCCCAGGGGTGGGATATCCACCAAGCACCTTCCTGTTTTGCTGGGTCTGTGCAGCTCCAAGTACTGGCTCATCCCTGAGTAACAGGTACTGGGCAGGACAGACCAACAAGCTTGGTCAAAGCACCCAGGCTAGTTCTGTAGCAGGTTTGTTTTTGAGAGTGGAAGCTAATACAGTCTGTGGTTTTCCATACCTGGAATTATCGTTAAATGAAGTGTCAGGGAGTTTTCAGTATACAGTCAGCATTGATACATCAGAGCAATTAGAAGAGCAAGGTTTCAGTACTCTTCTCATGACTATTTTAGCTGTATCCACCTGAAAACAGCTGGCTCTTTTTCAGGCCAGACCAATACAAAAGAGAATCAGACGTGTCAGTGCAGGGACTTCTCTTGAAGTCTGGTCCTTGGATCTTGGTGAGTTTAAGTGGCTAAGAATAGCAGTATTGCATTTCTGACTCTGGCCTGGGGACCCCCTTTGCACTGCAGCTCTCCACTTCTCAGTGCTGGAGTGAATATTGCTTCTGTTTTCTGGTTTTTCAGTGAGTCTCCCAAAACCACTGAATTCCAGCTGTGACACTACTGTACAGGATAGCAACTCCAGCACACAGGTTCTCCAGAGATGAGCCACAAACTACGCGTGCCTTGCTAAGCATCAGCTCTTTGTTTGCAAAGAGCTGCCTGATCATAGTTCCCCATCTAAAAATACATTACATGCCCTCTTAAAATTAATTTTTTTCCTCAGTAGGCAGTTGCCACTGCTATCACAGGGAAATAATGTGTTTTTCAACATCTGGGAACGTTTGTGCAAGATGGCAAATTGGAAGGAGAAGTGCACCAGCAATTCTTTATATAAAAATATGGTTTGCAGTTGTGAAGGAGACTGAAAAGACCTGTAGTGCAGTAGCTGAGAACGGGTTGATGTTATGAATTACACCCTGTCCAAGATGCATAACAAATCCTGCAGTAGTCCAGCTGAAGTGGGCCACAACAGGATGTGTATTACAAGAGGCTGAATGCCATTCCCACTCTCATTTGAATGTCTGGATGAGAATGTAACACTGGGTGCTTTCTATGATGGTAGGCAGGTGATACAAAGTCACTTTCATGCTGCTTTCTGTGCTCTCCTCTTGCCTTGTGTTTATATAACTGAAATAAAATGTTTTCCTGTTTTGACTGTGCCAAAGAAATCATGAGCAGCTCCACTTCGCATGCTCATCTTGCAACCCCAAGAATCAGCCCCCGAAAGAGCCACGGCAGAGAGGCAGAATGTCCTGCCCCTTTCTTCTGCTGTCCTGAAGACATCCTGATCCCACCTGAGAAACTTCCTTAAGGTTCTACACCTCAGAATAGCAGCAGGCCTACTACCCAATACTCTTAACATACCTCTGTGACTTAAAATCCACAATCAAAACAGCAAATACTGGCCTGTGGTGCCAGCTCTCCAGCTACTGTGATGACAGCTCAGAATGAGCTGACACCACACACAGCCTTGATATGAAGGTAGAATAAAATATGAGGCGGGAAGTGAGAATATCAAAAGGAAACATGAGAGGATGCTATGCAAGGCAAGGTTCTTTGAAAATACGCTGAAAGACTGAGGGTGAAATACAGAAAGTTTTCAGCTTCCCACCGAGAGACTTCTCTGTTTTACCCTGTGATGGGGCTCAGTAAGGACTGACCCAAGCCGAGTAATTTCCATCCTATCACCTGCACAGCTCTCTCCTAGAGCCTGAAAAATGGTCTTTATGATAGCCTTGGAAAAATAATGACAAACAACTGCAACTCAGATGAAGCAGTGAAATGCTGAATTCCTTCTAATTGTTGTGGACAGCACTAACAGGGAAAAGGGATTTGCAAAATGAAGGCAAACAGAGAAGACCACAGGTAGAGAGATGAATGTGGCAGGTGACTCAGGTAGAAGGAGTGAAGGAAGGCATGTGGCATCTAAAAATGAAGAAAAAAGCTGGGTAGGAGGCAGGAAGAAAAGGGCAAGGCTGATGCAGCCACACAGACTGATTCATTCCAATGGCAGCTACAGTGGCACAAACCTGAGCAATAAAGGAGCAGTGAGTCAGCCCCTTATAATTAGCCCTAATTGGCAACCTAGTGAAAAAGCAGGAGGGTGGGAGAAATAGCAGAGCAAATTCTGTCCTGTATGCACTGATGCAAATCCATAAGTGTAGTTTAAAAATTCATCTTTTCAATGTTTTGTTCAGAAATACTAAATAAACCAAATACTGTATAGGCAGAGCTTTTTGAACCACATGGAGAATCCTAGAAGTTTACCATTTTCCTTTTGCAATACAGCCATTTTCAGATTTTCAAGATTAATATCATGGGGGTTTCCATATTTCTAGTAGTTTTTCAGGAGACATCACAAGCAGAAAGGAAGTTATTTCTCATGGCACAACACAGCCACTAAAAAACAGCCTCTAACTATTTTTCATTCAGTGCAACCTATTTACTTGACAAGCTAAATGTATCAATACAAGGTGAGAACTTTATTTCTTTGAAGACAGATTTTAGTGTGGAATTTTCATGAACAGCTATTTACAGAAAAGAGATGGCCCTGTGAGTCAGGACACTGGCCTCTGGGAACCTGAATGCACACTTTAACTGAGCACAATGAGTTTGATAATTTAATTCTCAGCCAAAAAACCCCATCAATACATTTCACAAACACACATCGTTGTCCAATGTGAATGGCAACTTCTCCTCAAGATCTAGGAGCAGAGCACAGAAGCTGTTACTGCAAGTAAAACTGCTTGGGAGATTGAATGGATTTGCAATAGGGCCTTTCATCTGTCTACCACATGGCAGCATATCAGTGGTATCACCTCTGTTCCCATGCTAACTTAATGAGAGCTAAATACAGTTGTGATGTACTTGCCAGAGGAGAAAAGCCTTTCATCCCTAACTGGTGATGAGGACACTCAATGTCTATGAATCCTCATGGAAATTGAACTACAGTCCTTGTTCTACTATTAGAAGTAATGGGAGACAGGTTGGTTAGCCAGACAGAGACTCTTCCTGCCTCCAAGTGCTGGCTGTGTGTGGAGCCCCAGTGGGTCTGAAGCTTCTAAAACCAGCTGGATCCACAACTTTTCCATGCAGAATAACTCTCCTAACACTGCTCTCTTCCCCACTATCCCCAAGCACAAGAATACCCCAGAGACCCAAATGGCTGCACTCCTGCTGGAGGTGATCTGGCCCACACACAGCATCGTGCCTCACTTAATAACCATTCTGGGTTCAGGCTGCCCCTTCATCCAAACCATGGATAACCAGCAAGCCAGGAAACACCTTCCTGCGTGTTCACTCTGCATCGTGTGGCAACACAGGCAAGGCAAGGCTCTCTCAGCTGCTGAACTCACAGGGTAAAATGAGAGCCTTCCCAAACTGCTCCATCCGTACTGACAGACCCCAACTGATGCCCACCGACTGCAAAGCTAAGTCCAAACTTCTCTTAGAAGTGGAAAACTGGAGTAAATGTGACACTGAAGTAAAGGAGGAATTTATCTTTTGGAAAGGGGAAAACGTCAGCACAGAACAACATGTTTCTTGCTGTCAAGCTCATCAGCACCAGGAAGGTATCTGTTCCATAGCTGCTACCCAAGGCATTTATCTCACAGTTATGAGTAAAACTCAGTAGCCTATCTCTGGATGACAGTTCTTTTACACACACACACACACAAAAAAATATATATATATATATATAAAAAGCCTCATTCTAGAGAAAGGAAATGAACAAGAGAAACAGCAAAAAAGGCAATTGGAGGTCCAAGGATAGAGCAGGGACTCATTGTTTCACTGCCACATATTTGGAAGGACAAAAACATGAAGAGAAACTTTTTTTTCAAGTCTTCCATCAATTATTCTTTCTGACTTAGAGCCTTCAAAAATCAAGAATCAAATGGGCTTAACGGTGCAGGACACGTGCTGAGCCAGAGACCATCATGCCAAACTGACCTCCAAATGCACAAGTTATTTACAAACTAATGGAGGCAGCAAGCAATTCCACTGCTGCAAGGGCTCTTTCCAGCAAGAGGCAGATCAGGAGACATCACAGGCTGATTTAATAGATCATCGAAGCCAGTGATTGAATTTTCACATCAGACATCAATTTTGCTCCTCGGTCAGTCTTTATTGCATAGAAACAGTTATAGAAGGACCTCTGTGAAGAAGCCAGAGAAAGACCTGCATTTCAAAGTGAGTGAGTCAAGGTGGAAAAATTATATCTATGATTCACCAGAGAAGCAAACTGCTCATTTCAGTCAGGAGGAATTACTGACTAACCTAGGCAGAAGGAAAGGCAGGAGATTGGGGTGGCAAGGGGACTAGTGTTTAACTGCTCTTTGGATTTTTATTGATGTACCAATAATTTCCTTTTACTTTACTAAAGGCTCATCGGTGTCCTTGGAAGGACTTGTAATGGGGTCTCCTGCTGGAGAACAGGTAAACTTAATTCCATCTCAAACCAGTCTTCCTTCTTTCTAATTCTCCTCATTAAAACAAGAACAGATGCCAACAAGAAATTCACGTCTGTCTCTTAAAAATTACTTATTTCCTGCTTAGGCCCCAAGCCTGGGAGATAACAAATGTTCTCCACTGCTACAGGACAGTGAAGCTCAGAGGAAGGCCTTGGGCAGGATTAGACACCAAATGTCACTAGTCCTGATTATCTCCCACCACCAACTGCCACAGAGGGCTTCTGAGAGAAGGCTGGGACTGGGATTCCTGGGGGTGGGTAGGAAAAGGCAGAATGGGAATGCAAAAATGAAGATCTCAAACAGATCAAAGAAATCTTTCCTCAACCCAGTTTTTGTTAGGGCTGGAGCTAGTCCCATCAAAACTGGTGAAAGAGGAAAATTAGAGTTACTTGAGGGAATGGTAAAAAGAGCAAAACTTTGAAGATTTCTTATTCTAACCTTCTATATTTCACCTTCTTGTACAGCAATTTTCTTCTGTCCCTGGTCTATTAGAGCTAGTGCCTACAGAATGATTTAAACAATGTGTATTAATGCAACATTCATGCTGTGTGCTACCAATGAGCTATTGAAATACTTCTCACAGATGTGCAACTGTGGAGAGCAAAACAGGAGAAGCAGGTTTGGAGGAAGCATTTGGCTGAAGCAGTGAGTGTGGAGCCTGGGCCTGGCTGTCAGCAAAGTGCAGCTTTGGGAGGGCTAAAGGCTGAGACGAGAAATCCTTTTCTATGGATGCTGCATGCTGAAGAAATGATGGCAGAGTGTGGTATTTGGAGGGACCCTGGTCACAAGTCAGAGACTGGGTCTCTATACCCATCCGTGGTGTTCAAGCACCGAGAGCAAACCTGGAGGATTCTGTGGCAAAAGAGTAAACATAGGAAGGTCTAACAGTAGAGAAGCCTAAATGGAAAAATAAAAAAAAACCACCTTTTTACAGAACACTGAAAAGTCACTTTGCCATTTTTTGTGTTGTTTTTGCAGCTCCGAGTTCCTCCTAACCCTGACAGCACAAAATAGAAGCATACACAAAAAATACATGTGGTTAAAAAAAACCCAAACAAACCCAAACAAACCAAAACAAACTGAACACTTCTAGAAAATTTCTAGTTGGAAATCTAGAGAAAAGGATGAACCTGTTCCGCCTCCCTCCCTCCTCTTTCCCCAAACACATCCGACAAGAAGACACAGGTAACAGACATTGTCAGTTCCTGATCCACATGCTCATTTTTGATGGAGAGAAATTAGAAATTCAGTTCTCACCCACCTCCACCCACCCGCTGGAGCTGAAAATGATAGTTCAAAATAAAATGATGATATTTCCCTTCTAGTCTCCAGGGGAGGGGAGAGTTTTGGGGGTGGGAAAGCAATTTTACATAGTCTTTTCATTCTTTTTACTTTTTTTTCTTTTCCTTTTTTTTTTTTTCTGACCAAGTGTGAGACAAAAAAAAAAAAGTGCTGTATTTGTTTTGTTGAGTTGTGAAAGGTGTGAAAATACCCATTCCGTGAGATAAGTAAAGAGCTGCTTCCCTCCTTCCATCAAAGCTACTACACCCACAGCCCATGAAGAGCAGAAACCAGCGGGAGTTGGGATATGGGAGCATGAAGAGCAGGAATAACCTGTTTTTAATTCAGAAGTCGTCTCTGGCAGTCTTTTGCCTCTCTTGTCTCTGCTGGTCTCCATGGCAACAGCAGCCCAGCAGAAGCATCCTTCTCCTGCCGGCTCCAACACAGATGAATTCAACCGGGGTCAAAAGCAGCCCGGCTTTCAGGGAAGCAAGAAAATGTGCTGTCTTCCTTCTTTCCCCTGCCAGCCTCTTTTGCGATTATTTTTTTCTCTTTTATGCACTGAGGTGGGGGCTAACCTGTCACACTTGTTTTTCCTCAGAAAACAACAGAAAGAAATGTGTTTTCTTTTCAGTCGTCTCTCCAGACAGCCTGATCGGCCATATTGCATGTGGGTCGGGATGCTCAGGACACAGACATGCCAACAGAAAGCCAGGCTGCAATAGAGGCCTCCAGCCCCGATGACTGGACATACATGTCATGGGACATGTCATGGGAGGACTGCTCAAGCAGTCCCCACAGTGGATTGATGAATAAAAGCAGGGGCTGCACTACTGAGCCATTGTAATAATTGCTGCATTGTCTTGTTCCTTAAGTATCTTGTTTGAAAACCCAGGAAGCTCAACTGACATCATCCAAATTGGCAAGAGAAATTTGTTACTCTCTACTCTTCCTCTGCATTTCTTCTACTTAAAATGTTTCAGATACCTGGTTAAAGAGCAAAAGCACCCCTGGAAAACATACTCCACATAAAAGTCAGTCGTGCAGTGGAGAGCAGAGACCTTCACTGAGCAAAAAGTCCCACACTACTTGGACAATACTCAGAAAGGAAGCAATTAGCCAAAATCAGAATCAGTTTGCAGACAGAAATGAACCATTTTCACTGAATATTTTATCTGGAGCTAAAAATTCTCCCAATTACTTTTCTGATGTCTTTGGGTTTGACAATAAGCTTTGTGTAAGGCTACAGAGACATAAATTGTTAAATGGCTCAGTATTTTCTGAACATATCTGTTACCACAGGGCACTCATGAACATAAATACAAGGGAACAACATTAGTCCTACATGCAAAACATATCACCCTGTGCTGAGCAATATTCAACATCTTGCTTAATCCGAAAGAGTCCTGGAAGACAGGATGGTGGCTAAACTGCACCCTTGCTTCTCCACGCCTTCCTTCTCACTTTGTCTTTTATAAACTCACCAGCCCTCTCAATGCCTACCGCAGCCTCTTGCAAATTTCAGACGAGGCTAGCACCAGGAGCTATGTCTAGGTCTGCCTTGGCTCCAAGGCCAAGCTGTTTGCTGTCCCACCCTCAATCCTTGCTTCCGTTGCAGGGGTGGGCAGGAGAAGATGGTGTTGCTGCTGGGAATCAGGAGCACTTCAGGCCAACAAAGTGTCACCCATCTGCATGATGGGGAACCACCCCTGGGCAGTGGGAGACTAAAAACTGTGAGACAAACATTTTTAACACTGTCACCATGCATAATGCTGTGGGAGGCTCTGCTGCCAAGAACTGTGGTATCTGACCGTATCCTGGGGTCTGGTGCTTGCTGGAGAGCAAAGCATTTAAATGCTCCTGAAATGTCTTCTGTCCTCTCTCTGGGCTGGGAGGTGCCACCAGCTGCCTCTCTCCATCCTCTCATTACCTTCAGATGTGCCTCAGAGAGGACACTGCTCTCCAACATGAGAAAGAAAAGAAAACTTTCAGAAGTACAAATGTGGTCTTTAGGTGGCTCTGGGCCCTTCCCACTCTTGCTCCATTCCCATTCCACCCGCTCCCAATCTTGTTTTCACATGTCACAACCACTCCTACTCTACTTCAGCAGGTCCCATGTAGTCTTCCTCAGCTTCCACCTGCCTCCCCCTTGCTTCCCTTCCATCTCCACTCACTCGACCCACTCCTGTTCCACTTCCGTGCATCATTCCACTTCTGGCATGGGGAAGGGTTGACAGCCGTAATGCTGAGCTATTACAGACTCCCCCTACTCCCTTCCCTTCTCTCTTCCCAACCTTGCACCTATTTATATTGATGATAAACTTCCATCTCCCCTTCAGTACTCCCCTGATGGCCTAAAAAGCATAACTACTAATTTTAATTACCCATCTGGTTGCTGTTTCACAAGCTACGCTCATGGCAGAGACTGTGAGAATATTTTGGAAAACCTTTAAAAAAGCCAATATTTCTTTAGCCCAGGGGTCACCACTGCATGAAGTCCTAGGGTTACCTTTACAGCATTAAAGACAGACAACCCCAGAGCTAGCATGGGTTTTCAGGTTTGGTGAAGCACTGCGGTGCTGCCAGAGAAAGTAAAACGTAGCTTTGTTTCCTCCAGATAACCAATATCAAACAAAGCCAAGGTGGGATGAAATGGAACACAAAGGATAAGAAGGATTGTGACAAGCTGACAGGACCTTATTCCTTCCCAATACAGCTACACTGAGGTAGACCTTTTCACATCTGTGGATTTGGACTGACATCCAGCTCACCAGTTAATAACCTCCAGAACAGCAAAGCCTTGGATGTTTGGTCAGTAGAGCTTTCACTCATAGGCATCCTCAAGCTATAATGGAAACAGATGTCAATTTACCTTGGGAGGTTTTATTGTAAGAGGCACTTGAGATGTCCTGAGAGGGTGTACTGAAAGACAGGAATGCACACAAACACACACACCATCACCTCTTACTTTTAAACAATCACAGTGGTATGGTGGAGGCTTTAAATCATCCTGCTGCTGAAGGGAGAGGTGCACTGACCGGAATGAGGTTGACCCAGGAGATGAATTTAGAATTAGAAGCCAAGAATAATACGTCTGTTCTTCTGATTTTCAAAGTAGAAAAAGAGGTGGAGAGTGAAGAAAGAGACTGGAAGAGAAGTGGAGTACCTAATTGCCTAATTAACAGGATTTTCTCCACTGATTATAATCACTTCCAAATTAAAGAGGGTTTAACTGCATCATAACCAAATTTTTTCTTATGTTTTTGCATTAGAGAAGTGCCAGCAGAGTCCAGAAGACCACTGCAAGGTTGGAGCTCCAGAGATAGAGCTCTCATTAGTGACCTGGGGCCAAATTTTCACAGCTGGCCTAACCTGGCATGACTCCAGTGAAGTCAGCAGATTAAATATGGCCTCAAGACTCATTTGCCTACTGTGCTGTGGAAGAGTGGAAATGCAAATCTTATCTGGGTTGTTTGGCAGCATCCAAGAATGCTCAATCAAACCGCAGAAAGGATTTCAGCAATTATTTTGGAAAAAGATGCTCGGTAAGCCATACACTATTTTGCTGTGAGACAGGAGAACAGGACATGCTCTGCAAGGCAACAGCTCAAACTTCATGAGATGAAAATTTCATGCTATGCTCCACACTGCAGAATTTTCATGCATGTTTCTTTACTGCTGCAGACTGGTTCTTGGGCATCCAAACTTTGGACTGATTGCATATTCAGCCATCATTTATTTGTGTAAGTGAAACATGCTACAAATTTGAATTCATTACCTTTCAAGCTTAGTTTGCTATTGTTTTTTTTCTTTTCAACCACAAGCAGGCAATACTAACAAACTCTTCAAAAACATTGTCTTTGTGAAACTTCACCTTAGTTATGGCAAAATTTAAAAAGACTGCAAAAATCAGCAGGATGTTGCACCAAATCTCTGAACATTTCAAGTGAAGAGCACCCTTGGAGACATATGATAACCACAAAAGGGGCACTATACAAAAGGCTTTGCTTGCCCTGGTTAATTTTTTTTCCTTATGATAGCTGCAGAAAGATCCAGTGATAGCTCTTTTCCAGCTGAGGAGAGGCACTGGGCACTTTAAATTAAAATTTTTATGAGTGAAATGGACCTTCATCACTTAGACGTGGAATGACCTTATCCTGCAAAATGAAGAGCCATCTTTAACTAATGAACTGATGGCTCCCTGCAGAGAACATAATGCCATACACTGCACTACACCGGATCTTTCTCTTCCTTTGAGGAACTATCACAAACATTATCAACTTCCCAGCAGAAAAGAAAATGACCTTAGGAAACTACTCTTATATTTGTCTATATTTTACAAAAAAAATGCACATGTATGCATGATTTCTTCAATAAATCCACAATATTCTTATATTTGAAAAACAAGAATACACAAAACCGCACAAAGCATAGTGTAAATATGCAAATTTTACACACAAATTTCTACCTATAACTCAGGCATCTACAAGCAAAGACCTGAGCATACCTAACATGCATTCCCACTTCTGAAACATACACCTTACTTTAACAAGCAGTAAATAATGACAGCAAATGTTTGTCGTGCTTATTCAGTAATACATTTTCACTCCTGCCTATTCCCCCCCACGCACACACCTGTAGTACACTGTTGAGATCCCATAGGTGTGAGTTAGCATCATGCTGTGTGAGCCACAGCCACGTGCAGATGGAACATTATATTCCTATAATGCCATGCAAGGGTCCTGCACCCTTTGCTAGAACATGCATGTGCAAATAATCCCCAGGGAATCAAAGAAAGGCATTACAAATAAGAAATCTCTTCAGGTTACCTAACCCGTTCTCTGCTAGTATAGCGTAACTCCCTCGAGATCACTTTCTATTTACATTGAGATGACAAAGGCACATCTGACTGTACACAGAGGTGCAAAGATTTTCTGAGGAGCACTGAGGGCCCAAACACACCAAAAAGCCAAGCGCACGTATCAGTCTTCACAGAAGGCAACATACAGAAGTACACCATGTATTGTCTCACACAAAGCATTTCCCCCCAGAATAAAGAGATATGATGAATGTCTGACCCTGGCCTCCCTGGGGAGCTGAAATGACATCTCTAGGTGCCTGTTTATCACCTCCAGTCCTTGACAGTTCTGGCAAGGCCATCCATATTGCTGACACTTTCCTCCGCCCTCACCTCACTGCCACCCTTGCTTGCTACGGCCGGGTAGTCCCGCTAATGTTGCTATTTACAAGAACAGCTGAGACAGTAGTGCTGATAAAGCATTCCTAAATCGCCATTATCGATTCAACAGGCGTACAGAAAGCCGGGGGGTGCTCACAATTTGTCTGTGTACTTGAGAGAAGGAGGGAGAGTTGCAGAGCACAGAGCCGCCTCCCTCTGTGCCGATATGCCCGGCTCCCTGCGTCTCCCGAGCACACACCATCCCCAGGCTGGCCCTGGATGCTGAACACGTCTGCCAAACCCATCAGCAACTTGGCCCTTTGCCATAAATCAATAAGTTCTCTTTAGAATTCTACCTTCCAAAAATATTTACTGTACATAATTTAATATAATACTCTCCTGGATAAAGAGCTGACATGTTTAATTACTGGCTCAAGTGTTTTTCTTCTAGAGAATACTGTACACCCAAGCCAGGAACACGGACAAACACAGCAAATTTTTAATCTGTTGTGAGCTTGGGGAGGAAGAAATTTCAGCCTATACATTCTCCTCTGACAGTGTCCACCCTTCCTAGGGTGAGTTTAGGTTTGGCCCGAGGAGGGAGCAGCATCCTGCCCTCACAGTTGGAACAGGCTCTGCCTTGCCAACACCTGAAGCATTTTCAGGAAGGGAAGAGGTGCTGAAAAGAATGTTTATATCTTAGTCAGCTCAGCAGATCACTGCTGCCATTGATTTGATGGTATGACCACTTATCCTGGAGGGACTTCTTGACTGAAAAGCACTGGCAGAGTGGTATATCACCCACTACTGCTTTATAGTTTCGAATATCTAGGACCCATGTTGATGGGCCAGCCTAACCACACAGAAGAAATCCACCATTTTTTCCTCACAGATTTTAGACAGTAGTTCTGCTTCAAAACAATTTTTTGATATTTAAACCCTCATTTTCCCTTTGTTTTTATCTTCCATCTCAGTGTACATACTGCCATATGTCAAACGTGGCATCCTTGTCAAATGCAATGCCTCCCCTCCTGCACTCAAGATGCAAACCTAGAGACTACCACCAGCAACCATGGCTTGGGGTTAGCCCTTCTGCAGTCTCAACAAGCAACCCAGCTGGGGAGTTTTAATTTCAAGATCAGGTTCTTCGATCACTTATCCCATGCTGTCTGCTCTGAATTGCATAATCTCAGTGAATCACACTCAGGAGGCGTGGTGAGAACCAGGTATGGACTGCTGAATACAGGTTCAGGAAGAGAAGGTTGCATGTGAGAACACTTGCAGCAGCCTCAACAAATACAGTTCATGTACACTTTTGCAGATTTTGACTTCTGAATATCCAAAAGCTCCAAAACTTAAGAAAACTCAGCAGTGCAGATCGACATAAATTATTTCTCATTCACTTTAGTGGGAACAAAAATATCCCATTTTGCTTGTGCTGCTGAGAAGTTCCTAGTGACCTCTGCCAACTGCTTCCCTTTGATGACCAGATGAAACTGCAGGTCTGCATCAAAGCCAGAAGTAAAGTCAACTTTGTCTTAGTATGTTAAGATATCCTTTTTTTCCTGTGTGATACATGTCAGCAAAGTTTTCTTGGGAAATACGCATGTCCCATTTCTCTCACATTTTCATGAGGAGGTCCAAGTGATTAAGGTGTGGGTGAAGCAGCTTCTCTTTATGCATACTTTTGTTATTAATATTGCTGTTCCTACTGTGCATTTCTTATTCCGTTGCTGCTGTCTTTCAGTAAATTGTTATCTCAACCCATAGTCTGTGTCTTAGTCCCTCTCTTGCCAAAAGAGATAGGGGAAGAGGAGTGGCTTATTTGGAGCTTAATTTCTGGCTGGTGTTAATCCACCACAATCCCTTATTTGAAACAGAACCCAAATTTCATCTTGTTCCCAGAGGAATCCTTTGAACTAACCCTCAGTGACTTCTGATCTCAGTTAAACCTTGGTGATCACTTCCAAATGCAAATCAAAACGTATTTCTAAAGCAGCAGACGTACTTTGAGCAGAAAGGTATAAATTTAGACCCCAAATGTTTTCACACTAGGAGCTTTGCCAGATTTGCTGACAAATTTGCTACCTCTCTCAATAATGCAGGTATATTCTCAACAAAGTTTGACCCTTTTTTTAAAAATTTTTTTTTGGTTGGTTGATTAAGGGGTTTTGGCACCAAGGCCGGTCTTGGTTGGTCAGATTGGTCATTAGCTTGAACCTGGCCTAAACCAAATTGGAAGTAAAAGTGTCCCCGCCTCCCTTGCCTCTGAAGAAAGAGGAGTGGTCTGGCACAGTGCTGTGGTGGATCTGACACCTCATGTGCAGAGCTGATGTGATGCTGTGTAGGGTGTAATCTGTCACGCGTGACATCCCATGGTGACAACAACTTGCATGCCCACAGTTCACAAAGCTGTGAACAGCAGTCACTACATAGCTCTTGAAATGCAAGGAATATGAAAGAATTTGGAAGCTCTTCTGCTAAAAACAGTCTGAAACCTTCAGAATAGCATATCTGTGGAATGGATAGAGAATCTTATGTTACATGCTCGATCCAGTCATGCACCATGCAATTTCTCTACACCTAATAACAGATCACTCTTGACAGTGCACCTCAGTCTTCATCTGCTGCGCTTTCTGCTATTCTTGTCCCCAGACAGCCTTATGCAGAGGCTGCCTATCATGCCAAATTTGCTGCTAGTGACAAACATCTCACATGTAAAAATAGCCCTGAACCAAATATCTTTTTTATGGCCAACTCCACAGGGCTGAGAGAATACAAATTAGGAACAAACATTTGGATTTTGCAGCTGAAGTTAAAAATCCTCCTAATCTGTGCACTGTATAAATCTGGTACTCTTATAAGCTACATTCAGACCTGTAGTCTCCAGATCACCTCTAATGACCAGTTCTAGAGAGAAACCAGAGATTTGTTTTGTTTGTGACCAAACAACAGTCACTGAAAGCAGAGTGGGGCTTTTGCTGTATTAAGAGGTCTGAATCAGGAACTACATCAGCTTATGAAACAGATTTAAGATGCAGCCAGTGTATTTACCACTCTGTATTCACGTATCCTTGTCTCTGGTCCCTCTAGAAGAGAGAGGGCTTTGCTCTTCCATAACTGCTGCATACCAGCTCTCTGCTTTTCACACAGGCTAACTCCTACTCTCCCCAGGAATAGCTTATCAGAGTCTCCGGCATTGTTTAGCTGGCTATAAACCAGCAAGCAAGTTCCGTCTCCATGGTGAATGATTCTTTGTCATCTTTTCCTCAAAGCTTTCTAATTAGACATCCTGTAATTTGCAGCTTTTCTATAACATATTTGCAGTGGGGTGGGCGGCTGTGTGCGTAGAGAATAAAAATTAAAACATGGCAGTGAATTGGCAGTCTGTAAATAATTGCAATAAATAAACAAACTTTTAATTTTTTTGTTAATGAGACAGGGACTGCATCTTCCTTTCAGACAAGCAGCTGGTCATTTTATTCCTTCATCCTTAAATCCCCAAACCAGTCTGCTGTAACAAAGAACAGCACCAGTTTCCACCTATTCTCAATATTATGGGATGACACGTCCCATTTTGGAAGTCCACCCCACAGTGTAGGGGTGAAGCAAAGAATGGATGCAAAGAAAGTGAGACCATAATAAAATAATGTGACATTTAAGAAAACACTTGCCTCCAATTTGGAGTTTCTTCTCTAGTCAAGAGATGATCAAAATTTGTTAGCATTTACCAGTCATCTAGGTGGCTTTTCAATTGTGGAATGTGCTGCTGATTTCATCTGGTTCCCTTTGGACAGGCATTTACCTCACAAAGGCAATCTTTACAGCAGGCATTATTTATCAGGCCACAGAAACATGCCAAAATAAAAAAAGAAGCTATAAACCCCCCACACACACACTGAAAAGGGTGGGGGCAGGGGTGGTGGGACAGAGGAGAAAAGGGAAAAACCAGATCTAGTGATTCAAATAACTGCTTTTCCCACCAAAGATCCACACAGCTTAAATTCTTATGGCTGTGTCCCTGTCCTTCTCATGACCACTTGGCCACCCAAAACATGGAGTCCTGGACACTGGTGCAGTCTCCTCTGAGAAGGCTCCTGGGCTGCACCAAGGGAGTGAAGACTGCACTGTCTGGCAGACCTCCCTGGCAATCTCCAAGCATGAAGCTACTTCAAAACCTAAACCTTCCCAATAGCACATACTCAATCCTGACAGAATACTTTCTACTACCAATACTTTCTATTGGAGTATTCACCCCTTATTCAAGCAGCAAGTAAGCTCTCTACTACTGCCTTCTAAATAAAATATTCATATAAAAAATAATGTGTTTTTACATGACACAAAGGCTTGCATGTACATCATTCATGCTCTCAAGCTTTTTTGATATTGCTAGGAATACTGCAAGGAAAAACTGAAATTTCATCTGTGTCTCACTCACTCCCTGGCTGAAGTTGTAAACCACTGCTTCTAATAATGCAATCAACTCCACAGAAATATATTGCATTGTCACAAAGACAGGCTTACGATTTCAATTTAGGAATAATTAGATGGAACAGATGTGAATGTCAAGAGTATCTGTGTCTGCAAATTCTTCCAATAATGCGTCTGATGACCACAAAATGTTTTATGAGGTTCAAGCCTCATCCACAGCTAATGGCTCCCAGTTAATAGAAGCAGCCAAAGGGCAAAGAAAGGAGAGGGGGTGTTCATGAATATTTATGAAGCAAAATAAGCAGCCAAGATATTCCCTTTTAACAGGCTTCATTACTTCTTTCACTCTCCTGATGAAGTAACAGTATTTAAATCCTGGCATTTGAGAATTTCTCATCTGCCACTCACAATCAGACTCAAAATCATTTGAACATACATATATTTATCTCTACAAATGGAAACAAGAAAAATCAGACACAGTCTATTGTTTTTTAAACTATTTTGTTGCTTGAGGACAGGACCAGATTGACAGCCAGCCTTCTTCTGTGCCTCACTCTACAAGCTGCTGAGTGGCTCCTGAAAACACTTGAGCCCTCTCAGAGCCATGAACAGAAGATGAGACCTGAGCATTCCTGAAAGATGTCCAGCAGTTGGCAGGATTACTTTCTTCATCCTCAAACCAAAGGAAGTCTGGGAAGGCTTCACCAGCATGGCTTGTGTCTGTGCCCCTGGGCAGCATGGGTAACTTCTAACAGAAGGATAATTCCTTGTCAGCCTTGGCTACTCCATAACAGTTCTGGTGAGAAAACTGATGGGAATGGGCCTGGATGTCTCTAGGCATGTAAAAACTTAGGGAGATCAATGCCTACCAACCCTTATTGCATTTGCCTATCATTAGCAATGATTTACTGATCCAAGCAGGCTGGAGTTGCTTGGAACCATACCAGCCTGCTTGTCTGAAGCAGCAGGCTAACACCAGCAAGCAGTTCTACAGCTGGACTTTCTTAATCTGCTACAGTCCTTGAATATCACAAATTACAGGAGGACTCCCCTCCCCTAGGTATGATGCCAGGCAGCCATCAGCATATTGGAAGGCAGAAAGCAATGGATATACGAGTGGACAGGCTTCTGTGTGCTGGATTTATTCACAGCACTGTCATAGTTCACCACAGTCTGCTGGCAGAAACTGCAAACACAGCAATCCAGGCATGAAGCTCTGAGTTCCTGCCCAGGTCTGCAGAACCCACACCGTCAGAGAAGTGTGCGTGCAGAAAACACACTCCATGTACCACAAGATACAGAAATGTACCTAGATTCAAACCACAGCACACAGAGGTGGGTTATGATTGTAACTGCAGTGTCTTGTCCTCTGCTGCTCCCAGCTGCACACTCAACAGAGAAATAGCACTGCAAAAAAAAAGTTTTGCAAAACCACAAAGAATAATACTCAGACACGCTAATCGAGACAGCCTAATTGATACAGAGAACATTCCCTCAGGTTGAAGTTCAATCTCAAGACCTTGGGAGATGAAGGCTCCAACCAGCCCTTCTCTGCCTCCCGAGCAGTCTTGATCCTGACAACCTGTGGGAGGATGAGGGTAACAGGAGCTCCATATGCCCAGCTATGTCCTTGCAAGCCCTAAGGATCAAAGAGAGAACACTTAACAGTGTTAAAAGCCTCTGTATCTTGAGCTTCAGAAATAAGTCTTAGTTGGGTCTGATTCCAGACTTTTAAATTTGAGAATGTGCTGAATCTGGAGGCTCTCAAACTAAGCCCCTTGATATCAACCATATGAAATCCCCATTTCCTGGCCTGACACTGTTGGTTAGTCCTACCAACTATGTTCTATGGAAAAAAGCAAAAAGGAAGACAAGGGGGGACAAATGGGGACAAATGGGACCATGGCATCTTCTCTTGGTGTCTTTCAGTGCCTTGGTTACCAGGATGAAGTCCAAGTGGGAATGTTTATGCACATTTCCGCAGAGATTGCTGCCTAGACTGGCATGTCAGTGATGCAGAAGGTTTGAAATGGCAGCTTGAGAAGACACTGATTTTTTTTCAGAGCTCAGCAGCACATGCACGCAGTCTACTGACACAGCCTGAGCAGCTCCTCCATACACCAAGCCTTCAGAAACTCCCAAAATCATGATGCCCACAGACACATTGCTCAGGTCAAGGCAAAGCTCCTCATTAACTTCTTTAGCCTCCGAGCTCTTCAACCTTTCAGGAGGCTGAAACACTGTTTGCTTGGCTTTCTTTCCTGTGGACAATTCTAACTACAAAAAAACTTAGATTCTTCTCATCAAAAATGTCTACGAGTAATGCAAACTCCTATGAGAAAAGAAAACTTAAAAAATTTAGGTTTGGATCAAATGCTTGTCTACATGTTCTAGATTTTGGCTAATGATTTGTAAACAGAGATATATTCTTGTAAGAAAATGTTGAGAACAAGGACAAAAGCATAGTTTAGGCCAAAATTCAATTTCACATCAAAAAACCTCTTGATAGGTAATTTTTCTTCCCATCTCTACCCAAAACTGTATGCATCAGATATGCCATTTTGGCACCTCTTCCACACAGGGATAAAATGGTAGATCTTTTTAGTACTTTCCCAGGGCAGCTTCTCAAGCAGCTTTCAACATCTACAGCCATGTACCCTACTGTTCACACCTTCTGTTTGTAATTCTTTCTGTCTTGATTGCTCCCAAATTATCAATGTCTATACCTTGCCACAAATGTACCCAGTCCTTTTAACAGCTCTTGACCTCTTATCCTTACCTGTACATGTAAACCACATTAATTCTGCAGATTTTTAGCAAAGAATAGACAGTTAATGGATATTCTAGAATTAAGTACGGATCAACCCGTCTATGCCGTTTTAGCCCCCTGCTGTTAAATGTGCAATGCCTCAGCAAGACGTACACTCTGAAAAATCTCATAGAAGCCTGTAAGGTAGAACCAGAATTGTCCTTCTTGCAGTAGGAAAATGTTCCTTCTTTCTTTAAAGCTCCCTTTAGTACATCATATTTGCTAAATGTATTTTTTTTGTGTTTGAAACAATGAATTTTATCTTTGTCTTGCATTAACACAATAAGCATGAGACTCCTGTGATATCCGTGCAGCTATTTTTAATTTATTTCAATGGAAAAGCAACTAAGTTTTCATTCTGCACTTATTCTCACATACAAGAGATAATTTTTCCACATATTCATCACTCCTGAAAGCCAATGCAATCCTGATAATCAGATTATATCACTTATTTGTCTAACATACAACTTTTTGCCGAGATGAGAGGAATAAGCATCAACCCTTGCTTCAGTATAAATTGGGATAGATTTGGCATTCAGGGCTCACATCTGTTACACTACACTCAATACTGCAATATTGCAAAATGTACTTAAATCATTAATGGATTCTGAAATATATACACATGGTCTAAACTAGAGTTCATCCATAAAGTATTGTTCCCAATGCCTGGAAATATTTGGGGTCAAGTAAAGTTGAAGGCTGTTAGTCATTTCTATGCTCTCGATTCCAGTCTGCTCCCCCTGATACCTAGCTGCAAGCAGTGGTGGCTTCTCAAGTACTTCTGCAATTTTCTGTATGGATCTCAAAACTGCCCAGAACCTTTTAATGCCTTTAATAAAAGTGAAAGTTTTGCTAAATGTATGCAAATGGATACGTTGTAAATTTTGAATATACAAAGAGAAATTGAGTTTGCATTTAGACTTGCAGTGGCACAACTTATGGGTTTTGTGTACTGACAGTACTGGAGCTTATTAGGAAAGAAATTATTTCTCAGATTAATAGAATACTGGATGTCACACTGCTACAATTTCATTTCTCAAGAATTTTTACAATGCTCAAGCCTAACAGAATTGTTTCCATAGGGCTATATGTTAATTTTAAAAAGGAACAGAACAGTAGAGGAATTTTAAATATAAACTGAGTCTGCTCTGGTGATTGCATCTCTGTGTTGGGGCATAAAATCTAAAATTGAAACTGTGCAGAAAATTACTGTATATGCAAAAATGAAAACTGCTAACACCTCATTAACAGAGGAAAGTTGCATAGTGGTCAAAAAATATGAATACTGACAAATGAAAACTATCATTTTAATCTTCAGTTTTAATCTCCTAAGGTTATTTTAAGTACCAAAGTAAGTACATTTGTTTCATTATTACTTTTAAATACAGAGTCAAATTATTTGCTGGAACAGCTCTGTGGTATAATAGCTGCCCCATGACTTTTCCCTGATCAGACCCTTCTAACGTCTCTGTTTCTAAGGGAATTCCACCCTTGTTTTGACAGAACTCGCTCCTCTCTTTATCCTGAAATTCTATGTATTTTTGAGGTATTCTCTCCAGGACATAATTCAAGAAAAATCTATTTGGAGATCCAGAAACTGTCTGTGGAAAATCTAAGGTCAAAAGTTTCTATTACAGCTTTCTAGATGATGTACCAAAGGTACTCCCCAAACAGATGTCTGAATTTCCTCTGAGAACTTCCTAACTTTATCAGAAACTGTTCCCATTAGTTCTTTTAGAACTCTGACAACCAGACAGAAGTGTGGGAGAAGCATTTCCCTACTTAGCTTCTTATTAGCAAACCCTTTTATAAACCTGACCTGACACCTCTGGGCTCCAGAAGCTCAAAAGTGCCATTGCCAGTAGCTGTTGTACTTCATGAAGAGGGTCATGGCACCTGGAAGGGCTTCACAGAGCAGTGCAGGAGACAGTGGCTAACCACAGTCACCATCTGTGACTTCTCCTAACTGGACAGGCATGGGGACTGTAGTAGAGATTGCTCCCCGTGGAGATGATGGATATATGATTTAGGTAGTGAAGAAGCTCACATTAACCATTAGACAGCTGGGTAACACAGAAATCACAGCCCACACTGGTGACCTCTCAAGCCACCAGCTTCCCTTTTCAAAGAAGTCAGCTGAGAATCTGGCACAAACCCAGACTCATGGCAGGGTGCTGGATCCTCTTTGGTGCCCTTTGGACCAATGCACAGCACGAAGACACGACCTGCTGCTTGCTGGGAGGAGGGGCAGGCAGTGTATCTCTTCTTTTGGGTTTCACTGCCCTGTAAGGTTGCAGAGGTGTGTACAGGGACATCCTTGAAGCAGGGTTTATATAGAGAGATAGTATCTTTTATTTAGACTAACTGATACAGTTGGAAGAAACAGAGAGATCAGCTTTGAGCTTGAAAAACCTTTTTGTTTTGCTTTCCAGCTATGCCAGTTGAGCTAATATAAGATATTCTCTCCCTGTAAAACTTGGCCTTACTTACGTATTTTAGACAATCACGACTACAGAAATCCTACCACTGTTTGCTTTAACCACTCTGAAATGGCCCAAGGTCCTTCCTCTTTGGTCTGAGAGGATAATTTTCTCTTGAACCTCTACACACTCTGTGGGTCCATTCCTCCCCTACCAAGGTTGGTGATGTTAGTGACAAAACCATACAGCATGCAGATGACTCCAGTATGTATGATCTTCCTTATAACCAAAATAAATAGCATTGTTCCCAGATTTTTGAACAAAGGCTTGTAGAAGGAAGGAAACACATCAAAGACCTCCCACTAACACAGCAAGTCTTCTACAAACATGTTAATCCCACATGATCTCACAACCCACTGCCATAACAGGCATCCTTGCATTCCCCAGTCACCCATCCCCTTCATCGTCTTCTCCTTGATGGCAGGAGACAAGATGGAAAACCACATGCATTTAGTATATCTTAGGGTCACCAAATACCAAAATAATGAAGTCAGAAAGAATGGTACCTATATCCATTTGGTGCTGTATGGATTATATCCCATCTCATCAGACGTATCTGACTATTGTGGTGCCATAATCCATGATGTCAATTTTTGCCTGTGTCATGGTTAAACCCCAGCCAGCAGCCAAGCCTCACACAGCCATTCACTCACTCCCTCCACCAGTGGGATTGGGAGGAGAACTGGAAGAATAAAATCTGGAAAACACATGGGTTTAGATAAAACCACTTTAATAGGAAAAGCAAAAGCCACACACACAAGCAAAGCAAAACAAGGAATTAGTTCCTTGCTTTGCTTCCCATGGGCAGGCAGGAGTTCAGTCATCTCCAGAAGAGCAGGGCTCCATCACATGTAATGGTGAATTGGGAAGACAAACACCATCACTCCAAAAATCCCCCCCTTCCTCCTTCTTCCCCCTACTTTATACATTGAGCACGATGCCATACGGTATGGAATATCCCTTTGGTCAGTTTGGGTCACCTGTTTCAGCTGTGTCACCTCCCAGCCTCCAACTTCCTCACCAGTGTGAGGACCCTATGAAAGGCAGAAAAGGTCTTGGCTCTGGGTAAGCACTACTCAGCAATACCCAAAACATCTCTATATTATCAACCCTGCAGAACAAATCCAAAACACGGCCCCATACCAACCGCTGGGAAGAAAATTAACTCTACCCCAGCCAAACCTGCACAGGCTGTGACAATTAGTGGTGTTTAGTAATCCAGCCACATAATTAGAATAAGTTTCAGTGCATGTAAAATGAACCAGCTTACTTATTAGTAGCTATATCAGGTCATTGTACACATTGGAGACTCCTCATTAAGTTTGAGATCATTTCAATTTCTCTGTCCTCCGCTAAAGCTTTTTTTCACAGTACTGACAGCAGCTACTCAAGGGACCTCACTGTAATCTCCAAGATAACAGCACCACACCTACACAATTACACCACTGAGTAGCAGCGGGAGGCTCACAGGATGCAACTTCTGCACACCAGAGCCATCACTCACACTCTGTTAAAAGTGCAGGTCTGCCCACATTTAGAGCTGAACACAAACCACATCCCTGTTACTGCCTGTCTCTCTACGGAATTGCAAGTCGTGCTTTCACCTGCTGCAATACACCAGATAAGTATGCATGTACATGCACAGCCTGTGGAATGGGAAAAATGATTATTAATATTATTTCACTCTTAATGCCTTAGCAAAAGTTCACACACTTGATGTATGAGGACATATAAGCATTCACGTGTTAGCTTGATCAATCAACAGATCAATAGCTCAACTGATCATCTGCCACCTTTAATTCTTTCAGGATTATATCTCTTAAGACAAAAGACAGTTCTTTCAAATACCTTACAAAAAAGCAGATGTATCAGCTATTTCTCTGGACTATATCAGTATTAACAATCACAGGATCCTTGTAAGCTGCTTCTTGTCTTCTGCATCTTTTAATTTCTAGCAGCATTCAGTTGCTGCACAGAAATAGATGCATTTGCATTGTTTGCTACAAACACCAAGCATTTGAATGAAGCCACAGTTAAGTCTGAATGATGCTCAACCCATGTTTCATTGCTTTTCATTGTAGGTCCTCTGGTAAGCTGAGTTCTTTAGCTAGATTATTTGACCAGAAAGCAACCATCAAACACTGGTGCTTCCTAAACTACCTCACATCACTCCAAATATGAGTCAGTCCAGCAGTTACAGGAACAGAGTCTAGATTGTCAGGTCCTCCTCTTTTTTATGGAATTGCTTGCCATTGAACTTGGAAAAACTACCCAGCCTTGCTCTGTCCCAATCACTCAGCTTCTGGAATGGATGTGCTGTAGCACACTAGGCATGGCAGGCATTGCTAACCAGCATCAGTGAAGCTGCATGTGAAAGCCTCACGTCTGGCTTACAGGAGAAACTGAACAAGGATCTTGCAAGTGCTGCAGGCATTAATCCTTCCAACTTCAGGCAGACAAGGGGTTACCTATGCTGCCATCTCACCCAAAGGACGAGCACAGAGGGTGCAGCCCATACATGCTGCCCATGGCACAGAGAAGTCAAAGCCCCTACAGTCTTCTGTACCTATAAAGGGTCCCAGCTCTAGAAAACAGCAGCATAGGGATGACAAAGCAAAAAGGACAATTTGAAGATGCCTTTCCAAAGGCAACTCATGCTCTGGGGAAGCTCACAGAGTCAGGAAACTGGAGGATCTGCAGAGGGCAAGGGGCCAAAGCAGCAGGAGCTGTTACCACAGACAGTGATATATGAGCCTTGATTCACAGTGAAAGAAGAGTGCTTGGAGCAGAGGCTGGCACTTCTCCAGTGCCAGAAGAAAATTGAAACATGAAGAAGTGATGGCAGGTCCATCAATCATATTTGGATTTCTAAACCCCATTCAGAGTGGAGGGTCTCTGGTAAGAGAGGCTTACCATGTTTGAAGCAAAAACATTCAATGACAAGGACCCTTACAACAGAAACTGCTAATTGTTTAACTTGGGATCACATCTTGACACTAAGATCAGGCAGACAAGACATCACAGGAAAGAGTTAAAGTAATGTCATTAATTTCTAGGAAAGTTGTCCTATGAACAGAGAACAGAAAGAACAACAAAGGAATCCTCTCCAATGAAATTCTTCTGCTCCTGCCAAAACAGTGATAAGTTGTGTTTTTCAGGAATTCATTTAGTCTGAATAAACTTAATGCAAAATTGGCCAGATGCTTGGGTCAGCATAAATTGGTGCTGCTCCCCTGATTTCTGGGTGCCAAAACTCAGTCCAGGGTACACCCAAAGGGCCAGACATCCATCATTACTGACATAACACATCACTGCTCAGGGAAGTAAAGGTTTTAGTGCTGCTTCAAGACCCACCCAACTACAGTACATTTATCTTTCCTGCTGTTCAGTTGTTCTCTGTCTCCTTGAAATTAATGTGCAGATTTATTAAGCTACTGTTGTAGCCATTTACATTACTTTTACTTACTCCTGGAAAAAGTTACACTTCTTTCATTTATCTCACAACACACATAGACACTCAGAGCGTATACAATCAGTTTGCAAATGTCATGTGACCTAGCTGGCTGAAGGGTGCTCTATGAGTATCATAAATCATTCTTTATCTGCCTTGGCTCTTTTTATAAATATCACGTCTTGGCTTCGCATGTCTTAAATGCTTCGGACCATTTCTTTTGTTTAGGAAGTAAAAACAGCGATAAAGATTTGTTTATGAACAGGGAAAGAAAGACAGGTATTAATATTTCTGTGCTGTGGCTGAAAGCACAGTCCCAACAGGGGCTGAATTTCCAATCTTTTGTATAAAAGCCATCAACAACCTTTTTCACTGGGCTACCTGGGATGTTGTTTAAAGCTCGATGCACACGAGAAATTCCATGTAAATTAGCCACCTGAGGGTATCAACACGGACCCATGATCATAACAGAAACATAGTGACATAAAAAAGGCTAATTAACTGCTTCCTTTCTGCCACTTGCACACTGTGTACACCATGCTCAGCACCTCCTGGGCTGCTGCACACACACCAGCAAATACCCTCGTTCCATGGAGCTCAGCACAACAGCTGCTTAAAAGGTCTGCACAGAAGCACAGAGGAGCAGCAGTATGAGGGGATGAGTGCTCCACGAGCAAAGGGATAGAGAGTTCAAAGTGTATCCCTTTCCTTCATGTGGAGCAAATCTCTCTTCATGCATACACCATTTCTGGAAAATCAGACTTGACTTCATGTGTTTTTATTCCTCAGTACAAAGTGCCACTGAACTGCTGTAGTTCTATGCAGCGTGTTTGGGGCTGATAAGAATAACAGTGTGTGGGGAATTTGGTCCTTCATTTGTCACAGAGGAAGACAGACTTTGTGGCATTTTCTCACTGAAAGGCAACCCCAAAGAAGGCTGTGAACTCACAGCATCTGGAGGTTAAAGTCAGGCAATTCATCCAGAAAGTTGCACATACTGATTAGAGGATCTTAGGGTGTTAAGTAAAAACCAGTACACTTCGATGAATGCAACTGAAATAAACTGTGAATTACCAAAGTAACTCTCAAGCTGTACCGGGCTTGATTGCCTTGTATAGTGATTTGCACTCACACACTGAGAGTATCAAAAGCAGGTGTAAAATGCCTGCAGTGGAGAAATAGGGGATGCTGATTAAGGGCATTTTATACACACACTGCCCTGAACTTAATAGGTATGAAAGCATACTACAAAGTGAAGAAGAAAAAATTCAGTCCCCAGAACTCAAAATACACATCCTTTGTGGCTATCAAGCCCTTTCTACTTGCAGTTATCCTGATATTAATGCTTATTCTTGCAATGCACTAGAGTAAAGTCCATAACAAAATCTCTTCTAAGTCCCAGAAAGATCTGGACTACCTGAAGCCCATTTTCAGGCTTTCCTGTTCATTCCCATATTTTCAGTTTATAGTCTCTGCAGTGTTTTTTGACTTGCCTCTTTTCTATGTTATGCACCACAGAAGACGAGTGCCCCTTCAGTGTTTTCCCTCTAACTGTTCTTCATCCACAGCATCACCTTCCACCCAGAGAACGTTTATGGAGCCATGAAGGTGACATATGAATTAGCAGCTGCATGGGTCAGGGACAGTAAGCCTTTCATTTGGGGTCACCAGCAAGAATCCAAATCATCTCAACACAAAAAGAAAGCAAAATGAAAATTGGTCCCTTTAATGACTTTTTCATTAACTGTGACAAAGGAGTTAGCAGTTTCACAACAGACTGAAATGTCACAGAAAATAAATAATATAATACATAAACAGAAAACAGTGCACTCATGTGACACCAACACTACCACACAATAACAAAACCAGGTCTGAAAACCAAACTACTAACATCTCACCTTTTATCTTCTAGGTAAGGATGCAGGCGCTCTGGTGGGAGGCAGAAACATGCATTTCTGTTGCTTCTGCTGTCCTCACTCAGAAGTAAAGCACAGCACTCTGTCTGGAATGTAAAGCCCATACTAAAGCCACCAAACCACGGGGGAAGAAATGATGGAAATGTAGGGTAGCAGCAAGAGAGATTATATGCTTGTCCCTTTCACAGTTGCAGTCCAAGGAGGAGCAGAAAATGCTTCTCTGTAACATCAGGTTCTGCTGACTTAGCATTAAGATGGATGGACACAGTTCTAGGGCAAAGCTCTTTATGTGTCAGAGAGCACCAGAAGCAAAAAGAGTAATTTGTAAGCAGCCAGCACCCCTACAAAGCTAGCTCATTTCACATTTTTATATCCTCCACACTCATCTTAGAGATAACACTTACCCCTCTGGCTAGAAATTAAAACATATTTTTTCTCTTTTATTTCACTGGTTCTGAGAAAAAAGCAGCGTGGGAAAGATAATGCTGTGGCAAATGCACAGTGAAAATGCTAAGAGTTAACAAAAAACCCTGGCTAGGAATAGGAGATAAGGTTAAGGGCAATGACCTTCTTTTTGCTCCTAAAAATGTAGAACAAAGGTTAGCTGTTCTACTAACCCTGCTCGCTGTTATTTTTTGACTCCTCATGGCCCAAAGAAGGCCCTGAAGCAAAAAAATTGCCTCAAATCTCATGGCCTATTTGAAGTGCATTCTTTGAAAACCTCTTTCTTTCATCAGATACAAAGCAGCCAATGAATGAAGACAGCTGTCCCCGAAGAAATGAGAGCACCCAGCCACACACTGGGTTTGAGGTGCTTGGGGCACTCTGGCAGCCATCAGCAAAATTTAGGGAATTTATTTCTCCTATTACATCCCATCACATTAACCACTGCATGCTCAGTCAGACTGCTGCACAGAAGCTTAATTTCATTAGCCATCACTGACTAAAATTCCAATAAAATAGGATAGGAGAATAATGCTGGAAGGCATACTGATCTGTCACTATCCTAACATAACCCACATTGTAGTTGACCGTAAAAAAGAAAAAATATCTCACACAGACTAATTCTGACTGCTGTGGCCATCTGAATTGGTTTTTTTATCTTATTAACAGCAGCAGTGATATCTGCTTCCTCTGTCTCAGAACTCTGCTTGATATTGGAGACTTGCTTCCAAACTCCAAACAGCTTTTGTGCAAGAAGCTTGCTTGCCTCTTTTCTTCTTAGAGGTCTGTCTTTAAATGAAATTTTAAGGCTGGCAGGACTGGACTGAAAAAAAGAACCATTAAACCTTGATGATTTTCTGCTAGAAGAAACAATTTAAGCCAAAATGACAGTCAGATCAGGAAGAAACATCCACTTTGATAAGCTGGTAATTAAACAGAAGCTGGTGAAGCGGTGTGATCAGTCAACCATGCTGGCCAAGATGTTACTGTCAAGTAGGACAGCAAGTTTTAAAGGCAAATTTTACTCATCGCCCTCTTAGAAGATGCCACAGATACTCCCCTACAGAGGAGAAGTCATGTACAGAAAAACAGGAAGGATCTGGGTCTTACCAGAGAACCCCAAACACAAGGAGCATGCCATCAGAATGAAAAAGCTGAAGCAGAGAAATGTTTTTAGTACTTTATTGATTTTGTCACGTCTGGTGATGTGTGAGCTGAAGGATAACTGACTTGGAATCCTCAGACAGCGCATTAAGTATTTCAAATGTCCCAGGGCAATAAGCCATCAGCTGGAGCAATCATAAAGCTGAAGACTTGGGAAAGGATGGGTTTACATGGTATATTTTGTGAGGACCAGAACTGGCCCTGAAGACCTAGGACTCTTGGAAGTGATTATGTGCCAGAGGAGTCGAAGGAAGGGACAGTACAGAAATCTATGCAGAGGAATGGGTTTGAAATCACATCAGCTCAGCCTATGGAAACTGAGCAAAGGCAGGTGGGACAGTTCACAAGATTCAGGCCTGTAAAAAGAACCAACTCACATTAATTAAGAGGTCAAGATTTGCAGAGCTCTCCCAACTCGCTAGGTTTGCTGATGCTGCCGAAGCTGTTGCTACCAGTCCCCAGCATGAGCAAGGTACATGTGGGGAGCCTCTAGTCCAGGGCTGAATCCCCTGCTGGGGAAGGGAACTCCACTGGCCTCCACACAGGCCCTCATATCAGCCAGAGAGGAGAGTGGGACCAAGAGGTGCCACTCATTGGTGTTGTTTTGGCATGTTCAGCCATGAAAAAAGCAGCCATAAAACCCTAGGGGTACAAGTGACAAAGAATGCTAAAATCCAGCCTTGCTCCCTTTTTTCCTTCTTTCCCTGCATGTCCAGCCCTTCCATGCCCGAAGAGATTTGGCATGCAAATCACTCATTAGTATGCACACCAGAGATTCCCCAGTCCTGGTAGGTTTGAGTGAAAAACAGATGTGTGGCAACTGCAACCCCTGTGACATTATAAGTTCAGTATGTAGCTATCCAGATATCTCAGTTATAACCTATCAGACTGATAGAGAGATCAGTGGGTTTTTTTAAGTTAAAGAATTTTAAATGGCACAAGCTAAAAATATAAGAATTCTATTCCCTGTAATAATATTAAGGCTTACAAAGTCTATGTATGCAACAGAGAGCATCACAACTGGTCTATTCCATATTTAATAAAAAGCACCGAGGGTACAGACAGGTTTTCATAATGCTGAAACAATGGAAAAATAAAGAATTCCACAGCGATCATTAACAAGATTAACCAATGACATTTGACATCACTAGAAATTTATATTGCTTCCAATGGATACTGGATTGGACTTTTGGAGATCACTGATGGATCACAGGGAGTGAAAAATGGAGGGGGAACAGGAAAAAAAATTAAAAATGCATAAGGTGCTTCTAAGCTACAAGGTTGAGTTCAAATTTCAGACCCTTCCAAATGCACAGGAATTTGAATCTCAAATTTAGCTTCAAATTCACAATCTGAACTTCTCCAAAACCTCCAAGGATTTTTTTTTTTTAATTTTAAGGTTTGTATTTAGTCATATGAACGTCAAAACTGATAGAAGTTTTTTTGTTGCTCTGACTAGTCTGAAACATTAACCACCAATAACGTTGCCATTATCACAACCACAGTTTCTCTGAGATCAGGAAGAGTTTCTCACTCTTTGCTCTTAGACAAGCCACAGAGTTACTTGTGTTGGCTGCTAAACAATTGATTATTATCCTGTGGGCTTTTCCCCGTCCTTTCTTTTATGCAGGCTCACTGTGTGCCTGCACAGATGATAGGCTGTATATTTTGCAGCATGCTGTTTTAGCACATGGCTCAGCATGCAGAGCACACACTCCCCAGTCTGACTGTCAGTGTTCCCAGCATCAGGACATAGATAAATAGCTCTCAGGATAGGGCTTATTAGGCTCCACCGAAGAGCCAACAGGAGCAATACATTCCGTGAAGTGAAAGCATTCACCAGGTGGAAAATACTCGTCACTGGATTTGAGCAAGGACACATGTTGCTCTTAAAATACTTCCTAGTAGCTATTAAAAAAAAAGGTAGAAAACCACATTTGAATTAGTTCTCTCTGGCTTCATCTTCGCTGAAGGGAAGGTGCATTCTGCAGCACACCTCCAAGTCCTGGGGTCCACTTAAGTGGGGCAATCACTGAAGCCCTGTCATTCCCATCTGCCTGGGCTTACTGTCCAAGGAAACAGGAACAAGTTTGGAAATGACATCTGCTGAAGCCCTACCCTGACAGACAGCTGTGACACCAACAAACTCACTGCAAACAGCTATGAAGAATTCACAATCCCACTGTTTCAATAAATGGGACAATATCCTATTATTTTTATATTGAGCTCTTTGTCTACACCCCAAAGGCCTGAAAGTGGCCAGACTGCACATCTTGATTGCTAAGATTCACAACAAAACACTTGAATTCACTGAGTACATTGGAAAGCATAAGTGGAAAACACGGGTGGTGACCAGGCATTAGGGTACACTGTGGCATTACAGCTCAGAGCTGCGTCCTGATGGAAAGCTATTTCCATGTCTTTATTTATATAGAGGAGCTCTCTGGTACTTACACTGAATTTGAGAACCTCTCATGCCCCACTAAGTAAATTTTCATGACACAGAACTAACTTCGTACAAGCAGAATTTTTCTACAGAATATTTTTTGTGTGTTTGTTGTTGTTGTTCAGTTTTAAACCTTCTCAGGATTACTCTAAATAGACTGAGGGAGAACTTCTGCATAAAACAGTTCTCTGGACAGCCCATGTTTGCAGGGTGAGTGAGAAGCTAGAAATTTCATGCTGGAAGCACCTGCAGTGGCAGGGACACGGGGGGCTCAAGGAATTTGCCTTCAGAAAAAGCTCTACCCAAAAGGAGCCAGAGCAGAGAGCTGGCTCCTGACAGTGAGGGATAAATAACAGCTTGGAGAGAGCTGAAGGAAGCAGAGTGTCAGGTCAGAAGGCGAAATCTGTGAGGAGACTGTGAAGTGACAAAAGCTGCCATGCCAGAGGCCATGTCATCATCACCTTCTACCACACCCCTGCTGAGGGGGCACCGCTGGTGCCCAGGCAGAGATAGCACTCGACGTCCCCAGGGACAGGAACAGAGTGAGAGGGAGCCATCCCTGCCTGCCCTCCTCCCTGCCCTAGTCAAGGGGGTGGTGTCAGGACTGCAACCAGCCCTCTGACACCAGAGCTGAGTGAAGCACTGCATTCCCAGAGGAGCCTTTGCCCTGCTGCTGCCAGTGCAGAGACAAGTGAGCAACATGTTTACTGAGACAGGGAACCGTGGTTTTATACTAACACTGTCCCTACTTTGGGCTTTTTATCTTTTTCCTGCTGATGCCCACCCTTGCTGAGACTAGAAGTCCCATATTTACATGAAAATGGTTTCATTTCAGGAATTATTAAGTGTGTTTAAATATTAAACAGTCAATAAATGCCAAATCAAGACAAATACTCATTTAAGATGTAAATAGAAAGAAAAGTTTCAAGTCAGCAAAAGCCAATGAGACATGAGATCCCACTCAGGGAGTGCACAGGCCTGACAGCACAAGAACAGATGTCCTAACCCAGAAGCATTATTTCAACTTCTGTTGGCACTTTAGGACTTCTTTATGGTTTTTGTTTTGATTGCAGCCCCAACTCCAAGTTGACCTTCTTTTAGGAAATTAAATAGTAATAGAATGGCACACAAACAAAATGCATTTCACTCCCCTCACCCCCCCTCAAGTCCTGAGGGGATTTAGAAACAGCATAGAAGTAGTCCCAAGCCAAAATATTTATGTGTCCAGTGTTTCATGGATGAGTGGGATGCAGCAGAGGAGCACTGAACTGGACAGGTTTTGCCCACCCCTACCAGCCCTAGATAGGATGAAACACAGCAGGAGGGCTCCTGCAGGCTGTGCCCAGCATCTGCAACCTCGCAATGGATGCAGTCGATACCAGGCAGCACTGAACACCCCACAGCTGATGTGAAAATGTTGCTGAGCACAATATTCATTGCTGAAAGAAAAATCAACACCTTCTGTATTGCTTTTCCTGTAGTGGCATGCTCATGGTGCCTGCTTTCCACTGTTGCACTCATCAATATGGCAAAGCTACAAGACCTTTTAAATTGCAACCATGATTATTCATGCCTTACCTAGCACTTGCCTGCAGCCAGGTTTCCTGGAGAATGCATGAGAGGCCTAAAAGGGAAAGATGCTGTATAGAGAAGTGTCATGCCAGAGAAAAAACATTCTATGAAGGCAGTCTTCTCAGGAGAGGAATATGGTTAGCACACAACCTGCACAAATTGCTGGAGATCCACAGCAAGTCTCAGGTCACAGCTGCAGTTGGAATGCAACATTGGGGTGAGGAACAGGAAAAAGGCTCACAAGGCCTTATTGAAACCCCAGAGGATTGAATTCAGAGGACTTAGGCTCAGGTTCTTGCTTAACAAATCCTCCCAAGGCTTGATTTCCACACCAGTGAGGTCTGCATGATTTTAAATCTTTATGCTGAATAGTGTATGAGTCACAATAGCTGCAGAAGGTTCCTAGAGGTTCTCTCCTAGGTGTCTGTAAAGCACATGTTTAACCTGCATTTCCTAAATCATAAACAAATAAGGCTTCCTGATTTACATTCAAGGTGGTTTCTTTTTCACATGAAGGTCACCTTGAGACTTGCAGTGCAAAGAGAACTCATTTTATCTCTAGCGTCATAGTCCTGCCTCTGCCTGCAATAGCAAAAGATCCTCACCACATGAAAAAACTCATTTTTAACTCTTATTCAAAACGGACCTGCCACAGATTTTGAATATAGAGCCATGATTCAAGAGCACCTGCCTGGCCACATCAAAGAGCTGTATGGGTAGGAAAGTGAAAGATCGCTTGGCATTTCGCTTAGTTTTGAAGTAACTTCTGAGAGGCAATATGGTTTTGGAGATATGATGGTGGCTCTAGCAATCCGAAGACCTGGATGCTATTTCTGGCTCTGTCACTGACCTGAAGAATGATTCAAGACAAATGACTTCCACACATCTGCCAAGTTTCAGAGAGCAAGTGTGAGACTCACACTATCCCATTTTCCTCCAAGCTGTCCCTTCCCAACCCCGGCTTCCCACACATTTGCAGCAGTCATGACCTCCATTATGCCTCATGATACCTTATACAAGTATGAGCAGCCACCTCCTGACATGCCAGCCTGCTATGCCTGGGGAGCAGAATCCCAAAGCAGAAGGGAAGGTTGAGTCCTACAAGTCAGTTTTATCAAAAGCACCTACTACAGCTCTTGCTCCATGAATTAAAGCCAGATACCTCCAGGGAGGCTTTATTCCTGGAACACAACTCATGGACTATCACCAGCAGTGCACACTCACTGTTCACCTGCATACATCTTACAGAGATGTGGAAAGTCAAGAGGTCCACTTCCAATTATGTACCTCTATTTTTCCTTCTGCCACTTTCACTGACATGAACAATCCTTCGGTACAAGGCCAACATTTTCATTTTCCATGGTCTGCACAGAAAAAAGAAGCTCCAGCTCTCCCAAGGACTCCAAGTGCTTCCATACCTTCATGACTATAGATTCATTTTCCCACCCAGTGGATCCTTCATGCACAAAACCATCTCTGAAACCAATGAAGTACACCACTAGTGATCCCATTTCCAAGGGTTGGCTGGAGGACATTTTAAAAGTATTTTACTGTCATGGGCTTATGTATCTTCTAACACATATCAGTAAGAATTTATCAGTAAGAAGGAAGTGCTGTAATCTTTGACTGAAAAAACCTACTTGTGAACCACCAATTATCATTACTGTTAAATATTATGATTATTTTGTCAGTTACTGCAACAGAGGAAAATATGTACTATGACTACTAGTCATTAGGGGATTCTCTGCCCAGCCTGATATCTGACTCTTGTCTGTAAACAAAGACTGCCTACAGCATATTGATTTTTGTTCACCTTTCACAATTGAGAGGTAGAACTCTAATGAATCCATTTCTTGATTTTTTTGCACCAAAAAGTGCTATGAGGAAACATAACTACCTGTATAATTTAAATTAGACTTCTGTGCATAAATTCAATCATGTTGCTCTTCATTTGGTACCACTTTAAATTAGTAGAATTTCTAGTGGTAGAAGGTGAATGGAGATTCTCTCTTGTTCTGAGGGGTGGAAGAGCCCACAGCAAGCAGCAAATGACCAGCCCCTTCCTGAAAGAAATTTTAGTCTCTGTGTGCACGATGTAATGCCAAGAGTGACACCTCTGCTTCTTAAAAATACACTTCAGTTTAAGTTACTTTATGCAAAGTGTTCCCACAGCCCCTGGATGGTAACAGGAGAGGAAAACACATAGCACCAAGTCATCAGCACTATAAATGGCAAATACACAGGGGAAGAGAGGGGATAACAGAACACAGAACAGGTGGCAGGGAAGAAAATCTCAAAGGGAACATCAACTGTCAGTGGAAAAACCCTCACTAGGCTTCTCCTGACAGTGCTTTTGTTCTACATGCAATAACAGAAATGCCAGCAAAGTAGAGGATATCACTGAATGGGCACCTTACACAGAGAGTGACAACAGTGAGCCTGAACAGTCTAAGAACTACATGATGAAGAGACAGAAAAGGGGAACAGAAGGAAAGAGCCATCTGACAGGAGAAATACTGGAGTTAAGAGATAACAAGTTCAACATCACAGAGGAAGCCTGTTTCAGAGGCAGGAGTTTGAGATCAAGGCAGTGCCCTCACCTGGACAGTGCCCTGACATAAGAGAAGCTGATTGTCTCTGAGTGTCCTTCAGCAGTGAGGAAGTGGGAAACTGGAACAGGCTGAGGAAAAGAGTTCACCTAGCTGTGCCCAAAAATATCTGCATCCAGAAGGCACAGAAAGTGGGCATTTTCTTTCCTTTTAAGGAAAGACATAACTTTTAGCAAAACTCAAGAGTAAATATTTTGACAGGAAAGAGCCAAAGCCCTATAATTGAGAGGTTGGATTAACCACTCACACAGGCTTCTCTTAAATCCTTGTTATGTGATTCTTATCTCTGAGAGGATAGAACCTTTTTTTCACAGTTTTTACCAACCTAAATAATCTTTAGTATTTGAAAATTGGGAAACAGGTAGTTCCTTCACCTTGGCTTTAAAGTAGGGTCCACAAGAATACAGAACAGAGACCATTCATCCCACAAATCTTCATTCACAAGGAATCAAATAGCAAGAAAACACTATCCCAAGCCTTATTCCTCCAGATTGCTATGGGAGGACTGCTTAGTTCATGTTCCTGCCAGCCCAAGGAGCCAGGAGTTCCTGAAGGTTGGAACTTGAGGTCCTCCTCAAGCTTACTCCATGCAGAGAGATATTTGTGCCTTTGCCTGTGAAGGGTGTACCAGCAAGGATCCCACAGCTCTGTTTTACTGCTTCTTATTTCATGATCTTCTGTTTTCATAATGCAGCCAATCCCAACTCATTGCAGACTTCCTCAGTGGATTTGCAGATTTATCTGGAAAAGCCTCTGGCTGCTCCGTGCACGAATCCTAAACCCTGACCTTGGAAATGCAAAAAAATCCAATGGTAACTCCGCCAATATTTGAGGTCAGTAACATTACAGAGGTTGTGGTCTTCTGGGGAGCACAGCCATGGAGCAGTGAGCAAAGGCTCCCATGGCTGGGTTATTTTGGAGGGTCAGGATATGGTTAACTATTTACAGATAAAGACCTGTAACCAGGTTAGCTGTGCATGCCAATGAGAAGAAGGAAGAGCAGCCTCCAAGATGTGAGAGCACTGTAGATCTTCCCCCAGCAAGGCAGCACTCCCCTCCAACAAGCTCAAGGCTTAAGATTCCTTACTTAGAGGCAAGTAAAACAAAAGCACTGAAGAGATAGGCATGACAGAAAGGAGAATGGAGGATTACATGGCTCTAGCAAAGCCACAGGGAACCCATCCGCATGAAAGTGAAATGAACAAATCACCAAAAAAATGTGCTGTGGATATAGGGTCTTGTTGTCATCCCCTTCACTGCTAGCTATTGATTTTACAGTATTTGTAAGATTTATTCCCTTTTATTTTCACCAGGGGAAATTAGGCTGTCAGGATCTATTAACCCGAAACAAGCCATTATCCCTCTCATGATTATTGCCTTCCAGGGCTGGCTGCAAAAGGCTCCCAGGCTCCATGTGACAGGGAAGGAGGCTGCTGGCTTCTACACAACCCCTCACAGCCACCCTGCCTGTCCCACTCAGGGTCCAGCTGCATCCAGCTGACCAGCCTGCAGAGGACAAAGCAATAAACCTGTGCCTGAAGTGACACATGTCCCCCTTCTCCACTGACAACCAAGGCCCTGCAATTGTGCCTTACAGTTCAGATAATCCCATTGAAAAGCATCCTTCTCACATGTCCTTGTAGAAAACCAGGAGACCCCCAGGGCAGGCGTGGACCTAAGACATGAGTGCATGCATGGCTCAAGACAATGCTGGCATTCACACTCAAAGCAATATGGGTTTCTCCATTTACTTTTTGACAGTGTCTATATCTGGTCGCTTTATGAGAAAGAAGCAAAATGTCAAAAGAGATACTCTCAAAGCCACAGGGACATAAAGCATCCAAAGAAAGAAAAACTAGTTGGCTAAACACCGGAATGGTGCTTTCATCAAATTTTGTTTGAGAAGCGTGCAGACTCATTAGTGGCAGTTTCTGAGGAGACTGGGGACTTGAGTTACATCTGACCTCAGTTGAGGCACTATTGTGGAGAACAGCCATCCACAGGGGCTGTGTTAATTCTCCTACTAAAATCTCTACGCTACGCATTCAGCATGGGATTTTCAAAACTCCTTAAAGTGGTCAAACAAAAATTAGCCATTGTCGTTGGATCAAGGCCCTATGCTGTTCCCCAGTGGTGACTATTTCCATAACAAACTGCATCTCTCAAACTCCAGCTTGCTCAGCACCAGTCAGACACACTAAATAGGAGTTGTGAAGTGCAGACCTGGAAATAGGATTTATGCCCTCTTGACTTCTAGAGCTGAGTGCATTTCCCCAGGCAGCAAGGGCATTTTGACTGGTGGAATAGCAGGCACTGTGGGACACACTTTTCTTACCTTAAGTTTTTCAAGCCACATGAAAAACAGCCTGTGCTTTTAAAGCTCTTTTGAGGCCAACCCAGTTGACTGCAGAGTGAAGTTAATTCACTCACGTACAGTGCCTCATTTCTGAGATGCACACTTAAACCCAGGAAAAACACTCCACAGTACAGGCTCACTATGTGATTTTCAGTGCTAATAGTGTGGTAAAATCAAACCCAATTTCCTTTGGAAAAAGGCCACACATCATTCTCCAGTGAGGAGCATTACTGCCTTAAATCACAACTTTCAAACATCTGCCATTACTGCTGAAAAACAGCTTAAGAAAACCATCACCACCTAAAAGACATAACCTCCTCTTTTATTTTTCTCAGGAATAAATAACTAACTTGGCTCTTATTTGAAAGGATGGGATAGGAAAGAAAAAATGAAAAAAAAGCTTCATTTCAGACCAGAAAGTAAGACAAATCTTTGCCAAATGCAGAATGCCTCCCAGGCTCAGTCTGGAAACAGGATTTCAAAAGTTTGAGTACCTTGATAATCTTTAATGCAATACTAACTGCACCAGTCCCACCTAAAAATATTCATTCTCTAGCATTTGTCACTTAAAACTCTCAGTGGATATGGGAAGAGTGAATGTGGGAAGTACATCAAGGCAGATGTGTGTTGGTCATTGCTCTGCTAAGTGAAGAACAGCCAGCTTCCTCCTAACAGCTGGTTACCAGAGCTGGCACTGCAAGTGAGAGCCCAGCTTGGGACTCAGCCACTGCAGCCAGGCCATAACTCCCTGGGAAAGGCTGAGCTGCACCATCTGGAGTTGGCTCGTACCTTGCCATGGGCGCATCTGCATTCCTCTGATGTTCAGCCTCGCTCTGCAGAGACACACACCCAAGAAGCAAAAATAGAGACTGCACATCCTGTGGATGGGGTTCGAGTTTTCCCTCCTGACAGCAAATGGGGATCAGCCCTCTAAGCTCTGGCCAAAGGCAGGTAAGTTGCCAAGCAAGCCACCAAGAGAGGGAGTTTCCACGCATGTGATACCAAGGGACGGGGAGACAATTAAAAATAAACCTTGTAGAGCCAGCTCTGATCATGTATTTGAGGCTCTATGAGCTGTGAGCATTACAGCCATGCTCATGGATTGGAATTTGACTGCTCCTGCAAAGGAAATGGTGTCCTGGAGTCACTTGTAATGAGGCACTCCCAGAGCAGCCCTGGTGTCCCACAGAGTGTGTAAAAGCCCAGCTGGGAACCTAAGGGCCAGCCAGCACCCCAAAGCCGCTTTGTCTTGGGGATGTTTGAGCTAGGCCTAATGTGTTGTGGAGCTTGTAACACCAGAGTGCTCTGGGGAGAAAGGAAAGGAACAGGCTCTGACACACCATTCCTCATTTAATTCCCTCAGGAGTGGGATGGTGCCAGAGCTGGCCAGAGTAATTAAGCACACCATCTGGGCCTCTGAATCTCATGTATGAATACACTAAGCCTGCATCTAGTTAACCCTTCAGCAACCAGTCCCACACTGAGAGAAGTTCCACACTAGGATGGACAAAAAATTTGGAGTAGGCACAAGCAATGCAGCTGTAGGGCCTTACACAGGTGCACTCAGCACCACCAGGCTGAATCAGATACTCTTCAATCCAGCCATGGGAAGGAGCAAATGATCCAAGGATGGACAGGATGCCATGTGAAAAATGATCAGCCACAACACTAAAAACAATGGTCGTGATCTTTCAGACTTGTCAGTGAAGCCAGTCAACCCTTTCCAGAGAGTGAAATTTAAAAAAACAATGAAAGTGACCCTGTCAGCAAGAGCTGGGGACTGGCCAGATCACAGCTGCCTCTACTGAAGAATTTCCCAGTTTCAAATGTTGCAAGTCAGGAGATGGTGCACTGCAGATAGAAAGCAGCAGAAGTCCTTACAAGAAAAACCCTGAGTGAAGGCAGCAAATGGGCCTCCTTGGACAGAGATCATCAGAAGAAAAAAACCTTTGGGGGCTTCTGGAGATGCTTTGAAAACTATTGCTGCATTTTGTTTCACTGTAGTCAGAGAAATAAAATTTGGTTTCATTAGCTTAGGCAGAAATTAGGTTACTGCATGTCATCTCTCAATTTATTTTATTCTACTGACTTCCAATCAAAAGTGCTAAAGGGCCAAACTTTAGGTAGCCACAGAAGGAGCAGCATATCATCACCCAGCTAGTAGAGGTGGTCATCAGGAAACCCTCAGCTAGAGAGATCAGAGGTGCTGAAAGGTTTGTTTACTAAAACAAATACATTTGGTCACTGTGAGATTTTCCCAATGACTGGATTAAAGAAAGTGGAGAAGGCAGTCAGAGGTATTGTACGTCTCAGATTATGCAGAGATTCACAACTAAGGATATGAGATTGGGCATGCTAAGAGACTATGGAAAGACTAAACAATAGACAGGTAACATTCAGGATTGAGGAAAGTAAGACTAAGTTCTGCCATAAAACTCTGGAGAGTCCAGTCTGTGATGTGAACTGGCCTTAAATGTGCAAATACTGCAGGTCATTCCAGCAGTAACAGGCCAACTCAGTTCAGAAAAACACCTGTTAAGCCCTGCCTGAGCCAGAACAGTTTTCAGGCTTAAGGAACAACCCTTTGCTGCACCTTCAAAAATGCTTCACTGAAAAGCACCTTGGCACTGCGCAAAAACACAAGCATCCCTGTGGAAAATGAGGCACATGATAAGCACAAAGAGCTCTGAACCAGCTGAGAAAGCCCACTGCCTTCTCTCTGCCTACCTTCAGACATGCAGCAATGGACAGGCAGAGAAAAGCAAACCCACCAGTTCATAAACACACTCATGACATCTATGACTATGCCATATGACTATGTCATATGACTTTCTGGTTGATCAAATATTCCTCAGTGATTCTGGAAAAGCAAGAGCACCATCTTGTTTCCTTCTTTTACTGCCAGGGCACGCAAAAAAAATGCATTCCTTTATTTCAATAAGCCACAAAGCTGCATCTTATTCCTTTACAGTCTTGTTCCTTAATATGTGCTCTGCAGTCTTTGACACACTTGAGTGCCTTAGTGAAAGCAAAGAGCAAAGAAAGAAAACAGAGCAAGGAAAACATGGAGCTGTGAGCAACAGAACCAATAAATGATGTACAGTGACAAACACTGCTAAGGTTGCAAGGCAGAAGTCTAGCCTGATGGATAAAGCCAACAAGGGCAGAAATGTAACATTCTTCTCCATTTTGCTACTGGCTTCCAGTTATGGTTAGGGAGCATCCCATCTCCTTCACCTGCTAAAGGAGAACAATAATGCTAACTTACCACAGGGAAGAATAAAGATGAGCAATCTCATGTCTTTGGAGAGCGCTTTGAGAACTTGAAATAGAAGGTATTATAAAACACCATGTCATTGTTTTCCACAAAGGATCATACAGATGAATTTGAATGTACAGGTACATTGTCTTCCTGTAGTACACCCAAGGCATGCCAGGATCTGTTTAGATCTATGTTTTATTGCAGTAACATGAGAAGGGAGATTTAGTGGTAGCACAGAAGGGACAAATGAAATCCCAAAGCTTTTCTTCATTGCCAGATCTTTCTCTGAAAGTCCCATTTATTGCATTTTCCCTGCAGCAACAAAACCACAGCAGCACTAGCTATTACTGTTTCCATATACAAACCATATTAGACAGAATTTACAATATTAGCTGTCAAATAATATCCTTCCCTCTACCACCCACTCCTTAATATACAGCCACTGATGTGAGAAAATGAAAATTTGGGTATTGGGAAGGGGGGCATGTCTTCAGGCAGGGATATTATCTGCAGGGCATGCCAGGAAGAAACTCAGAATTGAAAAGGAAAGATAAAAGGGCGAAATCTGAAGTATTTTCTGTGGAGATGACTGTACTTTAATTTTCTAAGGTATGTGCTGTTACACTGTTACCAACTGCCTCTTTCAAGTGATATGAAAAACTGATCTTTATCTGTATTCCTGCAAGAAACTGATTGCTCAAACAATGCACAATTAAAAAATTTTTTTTTCAACAAAACATAATACATATTACTTTTACATAATTGCTTTCAGCTTGTGATCTCAAAATAATTTGGACTTTTATTATCATCATTACAAGACAACAAAAAGGTGCAGTCCCTTTTTATCAGCATGAAGATGTTGTGCAAGCAAGTTGTGGTCACAGAGGATAGTTGCAGGATTAGGAGTGGAATCCAAGAAGCCTGACCCTCAGAGCCATGAAGAAATAGGACCTCATCCCTCATCCTCTGTGTGTTTAGCCTAAATCAATCACATCCCCCAGCCCTGTCTGCTGCCACAAACATGCCAGCTCCAGAGCACACACAGCTCGCCTTGGAGACACACCTCAAAACAGGCACAACACCTCCACCCGCCCTCGTGCACAACCACTTGCTGAGAACTTCCCTAGGACAAGTGAACGACCCAAACAGCTCCACCCTCACCTGCAGCAAAGGCAGGGACAGGATCACCTCCGGCCTCTCAAAGATGTCCTGTACCACGCATCAAAAGGGAGACCAAGCTGAATTGGTGGCCCCAGCAATCCCGGTGAAGCTCTTTCTTGTACAGCATTATACTAAAGCAGTTTACTTAAAAAGAAAACCAGACTGGCTCCATGCGGAGCCATTCACTGGGCCCTGCAGAGCGCCAGATCAAAATGGTGGCACTGTGAAGTTGCTTTTGCAGAGATGTACAGGACTATAGATGGCACAAGGCAGCAAGGGATCAGAATCTATCCCCCAGTCATTTTCCCTGGAGATAAATCTGCTGTCAGCCGCTGAGAATCCTCTCAACAATAAAGATACCAAAAAAAAAAAAGAAGAGTCTGGCCAGAGACAGTCACTTGCAGTCCTGTACATGTCCATCCTTTCACTACTACCAGATCCCATGGACATACTTGGGAAGGAAAAACCTGATACCTCCCAAAAGCAAAGTTTCTGTACATGAACACACACACTGAAAGACACCTCTGGTTGTGCTGACAGCTTTGACGCTCTCCCAAATTGCTTCTGCAAACGCAATTGTTCATCTTCTGTCAAAACACAAGGAAATAAGTTTGCTCTTTGGTGGCAGTTTCTTAATGGGGAAGAGGAATTAGCATCAGCCTTCAATCCAGAATGAAGGTCCACTTCATCATCACAGCCAATTCCACCCAGGACTATGGGGTCTAAGCATCCACCTGATCTCAACCCGTTGATGGGAAGGAGGGAAGGAGGGAAGGAGGGAAGGAGGGAAGGAGGGAAGGAGGGAAGGAGGGAAGGAGGGAAGGAGGGAAGGAGGGAAGGAGGGAAGGAGGGAAGGAGGGAAGGAGGGAAGGAGGGAAGGAGGGAAGGAGGGAAGGAGGGAAGGAGGGAAGGAGGGAAGGAGGGAAGGAGGGAAGGAGGGAAGGAGGGAAGGAGGGAAGGAGGGAAGGAGGGAAGGAGGGAAGGAGGGAAGGAGGGAAGGAGGGAAGGAGGGAAGGAGGGAAGGAGGGAAGGAGGGAAGGAGGGAAGGAGGGAAGGAGGGAAGGAGGGAAGGAGGGAAGGAGGGAAGGAGGGAAGGAGGGAAGGAGGGAAGGAGGGAAGGAGGGAAGGAGGGAAGGAGGGAAGGAGGGAAGGAGGGAAGGAGGGAAGGAGGGAAGGAGGGAAGGAGGGAAGGAGGGAAGGAGGGAAGGAGGGAAGGAGGGAAGGAGGGAAGGAGGGAAGGAGGGAAGGAGGGAAGGAGGGAAGGAGGGAAGGAGGGAAGGAGGGAAGGAGGGAAGGAGGGAAGGAGGGAAGGAGGGAAGGAGGGAAGGAGGGAAGGAGGGAAGGAGGGAAGGAGGGAAGGAGGGAAGGAGGGAAGGAGGGAAGGAGGGAAGGAGGGAAGGAGGGAAGGAGGGAAGGAGGGAAGGAGGGAAGGAGGGAAGGAGGGAAGGAGGGAAGGAGGGAAGGAGGGAAGGAGGGAAGGAGGGAAGGAGGGAAGGAGGGAAGGAGGGAAGGAGGGAAGGAGGGAAGGAGGGAAGGAGGGAAGGAGGGAAGGAGGGAAGGAGGGAAGGAGGGAACTGTTGTCAAGTAGACATTATTTCCACTTCCACTGTACTGGGATTGTATCAGTGCTGGTATTTCTACAGCAGACTGGACTACAGTTCTACTGTGGGAATAATATATAAAGTTTGGCAAGCTAAAAGAGACCATCTAATATTCAGTATCTTAACCACCCATCCAGATAACATCAATGTCAAGATTATTTTCATCTCAGGAATATTAAATTGGAAGGATCTTCAAGCACTAGATTCAGGTTTATGAAGGGTCAACATGTGACAATCCCTGTGTTAAAAACTTACAAATGTACACAGAAATCAGTGTTTTTAAAACTAGAGGAAGCTAAATTTTAAATTCTACTGATAACTCTTAACAACAACCCTTCAAATAATTGCAAAAATAGATGTAAAGTTTTAAAAAGAAATTTTCTTTTAGAAATCAAGTTTTCTTCAACATTTCTGTGGGGGAAAAAAGAAAACCAACCCCTTTAATTTATAAAGTAATGCTTACAGGAGTTTCCACTAACATACGATGCTATTAAAGTTGCTTAATTTGCTTACAAAGGCATCTGTTTAAGGATGTGGTTTGAGGGGTTGAGGGGGAGGAGGGTTTGTTTGTCTGGCAGTTTTTTTGTATTTTGTTTTTTGGAGATTTTTTCCTAAATAAGCTGCAGGATGCTGTGGTGTGGGCAGAAGCATCACCTTTAGTTACTGGAAAGTTGCTGCCTGTCCATAAAGCCTTTGCATGAGCCAACCACAGGGAAGTAGTTGGCTTCAGGAATGTGCAGATTCCGGCACTTTTCCTTGTTGAATTTCATCTGATTGGTGACTGCCCAGTCCCCTAATTCATCAACATCTCTCTGCAGGGCCTCCCTGCTCTCCAGGGAATCAACAGCTCCTCACAGTTTTTTACTGTTTGCAAACTTGCTCAGTATCTCTTCCAGTCCTGCATCCAAGTGATTAATGGAGATGCTGAAGAGCACAGGGCCGAGGATGGAGCCCTGCAGAGCCCCACTGGTGACAGGTCCTTCATCTGATGCCACCCCAGTTACAGTAACCCTTGGTGCCTGACTCATGAGCCAGCTGCTGACCCACTGCATGGTGTGTTTGTCCAGCTGGGTGCTCACACAGAGCATCCAGCCACCCAACAGGAGGAGGAACATGGCACAGTTATTCCCCCAAGCAACAAAACAAACCCTTTCCCTCCATGCTGGAGACAATACCAGTACTTCTTTCCCTCAAAGAAGTATCACGGGGGAAGTGGATCCAGTATTAGGATGCTCATCTCTGCAAAACAGGTGGGGATACCTGCCAGGGACACATGAACTGGGGCCAGAGGAAACTAAGCCATTGGGTGCAGCTCCAGGTCACAGCATGGGTATTGCCCCAGCAATGTCTGGTGCAGTTACAGCCCTGGATTCCTCCATTTTAAGTAGCTATATTTTACAGTTTCTTGCAAAGATTTTTTTTTTTATTACCTCTGTCCATTTCCCACAGTTATACAGCACTTTACATTGTAAGATGCCAGCATAAGAAGTGACACCAACCCCTTCAAGAAAGCATCCCTGATGTTTTTTATTCCATGTACAGTCTCCAAATATCATAGTAATAAGTGCTTTGTAAAGGGCAATAAATAGAATCTACAGATTTTGACACCCACTAGTGTAACAGGCACTTTTCAAAGATGAGGAACATCAAAATGTTCAGCAAATTGCCAGTGTCTGAAAACCTAATTCCCTAAAACAGAACCTGATGTAAAAAAGGCATATACTTTTGAGAGCTATTATCACTCACAAATCCCTTCTTTTGACGAAGGCAAAGATACTGAGCTAATGGATCTTTTTTATAAAATACACTTTCACTGAAAGGGTTTCTTGTGACAATTTCAAAGCCATTACAAGTGCAAAGTCCCTTCCAGAAATTACTAGTCTAGACTGAAAGACTCGATTCTTAAACTGCATAATTATTTCCCTTTTTTAAGCATCACTTTCTTTTTATTTGCATACCAACAAAAATGAAATTAAATGCTTTATAAAATATTCAAAGGCTTGTAAAATCATACAACAAAGACATTTTGACTTAAGCAATGGTTAACATTGCTAAATGACAACAAAGTATTTATTCATCCGTAAAACATGGATAGCCTCTTGGGACAAACAAGCAGTGACATTTTCTCAGGCATCAGTCACAAAGTACAATACTACAATACTAATCTAACTTGGAACTAAGTACTAATGTACCTGACAAAACAAAGCAAAGCACCACCCACAAATTTTGCAGCTCTTATAACTGCTTTCATCCTTGTTCTGTCAAGCATCGCATGGCACAGTTTCAGAAACAGGACCAAAATCAAGGAAAATTTAAAGCTGGCCTGTGTGTAGGAAAATTCCTCCCTGAGGTGCCCCGTGATCCTGATATGCCAGCTGAAACAAAAAACTTCCACTCCTCATGGCAGAGGGAAAAAATAACAATGACAAGAAAAGCATTTATATGTTCACCCATTTACTGCAGCACCTGCTGACCAGCAGTGTAGAGACTCATGATGTTACCAATGAAATCTCAGTAACCATCAGCTCTGCACATCACCAAGACACCTCCTGACATGTCCACAAGCTGTGGTTGCATGGCTGCCTTCAGACTTAGGTGGAAACTGATGACTCATGTTCATAGTTTTCATCCCAGATAGAAAGAACAGTGACTTCCTTTGAAAAAATCAAGGGTGTGAAACTGGACAACAAATACGATCTGGTTCAATTCAAGCCCCAGGAAATAAATAGCTAAGGAGTTCATAAACTGTATTCTGGCCATGGAATAAACACATTCTTATTAAGAGGGAAGAAGTACCTATCATCACAGCTCAGAACCCTGAAGGTGACATCTAAAGGGATAACCTCAGTTTTGAGTTCTGTCTTTTATTGTTTTATGAACTATGATTTTTTTAAAAAAGCAATTAAGGTATTTTCCTGCTGATTTCTCACATGTGAAGTCTGGTTATTTTCTGATAGATGTTATAATGACTTGAGAAAGTATGAAAGGTTATTTATAATAAGTCTAAAGCCAGGGAAAATCTAAGAGTCATTAGTGAATGGGATTGCGATCAGGCAATTAAAGAGTTTGAGGAATTAGGCAGCTGTAGTTATGATGTATGGGTTCAGCTGTGTGAAGAAGGCTGATTGCTTATTTTCTTACTTTCTAATATCAGCATTTGAAGGAGAGTAATCCGTTTTTAAAGATTCTGCATCTTCAGTTGTATAAATCAGTTATGACCTGCTGCTGGCCCACGAGATCACGTACTTAATCTCAGGATCACAGGCTGAACTCTGGACATGCACCAGTGTCCTTCAAGAAGATCAGAAGTTGTATTTCTCATCTTTTCAGAACTGCTTTGAACTATCACAGGCAAGCTTGAACATTCCATTGACAGTAGACCCAAAAAGGTTTGTAGGACAGTCAAAAAGCAGCACTGCACAGGAAGGACACAGTATTGCCAACATCAGGAGATGGCAAAAGGCTAATATCACCTAAAATAAGTATTACATCTTCTGATGTAAAACTTGACCAAGTGGTAAGAAAAGTAGTATCTATGCTGCAACATAGGATTTCGGTTATCTCTGCTGTCCAAAATCTTTATAATTGCTTCTTCATGAATGCCTGCATTTTGTCTGCGATTCAGGAAGCACTTTCTCAAGCCTTAAACCAATTGAAGGAAGCTTTTTGGTTTGAATCTGTCTTGCTTACCTAGTATTACAACCTTAGGCATTTGCAAGGCACAAGTTTAAATAAACTATATCTTTTCTGAACTGAAGTTTGCTAATGACCTGGCTTGCCCCACCTGAGACCTTACACACAGCTCAGCATTTAGTAGGGGAAGCAAGTCCATGAGTACAACTCTCTAAAAATCCCATCTCTGTGATGAACCACAGCCATGCAGCACAGAACAGCAAGAAGGATGTTGGGATATACAACAGGGCACAGCTTCTTCAAAGCTTTTTGGCTTTTTAGGTAAAATTTTGACCAGCAACTGAGAAAGTTTGGGGTTGGGGAGTGAAAAGCAGTGGATACCAGAGGGGTGAAGAAGGCTGGGAATGACATGAAAGCCCTTTGGATATAGTGAAACAAAGGGCCAAGAGAAAAGAGTTTTAGGAAATCCCTTTATTTGTATACATTCTGCTCTTCCCCTTGGCCCTCTCCCCCTATCCCCATCCTCTGGGACACAGCACTTTTTTTCGTTTGAGACCCCTAACCTTCTGCTTTCAACCCACTTCTACCACAAAAAAGTTTCCTCCTCCAACATTTTTCCCCACACAAATCTCTTTTCTCTCTCCTGCTAGAAAGGGAGAAGAGGAGGATAGGGCAGGGCTGGCCACCACTCCACTCTTGCCTGTAGGGCAGAGAAAGAGCAGGATCAGGAGGGGCAGAGTCTCCAGCATGCAGGGATTCTGCTCCACTCATGCCAGGAGCGGAGCAGGAGCAGAGGTGAGGGCTGTGATTTTTTGCTATTATGAGACACGACATCTCAGAGCAGTTGTCATCCCTGCTCCCACTGTCCCTTCCCTGGTTTCCCAAACAGCCTGCCTGAACGAGCACAGCTCTGCTTACATGGTGCCCTCTTAGAGCAAAGGGTCTGCTCTGCTCTGGGGCTGCTGGAGCCGACTGCCTGGAAGGGGACCAGCCTGGTGACAGAGGGGTAGAAGATGTCACTGGAATAAAGTATGGCAAGGCAGGGGCTGGAAGTGCAGAGTCAGGGGGAATTCCTAAAAGGCATTGCACAGCAGAGGCAGGATTGGAAGAGCTCCTCACCATTTCTCGAGAAAATCAGGCCAGCTGCCATCTCAGCCAGCCTGTCCTCTCCCTGGGTCACCTCTGGACAGCCTGGCTCCCTAAGGATTCAGAACACTCTGGCTTTGAGGGAAATGCTGCTTCTGCAAAGCACCCCACGGTGTTGGGTGGGCCTAATGCCAAGCAGATCTTGTCAGGTAAATTCCAACCACTGAGCTCAAGAAGTAAAATATCCTGAATGAATGCCAAACCAGAGGCATCTCCACAACGGGGACTACACAGCACTGGAGATAAATGGACAACATACTGAAACAGAATAAATCCAACCAACTGCAGCTGGACTACAAGGAACTTATTGGAAAACAGCTATTTACTGCTCTGATTGAGCCTGGCCAAACAGTGCTGTGAAGCAAACCCTGCCTGAGAGAAAGATATGTAAACAGAGCTTGCTGTGAGAAATGAAAAGGCAAGAAAGGGTAGAAAGAAGATAGATAACTTTCCAAGAAGCTCTTCCAAGTTATTTTTTGTGTGTAGAGACAAAATATCAAGTGCCATATTCCAGAACTGGGGGCTAGGGATCAACTGCCATCTTATCACAGAGTAGCTGGCACCAGCCATGCTGTCACATTAGCTTTTAACTGCTCCTTCCAGCTCTACAATAGGTTTGTTTTATGAGATTGTGTAAAATGTCTAAACTATATGGGATTCAGTTTCCTTAGCTCCAAAACACAGCAGCTGTTTCTCTTCACTGGGACTCTGAATTTCTGTCACTCCGTAGCCTGCTGCCCCAGCTTTACCCCATGAATACACGTGGCAGCCTGAGCCCTAACTGCTTCCATCTCATGTCAGTTCAGACTTCTGTTCAGGCTGCTATTGCCAAAACAGGAGGAGAGGGTGGAAAACATGAGAGAAAGCAGATGCTCTCAAAGTGATCCAATCTGGGAGATGCTCCCACTGTTCATGGCCCCCGGGTGACCATCTTCATGATGGGAGAACATAGGTAGTGGAAGAGAAGGAACCCAAAGATGAAGAGAAGACAGAGATTGAAAGACAAAAGAACTGTAAAGAGATAAGGAGATAGAACATAGAATGAGGAAAAAGACAAAAAAAAAAAAAAAGGAACAGAGAAGGGGAGAGTTATCTCCTGAACTGAAGATAAGAGTTTGGCCATCCTACTTCATGTCAGTGCATTTACCATGAGTGTCTGTGAAGTGTGTGCAGGTCATTTCTAACATGGATGGTACTCCCCTTAAAGGGATACCTCTCAAAGGACTGAGCACAAGACAAAAAGGATTCCGTTTCAGTTCTCTGGATGCCCGTGAGCTAATCGCACAAATTTTGTACCTCAACCTTTGCATCCTTTGCAGGAAATGGAGAAAATCTTGTTATCTTCACAAGGGATTAGTGAGCCCAAATTCAGCTTTCTGTTTCCCAGGAACCTGAAGGCCAGTTCTTGGCTTTAAACTTGTTTCAGAACAGCAAAAAATGAGTTGATCTGCACTAAAAATCAGGGGACCTACTTTACCCAGACTTAACATAGTGATACCATTAGATGACTTGAAAATGAAACAGATTAGCCCTAGGTAGTGCTAACAGATGGCATGGCAGGGCACACACATGGCAGAGCAGCAAGGCACCACTTGGTCATCTCCCTGCTCTGCTGTTAAACTTGTGATGCTCCAAAGTTGTATTCAGCAAGGGGCATTGGCCCCAGTTTGCTCCACTGGCAAAGTAATCTTTGCCTGGGAATTGGACAAAGACTGAAGCCTTGTACTTGTCATGCAAAATAACACATCTCAAAAGCCACCCTGGGACTCCTTGTTATGGTTCCTGCTAAAGGGACTGTAAAGTGAAATCAATTAATACCAGAAGCAGCAAAGAAACTCAAAGCGACAAGGAGCAATTAAAAATGCCAGTCAGAAAGGGGCAGAGAAGGAAAGAAGTCATCATTAAAGGGTTGCAAGAACACAAAGAAAGGAGCACAAATCCCCTTCAAAAGGGGACTGCAGACAATTTTCCAAAACATCTGTTGAGAAGACATTGTCTGTATGTTGCTGGGGCAGCCCTGGAACCAACAGTGCTGAAGGAAGGGAGCACCTCCTCTCTAGCCAGGATGGTCTGGTGGTCCAGCAGTACAAGAAAAAAATATTCAAAGCAAGCTTTGCCACTTCACAATTTCCCTCTGCAAACCTTCCCCTCCTCTCCTCTCTACCTGTACCCCAGCAGAATAACAGAGCACAACAAGTCCTGCCAGGGGCAGGTTCATGACCAGCTTTCAGCACGATGATAAGTTTTCACTTGACTCTGAAGCAGTAGTGCTGTGGGCATGGGGTACGCAGGCAGTCCCTGTGAGTAAAGTGCACCGATTTTCCCTTCGGAAGAGGTTTTGCGCCTTGCCTGCAGCAGAGCAAGAGCACTGCCATCTCGTGGTGCTTTGGAATGACTCATGCCAGGTAAAAAGCCAGGATAATGAACAAACGGGGCTCATCACTCTGTATTTGTGCTGGGGCCCGAGCAGTCACAGCCAGGACCGTGAGCAAAACACAGCGTGGCTGAAGGGTAACACAATCCCTGCCTTTCCCATAAGCAGTGGCTCGGGGCTCCAGAAACAACTGTTTTCAAAAAGATCTTGTTCCTCCCATTCAGACAATTCACCAGACATGCACCCAGGCAAACAGCTTCCATTTCACACAGAGATCCCACAGAGACCAGGACAAATGATACGAATTTGGGCAGCAACATGAGGTGGAAATACCTGACAACATAGGGCAGGCTGTGTTTACCCCAAGTAGCAAGTGATGCTCTGCCCACCTACCATAAAACCTTGTGCTGCAATGTGGCACAGCATTAAAGGCATCTCTGATCAGTTCTGATTAAAGCCCAGGATCACGTGCACAATCCAGAGCCACAGAACTGCACACATACTGTGGAGAAACTGGTGTTTTGTTTTTTTTCTTTTAAGGCCAGCACTTTCCTCATCTGAGATTGTAAAGATCCAGGCAGTAAATATAAACCAGCAGCAAATAGGGAACAAAGGCCTTGTGTATAAATAGCTCATCAGTATATACAAATACAGCTATGCAAAAGCAAAAGGAAGCAGGCTTGTACATCTTATTAAATTTCATCCAGCCAAAGTAGTTTTAGGATAGAGTGATGGTTCCAAAGATTTTGCAGAACTACTTTTCCTCCTCAAGAACACTGGATGAATGGGTGCACATATGCTTTGGTTATGCTCTGTTATTTTAAGCTACTGGAATGGTACTAAATGGTACTAAACCCCAAATTAACATGGCTTAGAGACTCCATTTCTCCTCCATACAGAAACCTGAATTCTGACTCACAATTAGCAGATGGAGCTCATTACTGCCCCTAAGGTGAAAGCCTCACAAACCTTTACTGCCTGCACGATGTCCAGTTCTGCTGCTGTGGAAACACACCTGCCTGCTCAGCACCAACCCTTCCAGCCTCTGCCCTCCCGTGGGCCAGCAGACCTCCCTACCAGAGCGCAAAGGTAACATTAACTCCAGTTCTGTGGTCAGTGAAGGTAAAAAGCCAAGTCTCAAAAGCTGGAAAAGTTGTGTTTGGTTATCTGCAACTTAGCTATTAATTCTCCAGAAAACAAAAAAAAATATTAACTCTGTCCCCACATTTCCTCCTTTTCCTGCATATGCCTAAATGATCTTTCCTAGGTAGATGCTACTTTCCTCCCCTGCCCCATGCTCAGCCCAAACATGGCTCCAAGCAAGCTTTAGGGATAGGAAAAGTGAGCCCAACTTGACTCTGCAAAAGGCTACATTGGTTGTCTCTTCACCCCTTCACACACATTCTTCACTCTTAACTTTCTCATTAATACATTGATATAGTTATTGTTTCACTGTCAAATATCCACATGCCAGTAAAACAGTCATCAGTCAAAAATCTATGTAACTCAGGTTTGAAATACCTCAAAAAGACAATAAACATGAAGTAATAGGCAGCACAGGTGTACGCTTAAAAAGGAAAATCCTAAACTAATGTTTTAAAGAACCTTCTAAAGAAGCCATAAATTTTTTGTTCCTTTTATAGAAGAGGCAGAGACAAGAAAGAGAGCAAGAATCTTAAAATGGTTGGAGGAATGAGATTGACCAAATTCCCTCAGTGCATACAGGAACTCACCTGCACCCCCATACACACTGTGTGAGGGAGCTCTACATGATCTTGAGCTTACCAGATGGAAAATCCTACACCAGCTCTCACACAGAATAGACTTCCAGGGTAAGGATTCCCTACATTTTGTGGGAATTCTGCTGGAAAGAAATACAAAGCCTCATGTACCTCAAGGGTGCAACCAAACAGCAATAGGTTAGGAAAAAAAAATCCATACAGCCTCTGAGCCACAACAGGTTTGCAGCCAGAGAAGGGAGAAGAGGAAGCTGCAATGACTTTTATTAGTTATTCTCCTCCTTACTCAAAGCTATGAAAAAATGACAAAGGGAGGATGAGGATGGTGGCAAAGATTGCCAAAGCTTACAGCAGTTTTGGAAGGTGCCTAAATCAGGCTCAGGGCTCTAGCACCTCTCAGCAATAGTTTAAAAATCTATGGAGTGCAATAAAGTACAGAATATAGAGCATATCCTTTTCTGGATACACAATCTGATCTTTTCAATTACACATTCAATTACACATTGTCCCTCCACTTACATTTGCATACACGTGTGCCATATTAACAAATACATATATGTACACAAAGGTTTAATAGACACACATAATGCTAACATTATTTCAAAGCTTTAGTGAGAAACACTGCAGACAGCAAAAATACTATGAAGGTAAATCAGGTAGAGCTTGTTTCAGTATCAGTCACCAGAGAAAAATTGTTCAGAGGACTCCCAACAGAAGTATGGAATATCTACAGGTTTTGTCAGGAGTTTATCCTAAGCACAACTAAGATTTATGAACCAAGTCTCCTGGTTACCTAAAAGACACAGATTAGCCACTAACAACCCAAACATGAGCAAGATCTACAGGGTGGAGTTCCTGTTCTGCAACCTTCAGCAGCTTTTGCTCATGGCACAGAGGAAGGACTTGATGTTGGAGTGAGGGCAGTGCCTTGCCCTAAAAGGCTCTGTGGCTTTGCCCCTTGTGAAGGTTGGAGGATATGGACTGGAAAACAACTCAAGTAAATATGTGCCTTCATATTTAGCAGTCAAAAAGGAAAGTGTGGAACAGACATAGCTTCAAAGAGAAGATTAAATTAATTTGTCTGCCTGGCAGAGGTTACACAGAAGGCTAAACTGATTTTTTTGGTGTCCTACTGGCTCAGAGGCAAGAAAGTAAATGTCTTGGTTTAGGGGAAGTAAGTGGCTGTAATCCTTTACTGAAAGTGGTTCCATTATGTGGGCTCAACATTTCATTTAATTTAAAACTGCCACATTCAGGTACAGCTCTTTATGTCTTTTCCCTTGTTCATCTGATTAGCTATCCCAGTGAAAAACTGTGTGCAGAGATGGCAAAATAGCACCAATTCAGAGAGCCACGTGTACGAGCAGCCCTGCCTTGACACAGCAAAGCCACTTCCCCTGCTCTCACACCACGGCCCCATTGCACATCACATGGGCTGTGGGCCTCTCCAGGAATCTGGGCTGGGAAGTTGATTCAGAAGAAAAAGAAGGATTTTTTCCCCTCTGTGGGTCCTTATGAAGGGGAATCTGCTCCCTGACCCAGGTGACTACAGGCACCCAAGGTTTGGTCTGGCAGCAGAGAGGAGATGGCAGAGAGGAAGGCAAAGTGGCAGGAAACAGCATGCTACAGATAGAAACGTGCACATCACAGGACTTCAAGTGACAACATCACCAACTGCGCAGTGTCTCTGCTCCATATGAACTAGACTTCATAGCCTACTTCCAGAAGTTTATACTATCATATATTCTCTGTGTGCTCCACGATAATAAAAGGTCTTTTTAGAACAATACAAAGAGCTTTCTAAAGTGCTGCTAGGACTGTGTTACTCATTTTTTCAGTATAAGCACCAGGTGCCTTAGTTACAACCACCCCACCCACAGAGGGCCCAGAGGGAGCTGTTAAAACCAGGGGGGGGGGGAAGAAAATAAAAACAGGGACATAAAAATAGCTCTCATATCTAAAAATATCCTAGGTCTTATCTCAGACCTCCTGAAAGCTGCAGGAGAGAGTGTTTCCCACAGGGAAAAGAGGGTGACTTCCCCCACACAATTCCCATCTCAAGCTTTGCATGGCTGCAAGTTCCCTGACTTTCACCACATCCTATCATTTTGTCCAAAGGATCAAGCACAAAGTGATGACCATTCTAGGCCATGTAAACTACCTGGCAGAAAAGAAATAAGATCATGGGTAGGAGAGGAAGCATTACTCTGCCAAGCTGATTATTTTTTATTTAGTGTCAGTATTTAATTTTTTTAAGATGCTGGAATACCCTCAGAAAAAATAAATTACTGAACAGAAGCCAGCTGACACACGTATTTAATTGGTATCACATGACTTCTCAGTTTAATATCACCTCTACATCTGTGAGGGGACATTCATGTGCATCTAATCTACAACTGCTGCCAAGAAATGTTGAAAGAATAATTTTCTCTGTTTATGTAGGTCCTATGTTGTGTTATCTTTTCCAGCTCCAAAACAAGCAGAGAGAGCATCTGCTAACTGAAAAAAAAAAAAAAACCAAACCAATTCCCAGGGCAGAGGAGACATTATCCAACATTGTGCAGGTGTTTCAAATAAGGTATTAAAGCCAGGTTAATTTTACACCTATTGGAAACAAAGGATTATGGAAAAACATTGTAAGTGACAGTCATATAATGTGTCTCTGTCCCACACATACTTCATGGCATAACAGCAAAGGATGGGAATGTTATTTATATCCCTCAAGAAAGTTGACAAACATCAGAAAATATTAAAAAACCAAAACAGAAAGCAAAGTGAAATCTCAGTTTTCATGCCAAAAATCTGGCTCCACTTATTAGCTCTTTCACAGTCATTTATACAGGTGTTTCAAAGTTCCCTTTACATCCAAAAGCCACAATTTCACTAGGGCCCACAAAGCTGCTCTTTAGAGCTTTTCTCTCCAGCTGTCCAGCCATAATCCAAAATTCAGTCTCCAGTGTTGCATTTTTAACACCACTGTGTAATACATTCATCTAGGTGAAAAATCAGCCTGAAGAATATGCTAGCACTTTACCACTGGGATTAAACCAACTCTAATTTTTGTTCTTTCAAGACTGTGTTACTTGAGGGGAAAAAAAAACAGCACTACTGCCTCTATTGGTTTTTTCTCCTTTGAACAATTGATAAACACAACTCTAATTTTCCTGTTCTCCCAAAGCCTGAAATGCCAAAGTAATTCCAGTTTGGTTTCTGCTATGTCCACACGTAAGTATTACTGTCTGTTCCTCGGACTTTCTGAGGTACCCGTGACAATAGAAGAGCAATGAGAACTTTGACAGAAAAATGCAGGTTTTTGTTAGAGCAATTGATAGAAACACCAAGATGCAGTCAGACACACCACCCCTTCTCCCAGGGAGACACATGACCTCTTCCTAAAAACACATCTCTTCTGGCAAGAGCTGATAAAATTATATCCAGAAACCATCACGCCTAAAATAACAATATCAAGAGTATTTGGGTGCTGTTCATAGATTATACTCAGATCACACTCACATAGGACTGCCCATGGTTAAGCACTTGCTTCTGCCTTTATATTCACAGCTAGATTTCTCCAGCTTCCCTTTAGGGAAGTTTGTGATGAAATGGCAGATCCTGTAGTGAAACATGAAAGCAGCAAAACTGGGATCTCTTCTTGGTGTTCCACTGGAAGCTTTCACAGAGGATGCTTCCCACTGTCACGCTTCATGCCCTGCCTCTACATGATGGACTGTGTTTGTTTCTCACAGGGTCATAACTGGGCTCTCTCTGCTGCAATCCACTGAACAACTGCAGCTTTCTGCCAAGTCCTGGCAGGCTTTGAGACCACAGAGCTCCCCCCTGCACACAGGACAAGGCTCATCACACCACCTGACCATTTCATAAGCACAGCTACAACTTCAACTTGAAGTTAGTGCAGCCCTGGAAACTACAGAGGATTAAAGCTCTTCAGTGTTTGAGTTCCCTCAGCAGAAAAAAGTGCATTATCACCAAATACAGTTTCTTTTCAACAAAATAAGAACAGACCTTTTAAATGTTTTTACAAGTCTGTCACTGTGAAAATATATTAAGCAAATTTAGAGGAAATTGTTTAGATACTTAGATATTTAAATATTTAGAGCAAATTTAGCTCTCTAGTTCCAGTTCTGACCAACATCCTAGAAAGCTGTGCTTATGTACCTGACAGCAGAATTCAGTCCCTACTATGCAGAAGCAGGCCTAGATCAAAACACGGGGTTAAGATACAGGTTTTGAACCTAAGGCATGTTCTTAGAGACAGATTTCTTTGGTAATATCTCAAATGTCAGAAAATTAAACTGAACCAACTTCATAAATATTTCATATTATTTAGTGCTAGAGATTTACGTCTAATCAACCAGCTCTACTCAGAAAACAACTACAATTTATGGACTTTCCCATATATATTCACTCAGCAGACTGGAATTTTGCTTCAGGTTGAACTTGATTTCATTCCACTCATCCTTCCCCAGTTATGTTCATCTTCATTATTTACAGGACCTTCATTTACATAGTATTTAAGTACCTTGTAACAACATCAATCAGGGAAGCAGCATTTACCCTGATCCTACAGAAAACAGCTGACGTGCTGCAGTTACCTGGATTGCACACAGCCACATCAGCAGGCATCAGTGATGAAATCTGGAACTCGAGACTAAAATCAAGCCTGCACACTGCCTCTCCTTCCAGCTCATTTCTAGGAAGGTAATTCTTTTTTATGATCCTGGTTCCCTGGTATCCTGATTGCCAGCAAGGTATGTTATCAGCATGGTTTAAGAGGAGTGGATCTGATAGCAACAGTATCTGTCCAGCTTATCAAGTGGTAGTGATTGACACCCATTACCTCAGGGCTGAACATAAGCTAAAGTTCCTCATCCTTGAAAATTAAATAAAATTATGGAATCAGCACCTGGACCCTGTAGCTAACACCATATCTCTACTACATCACTGTCTCTATTCAACAAAAGTCAAAGCCTATCCAACTGAAACAGAAGGAACAGGGACCCACTTTGAGAATGCCCATATTGCTGCACTGGTTTGCTGGAGTGATGGCAGAGAAATGAAGGAGTCCGAGACTGACTTCTCAGTGCTAAGCCAGTGGGTTGGCAGAGGAATCAACTCCTTCTAATCCCATCATAAGGAATGGGCCAGGGACACTAGGAGTTGCACTACAAGTGACTTCTGGGGTGAAAGAGATAAAATAACCCCAGAGCAGCTTCTAGGACTACTCTAACTCCTGCCAGGCTACCAAATCTTTTTTCCCTGCTATTTCCTGGTTGAAGCTTGTGTGCTGCACTCTTCCAATTCACCAGTGACTTTGGTAGGAGTGAAGCTGGTCGCTGGCACTGCACTGCCTACTTTCAGCAGTGGCAAACACAAGGACCACAGATGGTTGTGACAGCTCCAACAGGGATGTGGCAGTGCATGGTACCTCTTGCAGAGTGTTAATGAGCATGACATGGAGCAGGGCTGCAGCACAGCAAAACGAGATTTTGTCCAAAGAAATCCCCCAAGGTCCACAGGTGTCAGTGCTGAAGGAAGTAGCTCAGAGGCATGAACTCAAACCCTTATGCTGCCAGATGTTGCCTAAACAGAGATGTAATATGCAGCATGTAGGTTTTGTGGGGTTTTTTTAATGAATAGAAACAATTAATCAAGCAACCCTCTGCTAGGTGCTTCCTATGAGCACTTCCAGTACTTGCTGTGCTGCCTTTTTTGGCATAAGACTCCCTCTAAGCATTGCATGATACTAGCAGGGAGGTGGTGGGCATGTTAGCAGCTCAGCTGCAAGAGAGGAGAACCAGCAGAGAAGCAGCAACTGCTCCAACACACAAGCCATGGTAGAACAGAGGACTGTCCCTCGTCAGAAATCATATTCATTTCCTTACCACTTTGTAAGCAAAGACTTGCATGAAACAGGGTAATTGCTGTTTTACACCACTTTCAGTACTGCCAGATAAAAAGAGATAATAAATGCATTTTCTTCCTCTCCTCTTTATTCTCTGACTCAGTCTTCCTTGCTGTCTCCTGCACTTTGACACTCCATCATTTGCAACCAATTTTCACTCCCTTCACTGATTATTTTTAGCTTGTGCTACTGCATCTGTCCTTCCTTCTCCTTTTTGCACTGTCCTTTCTCTATCTCACTCTACATAGTCACTGGCTCCTTTTCTGTCCTTTGCCATTCTTCCCTCCTCTTATCTCTGCTTTACCCCTACCCTACACTGCACTGAAGTACAAGTCTTTTCCTCACTCACACTTCTACTGGCCCTTCTAGGAGATACTTTTAAAAATGAAGGACATATGTAATTATCTGAGCAAATGAAGAAAACAACCTGGGACCCTTTTGGCAGGTGCACCTCTTGGGCAGGAGTCACCTCCTCTCATTCAGTAATGTGCTGAACACTGCAGAGTGACCCAGATGTAGGGAGACACTTCAAGGCCTGCCACTCTCCCACTATTTCATGTACATCTGTAATACCTTAAGACATCAGCTAATCCACCTGACTAGAAATCAGGGTCTTCACGGTGTTCTGGAAAACCTCTCCTTTGAAGCAAAAAGCAAGAATTTCATTTCTCTTTCAGAACATTTCTTGCTTTGCATTATTAATAACATTTGGCATGCTCTAGCCCTTAGGTAACTAATCCTTACAACCACTTCTCGCCTCCAGCCTGTCAGGTAGGGAAGTGTTATCATTTCAATTTTAGCATTACAGACACCCAGAAATAGGAACTGAGCTGGTAAAAACCACTGGAAGAGGAAAGTCAGAGCCAGGGAAGAAGCCAGAAACACCTATATCCCAAAATCATTATTCCATCCTACTCTCTGGGGAAGAAGGTGGCACTAATAGCATCTTATTAGCATATGTGTAGGAAAGCTCAGTGGGAGCTATGGTTTGCTATACTCCCCTGGGGAAAGACAAGAAGGTGACCTAGAAGAGGGATTTAAAGGCTATGACAGGCCTGATATATGGCAATCTAGAAACAGCCTAATTGGAGAAGAAGGCTTAAGGGTAAACCCACCCCAGGGACAGGGAGAAGCTGAAACTCACCATTAAACTCAGAAATAGAAGCACTGGAGCATCACGCAGAGGTGGCGGAGGCAGCAGGGGACAGACTTGCTCAGCTCCCGGTTTGGGAGCTCCTCAGGGCTGGCACAGAGCCTCAGGGAGGCACTTCTGCTGCCCCGGGGGCAAGGTGAGGCTTCCACTGGGCTTTTCACTGCACTGACCCCGTGGCACGAAGAGAATTTGGGTTGCTCGGGGGATCCCACACTGTACCCCACCACACAATAAACACAGCATTCTGGATTCAGGATAGTGCTGTATTATCTTGACCACCTCAGAACAAAATCCCAGAAAAAGGTACAAAAATAAATCTGAAACAAAATCTGCGCAGCCCCTGTCAGCTCTTCAGAGCATCTGCTTGGTTCTACATGCTATTACAGCTTGGTGGAAAGCATGTAAAAAAAGTTATTATGTTTTAAAGTGGGGAGCCTTTTAACTCAACATTACTCAGAAATTATAAAAAAATTCCTGTTGAAACATCTTTTAAAATAGATAATTAGACTTTTGACAGAAAGATGTGGAAAACATTCTTTTTCCTTGAAGAAAAAAAGTTTTTGTTGGAGAAAAAAATACTCAAGACTTTTCAGTATCTATCTGAAGTTTGGGAGCTTTTGAGAATCTGTAATTATAAAAGAGCAAGACACAAAAGAGTTTTGCCTGAACACTATAAAAGTATTGCTAGGAAACGCCAACAAGCTCTTTTATTTTTTTGTCAGGACTTTTAATGAAAAAACGTTCTCCAATCACTATTATTCATAGCTGGAGCAGTCATAACTTGATTCATTTAAACAAGCAGCTCCAGTTCATGCTTTCTCTCGTACATGATGTTATACTACCCACTTGTTTTATTCATGCAAACAAGTTCTGTTCTACTACACCACCACAAAAATGAATAAACTGAATTCTGCCTTGCACATCAAAACAACTATGAGCTCATCTATTTCTGATAACTTTCCTTCATATCTTCCTGCAAAAAGCACCCACCTTGTATCTGAGAACAAAGGTTTGATTTAAAGGATTTTGCAATTAGATTGTATTTTAAGTAAATTCAAAAACCAAAGCAGGTGGAGAACACTGCTGCTCTTTCCACAGATACTTTTCTGTCTACAGATTCTCTCTTTACAGCTCTTTCATCCCCTATCTCATTGCTAATAACCTGTGTGGCACTGAGGAACAAAACCCTGGCATCAGATTTTTTATGAATAATAAGGGTTTGTTTAAAAAAAGGTAATCTTGGAGGTGCATTTCACACAAAATCAGCTTAAACATGGAATTTAGAAAGCTGGGAAAGGATAATTTTTCTATTGAAGTGTATTTATTAATAATTGTTTCCTTTGCCTTGCTAATGTAGTGCTTCTGGAAGTTGCCAGATTGCAAGCTCTAGAGGCACAAGTCCTATTTATTCACAAAATAGGTCAAAAATAGTCATTGAAGCAAACACTTCCCCACACACACAACTCAGCCAAGAATGCACTGGAGTTTGTGTAGATTCAGTGGTGCCAGTTTTCTGTGCTCAGCTGCTAGCAAAGATTTGCTCTGCTTAATTTTGCTATGGACATCTCCTTCCTGTGAATTATATTTGCATTTCAAATCTTTAAAGAGGCATCACATTGTAAAGGCTTTTCATTAATTTTTGACCTGATTTACCTTGAGGGTCAACTTCCCCCATGAACGTAAAGGTACCAGCCTTCCACCCTGCACAAATTCCAAAGCTGTCAGCAGTTTCTGAGTTGCTGGGGTTTTTGTACAGAAGAGGTGTACATAGAAAAAAAAAAGATATTCTACTGCTCTTCCTGGTACACACACCTTTAAAAAGCAGAAAAAATAGTATGGTCATCTAGGAGCCCAAGTTTCTCTGTAAGAATTCTTATGCATTAGTAGCATCCTCTGCAGTTGAGAACAAAAACAACCTTCATTAGAAGATATTCACTTCCATCAGTCCTCAAAACAAAACTACCACCCTGCTCATTCACCATTCCACACTTACCTGCTCTGTCCTTTATATACATATACTAACATTCAGTAACTATAAACTTGGCTTGGGTGTGAAAACACAGCAAGACACGTTAAAATGTATAAGGAAAGAACGCAGTTCTGTGTTTTAAAAAGCCCATCTGAAAAGAAATAGTCACAATAAAGAAATTAAAAGGGAAGTGATAACACAGCAGAAACTGGTACCGTCCTTCAAAGAGTATGTGTGTCAAAACTGGAGACACCTTCTCTACAAAGATCATGTCAGTAGCAAACACCCTCAGCTGTACCATGACAAAAATGCAAGTCCTTTCTGCCTTCTGTGAGACAACTTGGGCCTCAGCAAGCTGGCAGGGAGTGAGGCAGGGATTACAGAGCAGCACCAGATCACACTGTGCTGCTCTCCTCCCCTCCTTGTTGAGCTGTCAGTTTTTGAAGGGTGGTAAAAAGCCAGAAAGATCTCTCATGTCATTATAAAGGCCCAGAAACAGTTTACAATGAATAGGCTTGAATGAGGCACATAATCATATTTTAAAGTAATTCTGTGAACATGTTTTTTTCAACAGCACTCACCAGAGCACCTGCCCAAAACTTTCAGACAGATGAGATGCTTTCTAGTTGCAAACAAGTAAAAAGATGGATGGTGACCTTCATGACATGACACTTTTATTCCTTAAGTAGTTCCTCCAGTACTGCTGACTCATAATTTAAAAGCCTCAAAAGTGCAGCAATTCCAACATCCTGGACCCAAGTACTCATGAGCCAAATCCAATATGCATGGCATAGGCATGCCCTTGCCTGTTTCCACCAGCCAAACTGTATTTTATGAGATTTTAAAAACAACAGGGAGGGAAAATAAATCTGCTTTTCATGAAACATTTTTAATATACTCACACATAGTAGGTGTCTCATACCTGCCACTCAGGCGGTACAGTTTTATTGCCAGTTCTCTTTACCAGCTTGCTAAAAAACACTGCATAAAGTCACTCTTCCCTTCTGAAATCTGCTGATGAGAGGGCTAAAGCTGCAACATTATATAAAAATTCAGCTCAAGCCTGCTCTTTACATTTCAAGAAAAGGCACAGGAACTCTCTTCAGAACGCACTTGCTGGGGTTTATCTCAAAGTTATCCCAAGCCTACTCCTGCTCTCTCTATTATAACTCTCCCCCTTTCACAAGCCAGTAGAATCCAGATAACCTCTCCCAGCAGTGTAAATACTTGCAAAAAGTATAGGATGATGTTGAAAAACATTGCCAAGTAACTGTTGTTGTGTAGTTTAGCGTGGGTGAAAATTTGCTGTTCTGAAGTCCCCAGTTTATTTCCACACAGAAAGAGCTCCTGGGGTGGCAGCTTGCAAGCACAGTTAAAATGAACAAGAACTCATCTCAGCTGTGACCGGGAGGGAGCTTACCTGCCAGGCTGAGAGCAGCACAGTCTCCTGATTGATTCAGCTCTTGGCCTCTCTTCTCAGACTGCTACAAGGTGCCAAGTGCATAGGTAGCTGTGGGAAACAGTTGTGAAACTCACAGAAAGAGCAGGGACAGAACCAGTCTCTCCACACTGAGGCACTTGCTCTTCCTATCTGAGCACAGGGTAAAACTCAGATGTGTTCCCACCAACAGCATTCCTACGTCAATCTTATGTGCCCATTAAGGGCACTACAACTTGAGTAGGCATGGAGAAATTGTGCAGTGTGTCAACACATCTGATGAAAGTTACAGATACCACCCAGTTCTCAGAATATCCACTTGCACTGAGTTCACCAGCTCTCAGTGCAGAAAACAGTGTTTAGAGTTAGCATTAAAAAGAACCAAATGTTTATATTCACCTCGTGCATACATGGCCCTTACATGAGTTTGCCCTCGGTCCTATTTATACAAGTCTGTGTGCTAGAGATATAAGGGAGACAATAAGCAAGGGTCACTGCAAAGAGACAGGTTCTATCAGGAATGAAAACACAAGGCTGTAGTCCTTGGAGCAGGGGAAGCATTTATTATCTACAATTCAACTTGAGCAGTCACACCACATGGAAGGAAAAGTTGGTGCCTTTGAGTTCTTACTTGAAGTAACAGAGTAACAGCAACAGTCCTGTAATGAGCAGAGCACCAAGGACCAAACATCATGAATGCTCTTGGTAGGGCTGTCATCCCTCAAACTAGAGGGGATTTAGGACTCAAGAGGATCTGCTACAGCAGAAGTGCAACAAGAGAGGCAGCCTCATTCTGCATGGAATAGTTTCAGTAAGCTCAGCGGGAAAAACAAACCCCTCATCTGGAAGATGGGACATGAATTGTGAGGAGAAAAACCCAAGTTACTATTCTTAGATTTCAGCATGGTTCTGCTCTCACTGCCCTGTGAGAAATCATATGAAAATACTTGTAGGATGAAAAGGGAGTACTGAAGAATAAAAAAAAAGAAGTTCTCCTACAGAATATTTATGGCATAGGTAAAGGTAGACAACTGCAACATAAGGAGATCACTGGGAACTGGAGAAGGGTTTATCCAGACATTTTAAAACTCTTGTCACTGTGAGAGAGGCAACATCAGTCTGTGCCCAGAACCCCTGAGATTGTAGCTAAAAATTTCTGGCTGAATAGACCAGAAATGCCTCAGCCAGACTGTTTTTTAAGAACACTCAACCCCCACACACACTTCCAAAATTGAACTGATATGTGTGGATAAGGAGCTATACTTCTAAATTTATCTCTAGCCACTTATCTAATTCCAAATAAGACACCTTTGATATTTTGTGCAAGCAGTCTGTTTAAATCAAGTGTCCTGAAGAAACTCCTGTCTACAAGATTAATCCCTTGGGCGCTCCCTGGCTACGAGTGGTTGGTTTTTATGCTTATGCATTCTTCATGGAATGTTAATGTAAAAGAAGATCTGTCTTCATTTACCAAAGGGTTAACAAAAATCCCAATAATTAAATTAGCAGCAATCAGCTAAGGAGCTCCCCAGTGCCAAGTCTAGTACACATCAACTCCTTTTCTCCTCCAGGATAATGGATCAGGCAAGAAAACTTCCATTTCCCCCTGCAGGGCTGTGGCAGGCACAATTGTGTATATGCACTGCCCCATCTCTCTCCTTCCATCCACAGCTTGACTCCAGCTCCATGTGGCAGATACAACATTACATAAAATGGACCAACTCCCTTCTGATTTTCCTGCTTTCTCCAGGGCTGAATCTGGCCTAATGGGACAGCAGCAACAAGTGGTTAGAAAGTGAGACTTGAAGTGTTTTAAAAGATCCAAATTCGTACTTGTCCCAAAAAATTAGACATTTTATGTGAGGTCAGGAGAGCACCTAGAACACCTTTCAAAATCCTCCCAACCCCTCTGACAAACACTTTCTTTCCAGCACTCCCAACAGGTGAAATTGCTGTGACAGGCTCTCTCCAATGGTGACTGTTCTTTCTAGCCAAGAAGAGCATCCCTCCCCTCTCTCCATATGTTAAAATGCCAGTTGAGACCCTTGAGGTGGCGATAACCACAAGGTTAGAGCAGCCACAGAAACTTCTCCTACACTCTTTGGATGATGGATAATCTGTCTTGTTCTGATTCTTGTTAAAGGAGTGTCATAAATTGGGAAACAGCTTTCAGGAGAGTCACATCCATGCTGGAGAGCCATCCCTGACAAGAACAGAGCACACACAGCACTCAGTGAATAACATGACCAAGATGTTCTTGGTCAACAATTAAGGGAATCGTGCTGCATCCTGAGCAATCACGCTGCCTGTCAAATATATCAGCCTATTTAGGACAGAGCAGGATGCAGTCCCAGAGGAGGAGAGCAGCTGCTTCTGTCCCTGGAGAAGGAAACACATGGGGCTTTTTCCAGCCAGAGACACACGGCTCACTGCTGCCGAGGGCTTCCCAAAGACATACTGCATCAGCACATTCACCCATCAGTTTGGTTCTGCTCCTGCCCAAAATAGTCTGGTTCATTTGTGAGCAGCCCCAGCTGGAACCTGGGGCATTTGCAGAGCTTGTGCCATTATGTCACAATCCTGGCAGTAAAAAGCATCCACAGTGATTATGAAAATAATTTGGGTTTGTGATGAACATTTATAAAGCACAGTATATGCTACTTGTTTTGCACTAGGGAGTGTAGGTCTGTTACTGAAAATATGAAGGTGAAAAATTCATAGTTGAATTCAGCATTTACAAGTTGATTTAAATTTTACATCAAATGTTTATACTACAGGGATTTTGAAATTTGCAAGAATCACCATCAATAATCAATACTAGCTGACAACATCCACCTTGCCACATACTTCAAGCATGTTGAGAAACTGAAGCCTTAAATTTGTCCCTGAGGGAGTGTGAGGTGACACAAGACACAGGAACAGCAAACTAACTCAATCTTTGTCATCAATATTTTTAATGTAAACTGAAAAATACAAGCTTTTTTCAATATTAACTGCATCAAAACAGTAGTGAAAGCACATAAAGAGTAAATTATCTGTGCATTACTATTAATAAATAAATTCTATGCACTGTTAATAAATATGCTAATAGCATTCAGCTCATAATGCTGATATTCCTCAGATACTAGAACTGTGTGACAGCTGCATCTGAATTTTATTCTGTGATTCAGCTAGAATAATAACTAACTAGTTATTTTCTCCTCCTTTGTAAGTAGAATGCAACAAAATATATCCCTGTGATAAAACTAGCACAAGGTTAAGGAAATGACATCAGAAGATTACAAAAGTAATTCCATAATGCAGATAGCCCTCTCATTGCTAGGTTTTGCAGCAAGCACATTTCAAAAGCTCTCGACAGCTAACACACCTCTAAAACGGAGGTTGATCAACTCTGACAAATTTTCCTAAATGAGAAATAATTTGAACGGAATTAAAATGCAAACCCTGGCTTGCTGTGCCACCTGCTCTGTTGTGACACTGCGGTAGTGGAGTTTCTGCAGCTCTAAAGATAGAGTTGTGCAGTCAGAGTCTGAGAGCTGCCAAAGCAGCACAGGAAGCACCTGAGCAGCCCCAGGCAGTAGTTAGGACAGAGCTACTGCTGCCCACAGGATCCTGACAGCAAGGGATGGGGCTGGCATTCCATTGCGTGCAACACTGCAAGAGACATTTCTGAACGAGATCTAATCAAATTGTTGAAGAACAAACCTGCCACAGGAGCTCAGCTGTTTAAAAAAAACCACAAGTCAAATTCTGCTGATTTTGGCTGGGGTTGAGTTAATTTTCTCCATAGCAGCTATTATGGTGCTTTGTTTCAGATTTGTGCTGGAAGCAGCATTGATAACACGAGGATGTTTTAGTTACTGCAGTGCTTAAACAGCTCCTTTTTTATTCCTCACTACACCTCACCAGTGAGTGGGCAGAGGGTGCACAGGAAGCTGGGAGGGCACACACAGGACAGCTGATAAGTGACCAAATGGGTCCTGTTCTCTCCCAGAGAAATTGGGCTCATGTCAGGCAAATGCAATGACAATCTCCTGAAAAATGCCCCACCCCACGCTCTGCAGGTGTTATTAGCAAGGTGCAGTCTGCCCTTCTACAGCAGAAACAGGCATGGAGAGAGGACAGAGGGAAACAGAGCAAAGATGAGCTGTACAGACATGTTTCATCCACATAATATTAGTTCAAAAGAACTGCCTTATTACTATTTCTAGTAGCAAATTGATGACCTTGTCTCCCTTAGGAGAGGCTTCCTTCCGTTGAAAAATACTCTTATCTGATGGATAAAAACCCAATACTCAACTAACAGTGGGCTGATAAAGCCAATGAAAGCACAGGAACATGGCTGTCAGGAAGCAGTATGAAGCAGTATGGCAATTCTCAGACCACATTGTCTCCTATAGGAAGCATCCACAATGACTTTTTAAGGGAAGGATTTAAGAGTCTGGCTGCTGTGACTTTTGCATGGTAACTTCTAAATCCTATTAAGGATTTATAGAGTAATTTGTTTGTTTCTTTAATTGCTACGGATTAGAAGTCAATAGTAGAAAAAAAACAAACAGTGCTATTTCATGCTAGAGCTTGGAGAAAAAACAACAGATGAGTTTGATTTCTTTGTAAATGTATAAATTTGAAAATTCAACTCATTGGAAGTATATGCTATTTTGTGTAATTACCATCTTCAATCTTCTTGTGAAAGACAAGCTGTTTTTCCTATGTTTAGTCTACAGGGAGTTCTGAAAATAAGCAGTCATCTTTTTCTAAAAATTCTGGATTATCTCAGACTTCTCTAACACTCTCAAAAAAATGAAACAAGAATAATATTTTTGTACAATGGTGTGACTCGATGATGACACTGTCAAACATTTTGCTGGGCACATAAAACATCCATGCAAACTCCAGCTAGTAAAGTCTGTGCTGCCTGAATAAACAAGACTTTGCCTGCAGTACAATCATGTTCCATTTGTGGCTAAACTGGAGTTATCAATTCTCAGTTTGAAACAGGCCTCTGCTAGTAATTGTGGTGGTCCAAAAGAGGCTGTTTCAGGACTGAAAATGGGGAAAGGGGAAAAAATTAAATTGCATGGCCCAATAGGAAGTACTGAGTCCTGGCTAAGAGCTGATACCAGGCAGGCTGCTACCTGGTATGGCAGTCACACACTCCAGCAGCAGCTGCTGTCACCAAATGTTGCTCCCAGTCTCCCCACAAGCCCCACTACGAGCCACCACAATATTGCAGATTCTTAAAATCATAGAACATTTTGGGCTGGAAGGCTGAAACTATCTTTGAAGGACATCTAATCCAATCCCCCTTCCACTACACCAGGTTGCTCAGAGCCCTGTCCAACCCAGCCTTGAAAGTTTCCAGGGATGAGACCTCACCACGTCTCTGGGCAAATCTGCGCCAGTATTTTACCACCCTCACTGTAAAAATCTTCCTTACATCTATATCTAGTCTAAATTGACACTCTTGTAGTTTAAAACTGTTATCCCCTGTGCCACAACAACAGGACCTGCTAAAAAGGTTGTTGCCTTCCCTATAAGCCCCCTTTAAGTACTGAAAGACTGCAATAAGGTCTCTCCAAGGTCTTCTCCTCTCCAGGCTGAACAACCCCAGCTATCTCAGGCTGTCTTCACAGATAAGGTGTTCCATTTCTTTAATCATCTTTGTGGCCCTCTGGACTCACTCCAATGGGTCCTTCCTGTGCTGAGGAATCTGGAACTGGATGCATTATTTCAGGCTGTCCCCCATATCCCTCTGTGAGACATTCCAGCAAGCAAATACAGAAGGGTCTATGTGCTTCTGGTTGAATATTGTCTGCCCTGCTTCAGCTGGTAGTTTAAATGGTTGGTACCGAGAATTATGTTGAGGTCTTTGCCCATTCAGCTCACTGAGAAGTCATCTTTGCCACCTCTCATCTCCCTCAGACCAAAGGAATCTCAATCTCTTCTCTGCTTACAGTCACCACAGGCAAAGGCAAGGAAATGCACCCTCCATCTGACATACCATTGTGCAAATAACTAAAAATTCTCTCATGTAGAGGTACCTGGCAGCAGCCTCATTGCTACAAAAACACCACAAAATCAGGCAAAAAACTCAGCTGGGAAATGAACCCACAGGTACATAGAGAAAGAATAGGGATATGCATATCTCAATAATTTAAAGTTAGAAAGAATAAAATATTCATGCGTTTGGGAAGGATGGGGGAGATAGAAGCAGGAAAGGTGAAGAAAAAATTCAAAACATTTTTTAAAAGGTGGGAGGGAAAGAGAATTCTAACTAATGAATGACCCACTCTCCCAGACTGAGAGCTGATGCTGCAAGACCATTATTTCAAATAGCATTCCTGAAGGACTCAGGGTTTTGCAATGCAGTATACAGATGTAGCTGTAATTATGACTACTCATCTCAAGGCAAACTTAGCATTCAGGAGATCCTTTGACTTATGCTGCCATTTGCCACAAGCCTCCCAAAGCTAGTTCCACCACTGGAATTGCCCAGAAAGTTTGCATCCATCATGTTTCGTGCTGGTTCATCTGCTCTGGGAACAAAACATGGAATTTTCGAGATTCACTTGTAGCTTTCAGGGTCATTTGGGATCCTAAGTAGCTCAATTGCTTTTAGAAAACAACACAATATGGTAATTTATTTCAGAATTATAGTTCTCCTGATTTTGGAACACCAGCATTCACTGTATGTGTGGAGGAAGCTTTCCACACTTAGCAAAAAATATCCAGTATATATCCAGTACTATGGTGCAATTTTGCACACAGCCTTTTCTCCATGAGTTGGTTCCCAGCCAAAATTCTTTTCTCCACTGAGAAAGCAGCATCTTCACTAGAAATCTCAGACCTAACTAGCACAGAAATAACAAATACACTCAAATCTGCCAAAGAGACACCATTGCTGGATAACTGCCTATACTAGGAGGTAATGCTGCACCTAACCACAGCCAGATGCTGACAACCTTACTCAGTCTCCTGAGCAATGCTGAGCACTCCCCACTGGCCAGCAGGGCCTTTCAGGCATACTTCATGTTAGATACCTCAAAATCAGGTACCCCAATTCATTTCCCTCTGAAAAAGCCCATGCTTTTGTAAGTAACTATTTCACTGATGTCCCAGCTATGCTCAGACAGAACTGCCTTCTATCAAAGCTGAGAGGCACAGCTTTCTGTTTGCTTTTCAATGGCTGCCTAAAGGTCCTATTCTTCTCTACAGCTACTAATTCTGCATGTGCAACAGAGGGTATAAAATAAGTTTATGAGGTTTTGGTCTCTTCTTTGTAAATATAGCCTGGAATTCTAGTACATGCACCAGCTCTTGGCGCTGAAGAGCTCAAGGACATGGGAAAAATGACATCCTGATCTCTTCTCACTTCAAGGCCCAGGGTTCACCAAAATATAATGACTTAGAAATGGATGGAAAGCAATTCCACTGCCACGGACAAAAGGATTTACAAAAGAATTAATAAATGACTACCACTTCTCTTGCCTCAGGACTTTTCTGGGTAAATTATTACTCTTTAAAGCAGTACACTGTGAGTAAGCTGCCTGACTCCCTTTAACATTAGTAGCAGTGGCATGGCATAAGCTTTATGTGCCAGTTCTGAGGATTAATCACAAAGTTGTATCTGTAGGGCACTCGCTTTGAACTCAACAAATCTGCAACAGAACAACTTTCCTCTGTCAGACTCTTCTTTGAAGAAAAATCACAAGGAAGTGGGTGGGCTGCCAGCTAAGCCACTTCTTAACCCACCAGTGCTTCCCCCATAACTCCAACAAAACACTAAAGCAACAAATGAGAGCATTAAATAGCTCCCTTGCTGCATTTCCAGTAATGTTAGTCAAGGTAGAGGAGCAAGCAGGGATAATTTTTTCTGAGGAGGAAGAAAAAAGGATAAAAGAAATCACATCGAATTAATGCAGTAAATGCACCACCAAGATGAGACTGGGGTGTTTTAATACAGGATGAAAGCTGGAACACTTGAGAATAATTTCCATGTATGGATTTGGAAATCTAAAAATAGCACCTCATTTAACACAGAAAAAAAGACAGTAACTGACCCTAAAATAGATGGTGATGAATACATTCAACATCAAATTTTCTCTATTTTCTCTTTCCTTCTATGCTTGCTGGCACCTTTTCCACAGCCCACCCCTTGTCATTTCCCTACAGAGGGAGGAGAGGCAATCATCTCTGAGCAACCTCAGAGCAGCTTTAGCAGAGCAGGACAGCCACAATGGATAAGGCTTCACAGGAGAGCAGATCCATCAACTTGGATCTTGTTATTGTTTGCCTGAGGTGTTGGGATTTTGTCTCACTTCATTCTACAGTGACAAATATCCACCTCTTTTGGTTTCCATGTGATGTTGGCTCCAGAAGCTTTCAAACTTCCCCTTTCTGCAGCTCTTCTGTGCTCCTCTCAGCAGCAGTATATCTCTCTGGCACAGGCTTTTGGTTTGGTGAAACCACCAAAATGAGCCACACAGAGGGACCATGGGGAAAAGGGAAGTACAGGGATGTAGCCAGCCCTCAAACTTCAGCCTTCTCAACCCAGGGGCTGGAGAAAGGTCCAAGGCTCCTCTGCACCACTGCAGATGATCTTTCAGCCCACTGCTTGGGCTTCAGCTCACAGAAAGCCAAAATCACTGACTATGCTAACTCCATTTCTCCCTTTTCAAAACTGATCAAGACCCCCTCCACAAAGCTCTTGTTCTCCAGTAAAATCTACTAGTGCAACAAGTTCTTGGGACCATCTCTGTCAGGCCCAATTGCAACACCTTTGCATTAGGGGCCAATGTGCTTCTAGACAGCTCTAAGATGAGAAGCATGTAAATTCATCCCACAGGCTCTCTGCCACCAAACCAGTAGCTGGCCAAAGCTGAGAACCTGAAGAACGGGGCCATGAGTAGAACTCATGCCTTACTTACCAATGCTGACATCCTCCAGCAAAGCATGGCACTGAAGCAAGACACATTGTGACCTGAGTGCAGCCCCAGAAGCCAAATTGCATGGCTGCAGCTGCCATAGTGCTGCATTTTGGGAATGGCAGGGCAATACTGCAGGAGAAGGCTCGAGACACAGCAGCAAAGGTGTCTAAAGTCAAGAGAGAGCTCTGCACCAACAAGGGATCCACTCTTGCTAGAGCAAGAGTTAGTACACAGTGATTAAGCACAGTGGCATGGCTGTAACTGGGAAACGTGCCCAGTAGTTTCCTGCAGTACACCTGGGTTTAGCTGGTGCTCGCAGGTCTCTTGCCTTCATGAGCAATACATTATTTCAGCCTCTCCCCACACACCCCCAAACAAAGAGAAAACAGCTCATTGCAGGAGCCCATGTTCTGTTCCTTCTGCCTGTTCATTCACACCAGTGGCCCAACTGATGAGGCCAGCATTGTAGGAAGAGAAACAAAAGACAGTGAATTCAGGATAACTGAAATATCTGTTTTCCACTCCTTCATAAAAAAAACCCCAAGGATTCAACTGTCAGCTACTGATATTTACTAGCAGCAGTATTTCAGTTACACTACTTACTACCCTGTGCCAGTTGCTGCATATCCACCCCTGACATTCACATTCAGGTAAGTATAAGATGGGTATATACAGCAGTGTCTACAATAAAGTTTTTATAATTTGGTGCTCTAAGTAGTCAGAACTACCAAAAAAAACAAATTTCTTGACCGTTCTATGTACTGACAGACATTTTAAAAATACTTCATCAAGACCTCTGTTTTGACACTTGAATGCAATAGTGGGCAAGATTTTCATTACACAGCACTGGATCAGGAAAAAAGTGCATCTCCCACACTGCCTGCTCACACTGCCCTCAAATCATACCTGTAACATTTGCTGAGGTAAATGCACTGGTGTGACAAGAACCCACAAGGTTGATGGAATGTTCTAATGACATCCAAATGAACTCATCATCCCACTTCCCAGCCTTCTCTGTAAGTCAGGGAAGCAAACATGCTGTATTACTGGACAGCTACATGTGATCTGGTACCAATGAACCCCATGGATGTTGACTGACACCAAGTATAGCCCCATCCTCACATCACCTGCAACTCTGCCCTGGATGCTGTGGCCTCAGACATACATATGCTCCAAGCTCTGCAGCACTGCAGCCAGTGTCATGGACTGGTCAATAACAAAATAACAAACCTAGCTCAAGCCAGAGAGTTTGAATTTTCCATACTTGTGCCTCAAGGCACATTTACCTGTTGTGTAATCCTCAGATCTATACAAAGAGACCCCATACTTCTGATGGTATAAATAATATGCAGGCAAGAGCCCTCTTCTATGTCTCTTGGTACCTTGGTTTTGGGAGCTTCCTGCTAGCTACCAGCTGGCAGGTGTTAAAAAAAAGTAAAAACACACTTTTAATAGCTGGTTTTGTTTTGTCATTCAGTCGAAATTAAGAGATTGATCTCTATTGATCTGTGGAAAGGCTCCATCTTTCCACTGCTTATCAAAGTTGTGCTAAGAGCTTGACACACACAAACAGAAGTAAATTTCAAAAAGTAATGAGTGAGCAAAACAGCAAACTCATGGCAGTCTCACCATCAGACTTTGCTGCAAAAGGGAAGTGACAGAGGCAACAGCTTCTGGTTATTGTCTCAGGACTGCCAGCAATGTCAGGAGTTTGTCTGATTCTCACATAAATCTAATGCATCCACATCACTGAATAATAAACAGAGAAGTTCTCTCTAGACACATAAGAGCATCTAGGCACCACACTTGTATTTCCCCCAGCAGCTTTTCCATTATGCTCTGTTTTCTCTCTTAGCTTCTCCCTAGGTGTTTACACACATCACCTTAGCTCCTTATTCATATTCTTAAAGGCACCACTAAAAGCTCATCCAATTGCATTCTCAGCTCTTGGAAAAACAAACCAAAAAACACACAGAGCCTCCCAGACATACAAAGAGTTCCTCTCTGCACTCATCATTCCCCAAGGCTGTAAGATTCCTGCTCCTACACCAGAGACTGTTTTCTCTACTCATGCCTACAGCACAGGAATAAAAGACTTGGAATGCAGCAGTATCCTTCCAACTGCCAGCCATACCACTAAACAGCCACCACCAGATGTTTTTCCCTTTCTGTCAACATCAAAATGAAGGCAGCTGTTGAAGCAGATGGCTTTCTGTCCCAAACCAGCTCCCCTCAATCCCACCAAAATGAGATTGCTGTGTGGACCGAAGCCCTCTGCAGATAAGTTGGGACCACATGAGCATGTCCTATCCATGTCCTCCTTGACTGACGTTCCTTCTGCCAACTTCATAGACAGGTGTGCAATACCTACAGGCCATCACTGCCTGGGGATTGGCACTCCATGGTCCCTCTCTCAGCTAACACATCTTCTGAAGACTGCACCAGCAGGTTTAGGAGCCTCCTAGACCTTCCTACTAGGTCTTAGGCACACAACAATATTTACTATGCCTTCTCTGAGCACTGCTTTGGTACAGTAGCAGATCAACTCATCTTCTCTTTTGAGGAAACGACAGCAAAAGACTCATCATGAATCCAATAAGCCAGTGAGAAATGGCCTCTCTTCTCTGGCTTGTAAAATACAGAGGCTCCCCCAGTTGTGATAAAAAACCCACAAATATCCTTACCTTGCACTTGTCATCTGACTCTGCTCTTACTTGCATAGAGGATTGGTTCCCACTGCCAGAACTGTTAATCAGGGAATCCTATGAACTGGCAGCCAAAGAGATACATCAAGTGATCTAATCCATCCATCACACAGATTTTCAAAGTGCTCCTGCCTGTGCAACCCTTTGTCTTGTCAAAAAGCTTCACCTAGCAAAGCTGTCAATTCAGCTTTTCAGAGAACCACTGATTCCTCCTGGAAAACTGGGCAGACACTCTGAAATACTAATTCTATTGCTATATCAAGGGGTTTTTTCTTGCATTTCTCTGCCTGGTTTCTTGTTACAAGAGCCTTTCATTCTCAATTACTTCTACATGAAATATCTGGTCCTCTGTGGAAGGGATGATAGCATGGACTTTACTACTTCATCAGCTAAAGTCAGTACAGAGGAGTGGTGCCCCAGCAAACGGTTAAGTGTCAGAGCCAAGGCTTATTTACCGAATAAAAATCCTGTTTTCATGTAAAGACCTAAACATCAATGAAAAAAGAGCAGAAATAATCAATGCATAGGTCCTGGTACACTGGTTTTCATGAGGGATGAAGATATTCTTGAAAGAAGCTGAAGACCAGTTCAGCCTAGGCTTATGTGGAATAAATCACAGGTAGCTGTAATGCACCCTCCAGCAGCAGATGGTTCACAGCCAGTAATCATGGTCAGGACTATCCTTGTCAATTAATCATTTCCTGACCCATGCCATTTTGGGAAGAGGAGCAGAGCTGGCTGTGGCCAATCTACCGGCCAAGAAGGATTTGTCACCCATGACAGGTTCTGCCTGGGCCATATGATGAAGGCCATTTTTACATCATTTGCCTACAATTCTCCTTTCAGTGTGCATTTCTTTCAGATTTCACATCTCTGTAATAGGACTGATTATTATTTCTCAAAATGTACTAATTTGATTATTTTTCAAATTAAATTATGGTTAAGATTACTTGCAGGCAAAACCAAGTACCAGTAAATTATTTGTGCTGTATCAGTTGTCATAAAATCAGCAAGGACACTGGTGTAGAGTGCAACTTATACATGGCAGAAAATCTATAGCACCTACACATACTGTAATGGACAACCTTTGATCTTTATTCCTTACCCTCATATATCCAAGGACCTGGGTTTTAGCAGGTTCTAAGGAACCCCCACTCTGTTATATCTAATACACTAGCAACTTTTGAAGGTGGTTTTGCTATTTTTCTAGGCAAAAATGTGTACATCCATTTGTACTCTGGTTTTGGCCAGTGAGCTTTCATTGGAAAACTTTAATTTTTTTTTACTATCTTCAGGAAAAATATTCTTGCTATTTGGTTTTGCAAGGCTTTTCTAGGAGATAGGCTGCATAATCCCTGGCAGTACAGGACACAGCATTGTGTAGCACTTACAGCAGTGGGAGTCCAAAGACCTGAGTTCTGTTTCTGGCTCTCCCACTCACTCTCCACATGATATTTAGCAAGTCAATTCACTTCTCTAACTCCTTCTATGAAATGGGTGTACTTAGGTTGTATTCCTCCTTTGGCATCCTGTTTAAGTCCAAAGGATACTGAGTGAAAACCATTTCCTGATGATTTCAAGATGCTAGGATGGAAGGTGCACTATACACCATCAGCAGCAGCATTAACAGAAAAGTTTAATTGTGGGATCTGTCCATTTTCATTGAAATGCCAAAAAGTCCTTTTCTTTTCCTGATATCTCTTGAGTATTTAGCACCCAGATGCTGATTTGACACCATTTTCATCTTAGAATATCTGTTCTTGTTTCAGTAGAATTATTATTTCTGTATGAATATAAGCCAAACGAAACTCTTAGTCCCCAGCCTATAGCTCCCTTCTGATTAGGATCTTTCTCTACATGGATTCATGCCTCTACTGACTTCCTCAGTGGAAAAAAAAAGATTAAGCTTTGCCTTGGCAGTTTAACACTTTTCTTCCCTTGGCAACACCATCAGGCATGAGAGCAAGTTATAAGGAATGGCATTACATCATACTCAAATACATGACTATAACACGCTGCAAAATGGATTCTACAAGGAAGACTGATTTAGTGTGTGCCTGTGATGATGAGTAAAGAGCAGCTGGTACTGAACTAATGCATTGCTGAAGATTGTATCAGATTAAGCCAGTAATTCAGCTACCTCCATGTCTTCTCCCATAAAATTTTAATAAACCCAATCTTATGGGAGGAAAGAAAAGACAGGGACCCTACTGAATTATTTATACCCTTAGTTATGTATGGCAAAGAAGCCCCTCTTAGATGAGCAACTGATATTCTTCCATTGATTTTCTTCTCTGAAAATATCTAGGTGAGAATCAAGTTTGGGGGGAAAAAAAAACACAAAACACACAAGGATGCAAAGGGCAAGCCAGAAAAGACAAAGTTGATGAAGGCAGAGATGAGGAAGAGTTTGTATTTATGAAAGAGATATTGATCAATTGCACACAGCAGTGGCAGACAGACTCAAATTAGCTGTCATAATTCCAGTGATGCAGAGGGACATGCAGGCTCAAGCTCCATTAAGTATAACCTACATCCAGAGCAGCCAGATGAGATTTGCAAGACTGAACTCTGAATTCCCACAGGAGATAGCTGCAGTTGATTTATATTCCTGATTTCTTATTCCCCACCAACTGTGCAATCAGTTCCTGGAGGTGGGTAGGGAATAATTGAACAGCTAAACTGTGATTCACCCAGCCAATTAAGGAGTCTTGGGATGGGTCCCTAGACAAATCCTTCAGCTTCATCTGGTCTTCATGGACCAGAACTACATTCAGCTCTGACAACATGGCCAAAATCACAATGACCCAGTTAACACTAGAAGCTGAGGAAGTAAAGCTGCATTATGTTTTCTGCACATTAATATTGACATATTTTAAATTTTTTCAAAGCAAGAGGATGACCTGATAGTACATGAGGTTTGGGTTTATTCTGTAATTCAATGTCCAAAGAGCATCGCTGCAAAACAGTAATTAAAATGGCAACCACTGCCTAGTAACTATTGACATATAAAACCCACCTTCATGTTTCAGCCTGCAGCTTCTGTCAGGTTTGGGCCAGGTTATTTGATTCAAAATTTCTTGCCCTCTCATACTGGCTGCTATGATGTGTCATTGTGGATGGTGCATGGCTTTGTGAACAAATCACACTAAGCTCATTTCCAAAATGTTCCACTTATGTCTATCTTCTTGCACTGAGGTAAGGAAGCACTTAGCTCCTCATTAGTAACTCTGTATGTGGCATGTAATCACCTTGAAATACTTAACTGCTGGGATTTCATCTCACTAACATTGTGGGGTGGGGCATCGGACCGGGGTATAAACAAACTGGGACATAAATCATCATAAACCAGGCATTAAATTGGTATATAAATCAAAAATTATACAAGTCAGATGGATGAGACCCATTAGAGCCTCCTGTTAGTTCTTTCCTCTTGTCTCACCCTAAGAATGCACAAGGCATCATTCTTGATTAGCCAAGAGACAGAAGAACGCCCATCTCTCCCCCTCTGTGTCTCTCAAGAGGGAGTAAAGGGAAACAGAGAGCTCTGTATGCATATTAATAAAGCTATATTTTGACTGGCTGAATGACTAGAAATTATTAGCAATGGTATGTTTCACCTGTCAACATCTCCACACTGCAACAGGCAAAAAGTCTCTAATACTTCTTCGCAAAAAATCACTAGTGAGACTTGGAGGGGGTTTGCTCTCAATTTTCCTGCACTCAGAACAGCTCTGTAAATACCTTAAGACTCTTCAACAATGAAGATAAAAAAGTCTTCTTTTTTCTTGTATAACAATGTAAGACAACGCAAAACATCACCTAAGCCACAGTGAATCTAAGTGCCTGTACTTACAAATATAACAAACAAAACCAAAAAAGCCAAAACCTATTGACATGAAGGGTACCAAGCCAAGCATGCCAAAGCTAGGAAATACAGGAATGGGACCCTTTGAAAGGGTGTGAAAGGTGAGAAGACAAGAAATTCTTCAGCAAAGAGCAATCAGAGCAGAGATCAGTCATTGGCCACACCTCCTCCTCCCTCTCACACAAGCACCCTTCTCTTCACTTACCATAAAACTCCTCGGTGATAAGTCAGTCCAAGAAATTTCTTTAGACGTGGTCCCTAGCTGTGTTTTCTTCATTTACTCCTACCCAGTGTGAGTTGGGTGGCCATTTGAAGTTTGATTACATAGAGAGGAGCTCCTATAGTTACTCGGAAAGTCAATGGGAGCTGTACTCTGGAAATATGGAAAACTCAAGATTTTTATCCAACTAGACACCCAAAAAACCCAAACAAGTTATCTTTGTAAGGCCTAAAATGAAAATCATAGCTAACCACAAGATTATATATAGCCAACCACAAGAGGTCATTAGATATTAATATATTTATATTTACATTTCCTTCTTCAATACAATGACTAGAAACACAACAAAATCCATGAAGTGGTTAACTCCATCATAGGATCAGGACTTGCGTAATCTGCAATTAAAAAGGCCAACAACCATACATTCAGCAACGAAAACGAAACCAAACAGAGGTATCATTGCATGGAAACAGAATATCCCAAATGTATGGAACAAGGCAAGAGTATATGATTACAGTTATTAAAGACTCAATGAATGTGCTTAGAGGAGAAATTAAGGCCAAGTATGCAGCCCAATCTGGGTCATCTCCTAACTTTACATGCTTGTATTTGCAATCTTAAAAATGCTCATTTGATTTTAAGTGAACTTGAAGCAAACAAACTGCAAATCCACAAGTTCTAGTGTGGGCTTTCTTACTGATTCAGAAGAGTGGCAAGAGGGTCAGCAGCAGAATAAGACTATCCTGATTCACCTGTGAGCCCTGTTATGTGAGCTGGGGAAGAACCTGCTGGCTGAGGGAGCAAGATGACCTCCCCTCTGCCAGTGTTTCACAGCTGCATTAGCAGTAGATGTACGGTAACACCTCTGACTTATGCAATTTGAACAGGGCTTTTGAGGGGATCCTATACTTTACTGTTTGTTCTCCACTTCATTCCAACACAAACAGAGTTTGACCATTTTTTCACCTCCTCTCCAAAATTGTTCCAATTCACCATTCCAGCGTTTTTCCCAATTGAAATGCTTAGTAATCCCTCATCTTACCTCTCCCAACTCTCCAGCACTGTTTTACCCCTTTGCTTGTCCTCATTTTCTCCCTTCCCAAATCTTGTCCATATTTGCTATTCAGGCATCCCTGTCAGCTCAGGACTGGAGGGTGTACTGACCTCCTCTATTACTCCATCTCTGCTATTCTGCCTCAAAGAAGCAAATAAAAAGTATTATGCAGTTGAGAAAGTTACTCATCAGTGTAGGTATTAAGGTCACAGGCATATTAGCAGATACTAAGATGAAACCTAGCAGAAGGCAATAAAATCCCTTGCAGATTTCAAAATAGGTCTTAGACTTGAATGCCAAAAAAAAAAATCTTAGCTTGAAATAGCAGGATATGAAGAAAACCCTACAGCATAGGGAGAGAGGGAAATAAGAAGGTCTGTCACTACCACCTGGTCATTAGCTGTGGGAACAATGAATGCAATGAAGATCCAACAACACAAGACCTCCAGGCATGTGAGCACCTGCTGCCTGACTAACCTCTGGGATGGCTGCCCCGTCTGTTTTCATAACCAGTGCACTCAGGAATGACATCATACCAAATGGCACTGACCAGCAGGACGGGGCCATACTTCAGGGTGTAATTCCACCTGGGGGTCCAGGTCGCTAATTAGAAATGAAACAGGATTTCCTTGTAGAGGCACATACAGGAGAGAGAGAAAAAGTGAGCAAGAAAAGTGGGATGCTGCCTATTTAGTTCAAACACTCTTTTTAGTAGTACCCATAAAAAAGCAAAATCAAGGATGTTCTGGGGTCAGCCCTTATTAAAAATGCAACAATTAAATATTTATTGTTGCTTATAATAGCCAATGGGGCCAAGTATATAAGCCTGCTGGTGTCACCAAGGAATTGTCAAGCTATCAACTGAGCTTCTGTGCAAATATCAACTTCATGTTCCATGGAATGAGAAGGCTTGGGAAGTCTGTAGAAATTAGAAGTCTGGACACTGCAGAAAACTGAAGTACAGATATTTTCCTGAATGTTAATTGTTGCTGGATATTTTTCCAGTAGTTTTACTGGTTATAAGGAAGTATTTGAGTGCTTTGTAGGCTCCTGCAAAATTCAGAGCATTAAGGCCAATAAAATCCAGCTTTCAGCATAGATGCTGTATGAATTAAAATATTACCACTCTGTACACCCTGTAGAAATTCCTCATTTCCTCCAGTACTTGCTCTTCTCAGAATGTGCCAGGCTATTAGTTTTGACTTTAGAATTCGTTTTTTATGCAAATGGCTTTTAGAACACCACAAACACAGGAGGGCTGCTGTTCCAGAGTGCAGATCAATGTTATCATTCCAATACAAAGCATTATGATTGTTGTTCTGACAAAGCAGCTCTCCTCACTGATACTTTAAATTCAGAGCCCATGTCCTGTGGTCCTGCAGTAGAAGGGGGTAGAAGACAGGCAAAGGAGATCCCACAGTGCCAGGCAAGGAGTATTTTCAAAAAGCCCAGGAAATTCTAAATACTCAGGAAGCATCAGCTACCTGTTTATGAACTGGTTCACTCTAAAACAGTCTGGTGACAAAATTTCTAAGCTGTGCAGGAAAATATCAGTTTCCATAGCAATTCCAGCCACTTCCTGCCCAGATGAACCACTCTTCACCATCCTGGACACAAAACAGCTGCTGTGGAAGACAGGCTAAGGAGGCAATGGCAAGCTGGAGAAGAACAGACAGACAAATTCCCTCTTTTGTGGCAGTGTTACATCCAAAATACAAAATCAGGTTTGTGACATATAGGGAGGAAGGAAAAATAAAAGGTTTCTAGACCCAGATATCTACCTCACACAACAAGCTCTGTGAATCAGCAAAACAAGAGCTTTTGGAGACAAGGAAGAATTTTTTTTACTTCTCTTCTGATGTAGAGACTTTCATGCACTATAACACAAGCCACTGGGAGCTCTGCCAAAGGCTCCGAGTGCCATGCAGCAATTGTCCCATTTTCAGCTACCAAGGCAGGAAAAAGGGAAGAGGGAGTCATTGCACTTGTTCTCAGAGAAAAACAAATCTCACTCTTCCAGAACACACATCAGCAACTTGTTTTCAGCACTTTGAAGCCACAGTAATTTCTTTATCTGCTTTGGAGAGAAGATGGCTCTCTTACACGAAACAGTTAACTCTCAGAGTGCAGCATAAGATGAATACAGAGCCTGGGTTGCCTATAGCCTACTAAAAAAATAGAACAAAACAAACACACCCACACAAAGCCAAACAGGGATGAAAGCAAAATGACCTTACTACAGTCCTTCTGGTGGTAAAAAACAAAAACAAAACACACCACACCAAAAAAACCAAAACAGCATCAACCCAACATGCGTTTGTTGTTCTCCAAAGAGTAACAGAGTAGATTGAACACTTCCTGGGCTTTGAGTGTCTTATCCCTCAGTGGCTTTAAGGACCAACTCTGTTGGCTCCTGGAAGATGCTAAACTCAATATAGCACATCCCTTCATTGCCTTGGAGGTGCTGTCACTTTCATTACAAACACAGCCTTTCAACTGCTTTGCCATAATATACCTGATAATGGTTTCCCAAAGATTTTGGGACAAGAAAAAAAAAGAATTAACATCAACGTAGCCTCCCTTTTATTGTCAGCTTCCTTAAAGGACAAGCATCCAGTTGAAATGCTTATTCTGTCACCTGAAAACACTTCTCACCCTTCCCAATGCCTGCACAACATTCTACAGCTCGAACCCCTGCCACAAGCACATTCCCATGTCTTGTGAACACATATGTGGCATAATGAAAGTGAACCTACAGGAACAGCATAAAACACATGGAACAACATGTGAAAAAACAGACTTGCTTACATTTTCTTGGCTTTTTACTGCAATAATACACATCCATTTCTAAGAGCATCAGTGATGCTGGTCTCCTTTTTCAGAAATCAAAATTATGGATCAGGTTTTGCACTCAAAGCCAGGGCCGAAGTGTGATGAGGTAAACACCTAGCAGTGACTCAGTCATACCACTAGGTCAGCATCTTCCATAAAGACAGTTACTCGTGCTCAAATTTGTCATACACAGCTTTCCTCTGCTTCTCTCTTCTCATATAGAGACTTGTTTTGACTAATTAGATGAACATTTATCTCCTGACAGGCAAGAGCTGACAATACTACAATCATCCTTCCCTCCATCCCTGTTTAACCAGAGATGGTTGAGAGGAAGTGATTGCAGGGAAGACAAGTCCTATTTCCCCAGCTCATACTGCCATAGGCAATCAATTTGGAGCAAAGGTTCCATCTTGAAAATGTCAAACAGAATGAAAAAAAGATAAAATCAAAAATGGTACAGTCAGCTCCAACCATTCCTCTAGGACCAGCTGCTCTCTCAGGTTCTTCCAGCATAGCTAACAGCACAGCTAGAGGAATATCTGCTTTGTGTGCTGAATGGTGCCATGGGGTCCTCAGCCCCAAATAAATTGTCCCCTCACCCACTTCTGCAATTCTAGAGAAACTGCTGGAGCATCAGTCCTGCCCACCAGTTCGAAAAAAGCAGTTTGCAGTCCATGGTGGGAGGCGTCTCTCCTCTGATCCCCAACCCACTGAACATGCAAAACAACAGATTTCTTTCACAAGCACCACAGCTGGCTGTCCAGACTCAAGAAAAAGAAAATACACTACTCAAATACAAATACAGCAAATGATAACAGTGGCTTCAGCCTGGAAGAGGCATTTTTGTTTACTAGGGTTACCAAATATTCTGCTTTCACCTTTCCAGTGCCTCTGATGTTCTTCCAAGATGCCATTTTGCCCCTGTGTTTCTTCAGGAAATACTTCCCTCCCCCCCACACCCCCATCTCATGCTACAGATCTGAAAAATAATCCATGGCAAGAGAAAGAAGATAGCCAGGCCTGGGCCCTGCTTCTTTTGCTGTTTGTCACAACATTCACTGATATGAATGGGAAAATATTCAGAGAAAAATAATGGCCAGGTTGACTTGGAAATATCAGACTGACCATTGTTGAGGTAAAGTAGCTGTGTTCATTCTTAAATGCAGCAACCTCCAGAACAACCAGTGGGATTACCCCATATATCAAAGCACTCTGTTGCACCAACTGCTCAGGAGAAGAGAGCTTCAGCAAAGTAGTTCTCTCCTCCTCTGTCTTCAGATAGGTAGATGCAGATGTCAGTTCCATCTACATTTCTCTACACTTATCTGACTCCTGAAACTGGCAAGAACATTTGTGTCAGAAATATGCACCAACACTCAATGTACCCTCTACAAGGAGGGGACAAGCAGCCTCACCCTGAGAGTGCCTCAGACCACACCAGATACATAAATATGGGAGCAGTGTCTAGACTGCACCTTTGGAGGTTGACAAATCCCCTACCAACACTCAAAGCTCAGGAACTTGCTGATCCTACCAAAGGATGCACACAACCTTAGATGACCAGGTGTATAACCCTTTATTTGAGCCATTGTTGAGATAAAGATTAATTTTAGAAAATAATTTTTGATCAGTGAGATTCCCAGTAGATGGTTGCAGAAAAGTCATTGTTACAACAGCAGCAAAACCACACATACACAAAGAGCATAAATCAAAGCCCCTTCCTGCCCTATGAGCCCTAACAGAAAATGTCTTGGCTGGTGGCTGCACTTCTTTTTTTGCCCATAGATGAGCATTGTTACGTTTTACGTTAACACAAAACTAACATCAGCAGAGAAGACAGGTGGTGGGAGAAAACCTGATGTGAACTGAACCTTCTGATCTTCTGATTTCAGGGACAAACTAGCACAACAGCATTTTGCAAGATCAGCCTCTTACAACTTGCAGAGAGGCATAAGTTCAATTATTCCTTTTCTTTGTCATGTCACAATAAAAATATGTATTTATCCAAATAGACACATTTAAAAGAAATTAACAGGCATTTAGCAAGACCCTCTAGAATGTTCTTAATTCTTTACTAGAGTGGACCAGGAAGGCCCACAAGCACCAATGAATCGCACCCTTGCAGGAAATAAAGTATAACACTGCACCTCCTCCTCAGGGCTTAGAAGGACTCTCTCAAAGCAAGAGCCATACAAGGGAGGAATGAAACAGGCTCAAAGCCAGGGGAAGACCAGGGGTCTGGCACAGGTCTCAAACTAACAGAGTAGAAGCTCACTTTCACCTTTCAAGGTTCTCAATCAGAACCAGTATTGCCTCAACCACTGCCACCTTCAGGGAGATTTAACTGCTTCCACCAAAACAGATCCTCTCAGGACGTTCATCAGTCTCCACGACTATGTAGTAAAAAGAGCAGTAGCAGTGGCATCCTTCCTTGTGAAATTCTACCTCTTGCATTTTATCAGTGAAAATCCTTTTCCATCTCCAAGATGAGAAAGACAAGATTTAAGGTCAGCTAATACATCCCAAGGCAACTCCATCCCTGTCAGATCTTGTCACGTCAGCAAACATTACAAGTTGGTGACCACTGGCTACAACCACCACTGAAGGCTAAGCTCCTTCCTTGTGCCTTAAAGAGTGCAGCAATTCTCTTTCAAGATCTTCAAAGGAGAGTGATGCCACACTCACACAGGAGCTGCTGGCAGCAGGACATATTCTACAATAAAAGCCAGCAATGAATTCTCCTGGAAGCAGGAAACTCAGCGGCAGCAATGGCATGAGAATGTGCTCACGTACAGAGCCTTCCACTGAATTAAAAAATAGGTCATTGATTTTGTTATTCATTTTTGTATTTAACTCAATATTAATCTCTGCATACAAATGCCTCTTCCCCACCGCCACATTCTCATGCCTCAGCAGAATTTCCAGTCAGCAGCAGAAACAGAGATGTAGGTCCTAAGAACAAATCGATCTGTCTGCTACAGAGACAAACTGTGAGATGAGGGCTCTGAGCAGGCTGTCACTCAAAGCCTCTGCTCTCATTTATCAGGGAGCACCTCCCGCCTGCACACGAGGAGAAGGGTGAAGAAAGGCAGCAACACTTACGCAAGGCGTGCCACTCGTCCTGGCGGATTGTCTTGGTGATGTTGTAGGTAAGGTTCTTGGGGATGGTGGCTGAGGAGTAGTGGTACTTGATGTACGAGCACCGCTCAATTGCTCCTGAGAAAGGCAAAAGGCAGAAAAGTGTGGTTAAATGAATGGAACGGGTTTGACAACCAAAAGCAAAGCCTAGGAGCAAAGCAATCCCTACCATCCCTGCCCACTGTGACAACCAGCACTCTCTCTGGCCCATGACATGTAAGCTCAGATCCAAACTTATGATACTCTTCCACACATTCCAGGGACCTTCCAGACTGGCCCTGGAATAGCTGCTAGTGCCTCCTTTCACCGTAAGATATCTGTGTGGCAAATTACTCCTTCTTTCAGGTCTTCTCTAAACTATGAGCTAGCAACTGCCATGCAGTTAATGTACTGAAACTATAAATTCATATCTTAGCTTTCTGTGCAGTCATGGTCATGACTCAATGCCCATACTTCAGGAAAGACACAAAGCAAACGCCTTTGATCTTTCCTTAAATTAAAAAAACCACAGAAAAATTATACATATAGATAGTGAACAATTTCCTGACCCTTTCCATCCCATAGCAGAAGGACACATGACAGACTACACTGTCACCTGAAGGTACCTAGACACTTTTACAGCAGTTTCAGAGACAGAATTCATTGGTATCCCTAAACAGTGAGGCTCAGATGGCAACATCAATGGTTGAAAGGGGAAAATTTTTTTTTTCTCTGTATTTTCCTCAGAATTTCACATATGTTCCATGGAAAAAAAAGCACCATGTGCTGCTTCTGATGTCTTCCGGTCACATCACTACATCTCCTTTTACAAATACTTTCCTTCCTCTACAATAATTGCCTCTCCAGGATCTGATCTCCTGGCATCTCTCTGCATAGTTAGTGGCCTTAGAAGAAAGGGTCTGCTGTAGTCCAATGCTTTTCCATGAACTATAGCCTAGCCAAATTTCACATCTGATCAGACACCTGTAACAGTGTAACTGTTCTTGTATTCATGAAAGCCAGTCAGGTTTCCTACCTTGCTTTTGCCAGCATTCTCAGCTAACACTGGCTTTATCAGACCTTCTCATTAAGCTGTCAGAGTCAAAGCTCATGGAAGTCATTTTCCCACTAACATTATGTTATTTTGGCTCAGGCCTTTGGTAACTAGGTATCCTTAATGTGGTTGGCCTCACTGTTTGTTACTAGCTACCACTAGTCAGAGAAGCAGCTATGCTGGAAATGCTTTTATGTATTAAAAATACATTAAGATGAGCACTCAATAGAATAAATTAAATGAAGCAATGAATTATATAAATAATAAAGAGCACTATACACAAGGAGGCAGGTAGAGGACACTTACTGCCAGCCTGAACTGAAAAGGCAGACCCATTAGCCTTATATTGACAATTCCACAGGATAAAATATGCTTTTAAACCACTACAAATACAGGTTTCTACTGAGGGTTGTAAGATACTACTTGGCAGGAACTTAGATCATAGACCATGAATTCACAGCATGAAGAAGAAAATCCATGAAACAAGTTATTAATTACATCACAGTCTACCAGCATCTTCCAGAATTAGTGCAGTATAAACATTTGAGGTCCTCATTGTTTGCATCTCTTAAGTATTCTTCACATTCTGCCTTTGACAGCAATTAGATTAGACAAAGCCAAATATTATAGGGGGAAAAGGCAAAATATTTACATATGTATCCGCCTGCCCTGACAGCGTGATGGGCTTCTGTGTGAGTCTGCACCATCTGGGCACCAAATGTACGCCCAGAATTAAAGTTTCAAACTAAGAATAGTATTTAAATAAAAAGACAGCTAGTGTGCAAAGAGCTTTAAAAAAATCCCCAAATCACAACCTTGCTTTCTTATAGGTTTCCCTATCCCCTTTTGCTCAGTTGCTTTTATAGATTAGAAGCATCAGCAAGAAAACAACAAATGCTTATTTGTCAGAAATTAATCTTTAAATTATCAGATACCTGCCCAAACACGAGATTTATATAGAATAGTAGAAAGGGACACAGAGCCAAGATACAAAATAAAAGCTTACAGAAGGAAGGGAGAAAAAGACCCTGTTCTATTTGTAGCTTTTCTGGAACCCAAAAGGCTAATTTCTAGTAAGGTCCATCAGATTTCTAATTCTGCAAAGACTTTTGGTGGTAATGCAGCAAGCTGTTCAATATTACTTTTATCACTAAAGGTTAAAGCAGAAAGATTATTGGCTGAATTCAGGTCATCACTTGACCATATTCATAATTCTGGGCTTATGCTTATTTTCCCATGGCTCTAATAAGACTTAAACACAAAAAAAAATAGCTTTGGGACCACTATCAACTAGGGTGGGCAAATGGGGTATGGATGGTACAGCACTTGGCATGGCAGTTCACACAGGGCACTGAAGCCCTGCCAGCTCCACCAGGGAGCAATGGTGTCCACTCAGCAGAAGCAGGCAGTATCTTACTGAGAAACTCACTATTTTCATGGCCCAAAATGACAATGCTTGTGATTGCTTGGCATTTAAACAAGAACCACTTATTTAAACCCACTCTCACAAGTGTAGGAGAGTGACTATGCTGAGTCAATGCAACTACATCAGCATATATCTAACTAGAGGTGAGAATAAGCTTTTGAACTTAAGAAAAAGGCTTTCAATTGCCTGGACCTGGCAAAAATTCGGAGAAGGGTGAGTTTATAGGCAGTGATCATTTCATACTTCTGCTGTTTCCCTTCTTGTTCCACACAGAAGAGAACAATGTTCAAGATGCCCAAAGATCCAAGTGCTGGAGGTCCCTGTGAGAGCAAAAGCAGCAAGGATCAGAACTACTGCTCTGCTGGAAAGCTGCCTCAGAAAAATGCTACAAAATCTTGACCTTCAGAAGAATTACTAGCTCAGCTCCCTCCAGTCTTTGGGGCAGGAAGCAAAGCAAGCTTTCCCTTCCATACCCTCAATAGGGTAACTGCAATTTGTGGAGCATCTCCAGCCTCCAGCATAAACTTGGACCAAATGCAACTGCAGCATTGCTCCACACTTTGCTTCAATAACTGGTGATGGTATTTATAGAGCAAAGCAGTGAGTGGGGGTTCTTTTAGCTATGAGCCACCATAGCAAGAGTTATAGCTGGCCAAAAGAAATACAAAAACTACCACAAAGCTGCTCCAGGACAGATGCAGTATATCCTGTATTTTTCTGACCAAAGTGAAATGCTTGCTGAAATTCCTAAAGAAAATTAGCTGACATCTTCCAATAGAGTGCTAAGAAAAGGATCAGCAGAAGGATGCAACTAGAACCATGCAGAGAAAAACCTCTGCCATACCATCATCACAAGCACAGATGCTCAGGGGATTCAGCAGCTGTTAACTGTGGCTGGCAACCCCCTGTTCCTGCAAAGGTCAGATGACAAACAAATTGGAGATAAGGAAACTAGAGATAGCTTCATCCTGTGCAGCTAAGTATTCACAGCATCAAACATGGACCTCCTCTCACTGACTCACTTAGCTTCTCAGTTTCCTTCTCATATGTGCTGATCATTGCTCCATACTATCACCTTATCATTCCGTAATACTTCCTCTTCTCTCCATTACAAGAAAAACTTTTAACCTAGGCCACAGCAGAAATATCACCTGAAAACACTGATTTTTTTTTTCCATTCAATTTTCAGAACTTTACCAACTAACACCCTGATGTTAGTTCAGCTGCTAGAGAAACTCAGCTACCACTGCATTACTGGAGCTGTAAACACCATCCCAGCAGAGGCCTCAAACTGTTTGGTAATGCAGGGAGTGACTGAGCCATTATCCCACTCTAAACAGAAGAGGATTGAGATCAATTAAGGTTATAGTGCTGGTGTCCAAACTCTATTTGTCTGGTAGGTAAAACCACAACTTTTTCAGAACTTTTGGACCAGTATTTCTTCAGCACCATTGTGCCCCCACCACTCCCTTAAATAAAATATTTAAACTCTTTCAAACTGCTCCAAGCAACAGTTTTTACCAGGGTTAATTTAAACAATAGAAAAGAAATACAAAACACCACCAAGGTATTGGTTATTTCTGTCCTAAGTTTTGGATCTCAGAAGCACCCAGAGGCATTTGCCCTGGTCAGTTTGACTTCTGCAAAGGTGGTTGCCAAGGTTCACGAATTTACAGTGTCAGTGTGATTGTGTAGTTTAGTATTCTGTGTAATACAGAACAACCCATCTGAGAGCAGGCAACAGAAAGTAGTCCTTGACATGGTCTTTCATGAAACTGGTAACCTGTGAGAGCAGTTAGGTGACAGTAATATCACTTCATATACAGCCCAAGATGGCACAGAGTTACTTGCATGGGTTATCTGAGTACTCCCCTCCTGTCTTGAGGACTAGAATACTTCACACTACTCCCCTGCCTCAGCTCTCAGGGCTGCAGATTGTGGAACCATCCTTAAAGGTTCAACCAGAGATTAACCCAACACCTGTGAATAAGCTGCCTTCAATAGTTAGAGGACTTGCAGATACAGATAAAAATTTCTCCCACACTAAGATTCTTTGCAGCAGTCCCTGAGCTGGAGCAATCAGGAAATTCAGATGCAGGGAGCCAGCAGCTCACTCACTCTGGAGAAACTGTGGTGTAGCCATTCCAGACTCCACAAGCTAGGACTGAGTCACCTTGCATTTCGTAACATGCAGAGATCTGAACCAGGGGGTACCCATTCTTCTCTTATAGTATGCATATTGGTTTCTAAGAAGGATCCAGCTGTAAAACTAGTATTTGTTTTACCACATCTCCTGTCAAAGCTTTTGATATTATGAGCTTCCCTGAAGAGACTGGTGTGGATATTCTGAGCCTTCGCTACCTCCAGGCAGCTTTTCCTTCTTTTGTGTTGCAGATACCCCTGGATGAACTGTTTTGTAGGAAGCAATTCCACAAAATTCACCCTTTGTGCTAGTTCTAATTTTCACAAATCTGTTTGAGAATTGCTACACAAACACTTCCTAGTGAAAGAAATCTTAGCCTCTGGCTTGCAAACTGCATTCACTACATATATTTGCTCTTCATGACAAGAAACTGCCTTCAGTATGAAAGATTGCCTTAATTCCGTGGTTTGGTTACTGTTCCCTCATTGGGTGACTATCTCCATAGCAAAGATGTAGATTGGCCATTTAGCTTCTAATTTCACATTATCTTCAGAAAATCTGTAGAGCAGAGGAAGATCATAGTGGGTTGTTTTTCTTAGCATAACATTTCCATTAGGTTTCCAGAGGCTACAGTCATAGTTAGGACCAATGTTTGGTTACAAAAAGCAATTCCATGTGGTACATGTATCTATTACTGTCTTAAAAGTCTCCTCTCACCTGGAAAAGTTCATTGTTGATTTGTGTTAGAATTTCTGCAACCTTCAAATTAGCCCTGGCAATTCAGGCTGGTGCCATTTCAGAATTATGACCCTCAGATCTATGTGCTGCCCTCAGTTACTTTAATCATTTCTTACGAGCCATCAAAACTCATCTGGAGGTACCTTAATATAGGCAAGACTTGCCATTTCAGCATGAATTAACTGGTCAAATTAAACCTTGGAGGAGGATAGAAGGAGAAATTAAGTTCTACTTTGACCAGCTGCTATGACATAACTGCAATCAGAGATTGCAATCAGATTGCAATCATGCAATCAGATGTGCTGACTAGTTAATGAACTCAGGATGACTTTTTTTAATGAAATCAGATACTTACTAGAAAACATTGCAACACCTTTAACAGGATTATTTTGTTACTTCTGGAGTAATACGAACCATGAAAGTACTGGTTATATATTTTTCCAGATCTATAAATAGATTAACACCAAAAATGTAGGAACACTATTCTGCATTAACTGTAGAATTATTTATGTTAAAAGGGTTCTCTAGATGTCAACCAGCCCAATGCCCTGCTCAAAAGAGGCACAACTTCAAAGTTAAAATCAGATCCAAAGATAGTTCATGTTGCTCAGGGCCCTGTCCAATCAAGTTTTAAATACCTCCAAGAAGGGAGATGCACATCTTTGAGCACCTATTCCAACGTCTGAACACCCCTAGTACCTAATCAGAAATTCCCTTGGTGTCACATTAATATTTTGAATAATAGAATACCTCAGAGTAAAGGGCTGAAAATCTAGGAAGAATATGCAAGAATCACCACCTTAATCAACATGTTTGGTGAATATTCATTAACTTATATGCATAAATAGAAGCCAATGCTCTAATTAATGAAGCTCAACATAGATTTTCAGTTGCAGCATGGGCCAAATTATTAGAAAAAGAGATGATGTTTCTTCCTAACTGGCTCTGGCATCATCCTGCCCTGAGGTTCAGCTTGATCTGCCAGTAGGACTTGTTGCTACTTGTCCTAGATGAAGTGAAACAAATCCTGGTGCTCTTTGCTGCTTGCTGTGAGCTGCCAGGAAATTGGGCTGATGCCTCCCTTCAGTTGATGAGCTGGCGTTTCTGTCTGTTGGGTTTAAGACTCAGTTGCTAGCCCCTAGCTGCCTCCCCTGCAAGTGGATAGAGGTGTACGATCAGGTTCTACTCACCTTCTGGATACCTGAGTAAAATGAGAGAGGCATCTGATCAGTGCCCTTTCCCATTTGCAGACAGACCCAAGGGTCCCATCCTGGGAGAGACAATGAACATGTCTACGAGAACACTTGTCATGGATCAGGAGTGCACTTTTGGAAATGACCACCTGATCATGTCTAGTTACCGTGCTTTGGTTCAGAACACAATGTGCTGTGAGATGATACCCATTAGATTCTTCACAAATAAAGCTAAATCAGAAGATGTGCTAATGGAAATTCAACTAATGGTACAAGAATAGAGCCAGTTTGAAGTAACATGCCCTCCTTGAAAACAAAGTGAACATTAGATCTAAGCACAAATTGTTTCTTTTAAATTCAACCCCGCCATATCACACAAGGAAAAAACAAAGATCAAAATTTCAGGTCACCAGAAAAGTTTTATACAGCCACAAAACTGTATTAATCTAACTTATTTTGATGCCTTTAAAGAATAATTTCAAAACTGTATTTCAATTGAAAGTCTGAGAAACATACTTTGAAAGTTCTACAGCATTTTTCTAAATTTCCTAGGTTTTTTTCAGCTGAAACTACCAGCAGCATTAGATTAAGTTTCACAAGTGGTTCTGTCCCCTTGCATGCTTTTTGCTTCAGAAACAATTTTCCACATGAAAATAAACAACAATTTCCTAACCGTACTTAAGGGTAAATATAAACGTACTCACAAGCACATTATGCACCTATAGACTCCCTGTGGAGTAAAATGCAGAAAGCCTGCAGAAAGCCTGTTAGGCTGCCAGTGGCAAATGGATATTTCAATACACAATCTTATTTCAAGTTGCTTTGTACATGTAGATGCCTTTACTGACCACCAAAAAATACAATGAACACAGAACTTCAGGAAAACATACTCAGAAGACTGCAGCATCCCCTGTTTTACCTGAAGGAAAAGCTTGCCTGTATCCCCTGAGTTGAGACCAACTGAAAGGATGAGACAAATATTTTGTCCACAAAATGGCACATACCCAGCAAATACATTAACAGAATGAACAGCTAAAAGATTTTCACTAGGAAAGTGAGCAAACATTTTTTTCAGAGTGAGAAGCAGAACCATGATGCTCTTTTTTCCTTCCATTTTTCTTCTACAGCTCATGTCACTTAACTTCCAAATAAAGACTGTCTCAGAGCCTCTAGCTTAGTGAAACTTGTTAGGCAATGCTCAGCTGGTAAAGTAGTCTTGTAAAACCTTAGCAGGGGGGATGGTTGAAAGGATCAAACATACTGGACTCTCCACACAGAAATGGGGTAATGGACAACAGTGTGCCATTCCCATTCTTACCAGGCCATCTGGGATGAAAACCTGCCAGCTCCCTTTCAGTACTGACCCACTAGATCTCTAGAGATACAGAAAAAAATCAGATACAGTGCACACATAAAAAGGAAGCCATCCCTGAAGATAATTCATCTCCAGACCCATAACAGCTTTGTTGTGTGTGGGCTTTATGTGACCAGATTCCACAGAGCAACTTGCACGGATTTCAGACTGTTACACCTGCATTTCAATTTTGGTTTCCACACCAAAACGTCTAAGTTTTCTTTTCAACCACTGTATGAGGAAAGACAGAGGTGCAGAAAACGTGTGCACATGTACTGAGAGGACAGCAACACTTTCAGAGTAGAGAAAAAATAAAGTGCTTGAGCAGCTTTTGCCAGGCCTGTTCCTCATATGCTCTATGGATTGCCCAGCAAGTAGCAGCTTGCTTAAAGCCACCAGCTGGCAGAAGATAAATATTCCACCCATGATAAGAAAAGAATCCAAGTATGAGCCCAAAAGCTGAATTTGCATTGGAAAGTGATGAGCTCACACTTTCTCTCCAGGGACCAAGGAAAGGGGGCTGGCAAGGAAGCAGGAGCAAGAAGAGGGTTATGAAACACTTTTTTTACTTCAGCTATTAATAACAGTCTCCAAGCCACAGGCCACTTGAGAGGAGGAAGGCATCTCCTTGCTTCTATTAATCTTTTTGTCCACCTATTTGCTTTGGGCTGGCCACAGGAGAGAGGGAAGCAGAGCACAAATGAAAAGTTAAGGAGGTTAAAAGGGCTGAAAAATATTTGCTCCCACATGTTTGGAGGCAGAAATTAAATGATCAATAAAAAGTCAGTGAGACAGCAATTACCAGTAAAAACTCACTGATGACCCAATAGCTCATGGAACAAAGCAATATCTCAGCACTGCAGTCAAGCCAAAGAAAAAGCCCAGCAAAGGATATTCCATGGACAGGTTTCCTCTATATCAATGTATGCCCTATGATTTTCACAGTAAGATGCTCCCATGAAGCTTGGTGTTAAATGAACCAGCTTCAAAACCTGTTTCAAAGGGATGTCTAAGAAGCAGGGTCCCAGATCACCAAGAAAAATTTTCTTATTTAAGGGTGGATCCACTGATATCACTCATTTTGCTGATTATCTGTGATCACATGCAGTGAAGTCTAAGGGTGCCTATCTCTCTGCCTTGGAAAGCTCTTTTACATGCTGCTTTACAATGTGAACGTGGCTTTCTAGACACATTCAGTCCTCTTAAAGTGAGAGGAACAGAAGCTCTTCTTTTTAACCCCTGTTAGTTTACAGCAAGCACCACAAATAGCTGAGCTGGAGAAAGCATTTAGCTTTCTTGTAGCACTTCAACCTTGTGTTTAAACAGCAGAAATCACAACATGACAATCATTCAGATGCTTGCATGCAACATTGAGGAAATAAGGCTGAGACCTAACGCAGACAAATCTCCCAGAAGATCCCACTTAAAGGGGATCTTATGCTTGCATGCAGCAGTCTCTTGAAAAAAAAATCCCTTCAGCAAAAGGACTTATATGAGCTATGCAACATCTTTATGATATCATTTTCATGTAGGTTTTGTCCTGCAACTAAGTAGGGGGGTGGCAGGCAGTTTCACAACTTGAACTAGAACATAATAAGTTGTGGTGAGGAGAAAGGAGAAAGAAGAATAAAGTTGATGGCAGGATTCATATGGTAAGGATTTATAGAATTAAACTAAGGAGACAGCTTTCTCCCTTATAGACAAAAAGTATTTTGCTTCTAAGTTGAAATTAAGATGCATTTTTCTAACTCACATGTTATATGCAAAAGGTGAATTGGCTTGCTTTAAATTTGGGAAGTACACCCCTGTCAGCACAGATCCCGTTTTGCACATTTTAAATTAAAGGTAACTAGGAGAAACCACAGTATTTGAAATTATCTCAGCTCCAAAAGCTGAAATACCAGCAGGCAACTAGCTTATCAAAGAAGTAAGTGAGGAAGAAATCCAGCACCAGCTTTGCAGCCAGGCTGGGCTTTTTCCTCCATGAGTAAACTACAGCATGGATAGACCAGAAAGAAGACACCCTGCTATTGCCATAAACTGTTCTCTCTATGTCCTATGCTGATGAGACAGGCCATCTCCACCAAGGACTCTATTGAGACTTTAAAACTGTGCAAACAGAAGACTTTGGACATATTGTGTCTTGGGTAGAAAGACTCCATTTTAAAATACATCCTTATATTCTAGATTCTCTAAGATTCATTTATCTTTTTTTATGCTGTCCCTATTCTACTTATTTCAAGAAAAAAAATAGGGTACTGTGGTTGGAATAAAGGCATTTTCAAGACATCTCTTCATACATAAGAGTATTTCTGAGCCGAAGATCCCCTGCAGTTATTAAATATAAGTGCAGAGTAAGGCTAACAGATGAGATCATCCCTGAGTGAGCAGAGTTTCTCCCTGCAAGTCCGCAACGTCTCTTGCCTCAAACTCTACCAACTGAACAACTACTTAGAGCATATAGTCTGATGGACAAAAACTACTAAAACTACCTTGAAATAAACATTGATATGTTTTTTTCCTGGTGAGTAGAGACCATTAAATTATAGAGGCAGTAGGTGTAATGTCTCTCCAAAGTGAGGAACAGCTTCCTGTTTGGCCATGCTCTTTCCCTGTCAAGTCATTGCCTGGATTGTCCTTGTTCAAATTATTAACTGGTGAGCCACCATCACTAAATTGCAAAGATACTTCATCTTCCTTTGTAAAGGAGTACACATTCAGAGGGACAAAAGACTGCACAGCTCACTGCTCTTCCCTTGCAAGGCTGTTTGCTGCACTATTGTAACTGGACTTAATATTGTACAAGAGGGCTTAAATCAAATAAAGGCCTTGAGAAATTGAATGTTATGTAGATATCTAAAAAGGAGTCCTTGAATAGTGAAACTGAAAGACAACTAGAAAGGGAAGGAAAGGAAGATAAAGATGGTGGTAAGATGATCAGACAACTGTACTGTGAAATCCAAGATGAGCAAAAGCACAATTCAGTCATTCTAAAGCCTATGAACCACAGATATTGTTAATCTCTCCACAGCTGTCTGAAATCACAAGTGGTTTCTCCTGCCAGAAGGAAATTATTCTTGAAGTAGTACTTGAAATAGTAAAAGTTGGTCGATGTGATCAAAAAATATTTTTCCAATTGACTGGACTGTGCCCTTACTTATCCGGTGATGAGTTTTGCAATCCTATCATATGCCCTTGTGTACAGAAGGCTTGGGCACTGAGCACCTCTCCACAAATGCTACAGTAATTCATTTCTGGTGCATCAAGTTCTTGCTGGACTCCAATGTACTTCAGTCAAAAACTTTGGGCTAGAACCTCAACATTGCTGCAGACACTCTGTACTAAACACCACATTTCACAGCAGATGAAATTACTGGAAGGATAAACGCCCTTGTATAAGGACAGAGGGAACCAGAAACTGAGAAGGGACCAGCTTCTCTCCAGCCCCAGCCTTCCCTTTGCTTATTCCCAGTACAAACCTGCAAGGATCAGAGTATGCCAATAGCTGCCAGCTAAGGGAAATTTAGCAGTGAGGTGACCTGTTGCCAGCATGATCCTGAATAAGAAATTAAATTATTCTAGTCAAGTCTCAAAGGTATTTAGTATCCAAGCACTTCAGCTAAGATTCATTGTATTTCTCTTAAGACATGCATATGATGTGCTTTAATGCAGAAATAAAAAATAGCAGAAGCCAGCCCAACTTACGTAACAGGGTAGCAGAAGACAGTAGGGAAAACCCCTATAGGTCTAAAAGCACCTATTATTTTTTCCTACACCAAGTAAAGTTAGATTGTTATAAGATCACATGACCCTAGCTTATGCCCAGAGCTGGTGTATATTTAAATGTATTAAGGTGTGGGATAAGAATTTCTAATCCCATCCACTGCTGGGTCACTGCAGATTGGAGGGCAGATTGGAATTTGCTTTGGGAAGGTATTGTGACATGATGTTCCCTTGCCTATAACATCCTCTTGCCTTCCAATAAATGTCATCTACCACTTCTTGCAGCTTCCCATCTGAAATGTCAAATCAAATCAGAGGCTCACAGTACAAAGATCTCCCGCTCACTGAAATGTAAGATGTTCTGACTAGCACAACCTGGACTAAATATTTCTGCTGCCTGTCAACGAAGTTGTATAGAAGGAAAGACAATTCAAAGTGCATTGAGCAGCATTAGAAAATAGAACCCTATGGATGGCAGCAATAAGCACTGTCTCAAAGGTGAGCACTGCACATCTGAACACCTTTGTCACCACCCAATGCATCCCACCATCCCTGTGTCTGAAAGGCCGGCAGAATCCCAATGGGGTTTATAGCCTGAAGTGTTATTCAGCTCTTTACAATTCAAGAACCTGCTTTATGATCCTCATCCTGACAGAGGAGGAGGCAATCATATCCCAAAAGGTCCATCACCATACATGGGACCAAAGAAGAGCTCTCTTCCAAGCACCACTAAAAGGTGCAAAACAGGCCTTTAACACCACAGTGGTGAAATTCAGATTTAGAGAGAAGGGGCTATGGAAAGAGGTATTTATTCAGACACTATCAGCTCAGGATTTACCTTTTTTTTACTCTATACTCCTAGTCTACACTTCAGTAAAGGCTTGTGTCTCAGTAGCCTCTGATAAAACCCAATGGGACAAATGCTGTACAATTACAGTGAACAGAAACTGTGCCCTGAAAGACTTGTGCTGATCCTGTTTAGTACTTCCCCCGCTCATATAGGTAATTTTGTATAATATGTAAAGTCTTCAACTGCAATGCTTGATTTTAGAAATTAGGAACTTCATGATTCAGCATGCTATGTGGTTCTGGACACATTTTTATCTGTACAATTAATTCTAAATCCAAGTGTTACTATATGTGTTATATGAATGCTTCACTTTATTTTAGTTAATACTCTAAAACTACCTTGCACAGTCTATTTCTCTATAATATCTATTTATTAAAGACAGTATTGCTGCCCAACATTAACTTACATACTATTCTCCTCCCAAAAGAGCATGAGGCTTCAGTTCACTGAGTGCAGGATGAGGCGAAAAAGATCCAGGATGATTCTAAACATGCCTCCACTGGATCATCAGCCAGTCTGATTAAAAGGATGAAGACAACTTGCCAACCTAACAGAAAACACATTCATTGGAAAACATCCAAACATTTAAGAAAATATGTCATTAGCTTAATATTCTCATCTCCTAGGGTTCTGCTATATCAGGTTTAATTACAGCAATTGTGACAAATCAGAGTAAAGAGATATAGCTGCAAGCTGATCTTGCCCAGAGATTCCACCCACCAGGGTAAGAGGCAAGTGCAGCACCAGGAAGAGACTGCAGTACAAGCTCAGTGAGTTGTACAGGCAAATCAGTTTCATCAAAAATATTTCTAAGTACAGCCTACCTTAAACAAGAGATTAAGGTGGCAGGCACAAGGTTGAGATTCAGGAGGCAGTCCCAGGACAAGGAGATTTAGGAAGGAGAAGCAAAATGCCCATCTCATACTGCAGTAGAAATACAGTAAGGGTACACGAGTGCCAGACTCACTGGCAGCACAGTCAATACCCCAAACTGAACACACAAGCCTGGTACTGGACATGACTGGAATCAGCTAAAGATGACACTCATGTGTCCTTCCCAAGCAACTGATCAGCCTGATCATACCTAGAAAAAAGAACACCCACATTTAGATGGTTAACAGAAGGGGTTACAGAGTTTGTGCTTGCAGCTACACAACTGGGCAACAGGCGTAGAACAAAAAAAATGAGCTAGCAGCACAGAGCTCAAAAAGGAGTGAGAAATAAAAAAGCCCAAAGAAACAGTCCAAGTTCTAGAATTGATACCATTATCATATATTTTTGTATAACTCATTTGCAAATGTGGCAGATTTTACACTTTAAGGATTAAGCAGCTTTTCTGAATGCAGCCACAGCAGATGCAGGTTACATGGAGAACCATTCTCAGTACAGGGACGCAGTTCAAGTAAAATACTCCAATCCTGGAATATCAGTAAGTGAACAGCTCTCAAATGTGCAGGAATGTGACTTCATCCACACAAAACAGAAGCCTTTTCCAGGAGCACACACAAAGACAAGACCAGATCTTGACAATTCATAATAGACTAAAGAAAAGTTACTTGGGAAATACAGAATCATAAAATAGATTGGGCCGGAAAGGACCCTAAAGACCCCCTAATTCTAACCCCCTTGCCACAGGCAGGGACACCTTTCACTAGGATCAAGTTGCTCAAAGCTGCATCCAACCTGTCTTCAAACTTGTCCAGTTTCAGAGCTTTAATATTTTTCTGAGATGTAATAAATACCTTTGCAAAATGAGATGAAGTGGTCTAGAATTGTAGAGAATGGCAGAAAACAGAAATTTCCAGGTATTATTTACCACAGTGCATCAAAAATCTTTCCTACTGGAAAATAACCAAGTTATCTTAAGAAATGAAAAATAACAGTATTCCTCTATTACTCTGTAGGCTTTCAGCTATGGAATAAAGATTTTACTATGGAATTGCATGACAATAACTTATTTTAAAGAAGAATATGAAGAACTCTTGACATATAGACCATGATATTTAAGACCACTTAGGTTGTCTTAAAGGAGGGAGCAAAAGAAAATACCTTGGTTCTCTATTTAGATTTCCTACAGACTTGGTAACATTTATTGCAATCCATCAGTGCTGTGGCAATGACTAGGATCTTCTGTCTTGGATTAGGTTCCCATGAGTCCAGGCACTGTGTGATTGTTAAACTAATACTGTCCCAGACTCAATTTCTTCACCAAAGTTGGTGAAGTTTATATCTTTTGATATAAACTTCATGTGCTTCTGCATGTCTCCAACATCACACGTATAAGCTGATTTGTATTGGGGTAGAGAGTTGTACTTCAACATTAAAAAAATCATAGCTACATATACTACTAATATTCAAAATCCAAGAAAAAACATAACCAACTGGAATGATCTCATAATGCTCAAACTGTACATGCCACCCACAAGAGTTGTTACTTGAGGCCAAGCCTGCAATTTTATTATTCCTATTATACCAGGGCAAAAAAACAGTCTGAAATACTCCTGGTTGTTTAAAAGGCTCAGAATCTTGTACCCCAAAAAAAAGTAAGAATATGTAGACTCTTGAGGTCCCACGAGGAAGTAGGACACAGTCATGGAAGCTGCACACTGCCTCTGTGGCAACCTTTAAGCCTCAACTCATGCTCCTCCGATTTTGCCCCATTAGGCTAATTTAAGCCTGAGGCTTTGATCATTCAGGAGCCCTGATTCCATGCCACGAAGTACAGAAACAGTAAAGAGGTTTACTTCAAACAGTTGCACATGACCCGTGGCAATAATATAACACTCGAATCACTTCAGCACTGGACAGCTCTGCCACTTCTCACCACTGCCACTGCAGAACCAGAGAGCCAAATACACTGACCTGGCCATGAAGCTGAGCATGATTTCCCCTCAGCTATTACTCCTAATCCTATAAAGTGCATCTGAGAACTACAATGTGGCCGTTGTGCACAGTAGTTGAAGGATGCCAGTCTCACTTCTAATAGGAGAAAAGCAGACTCACATCACCACAGATACTCCTACTAGGAGAATATTTTTGAGGCAATTTTAAAATTATTTTTAAGCTATGCTAGATATAGTCAGTTACTTATCTCTATCTGGAGGATGCTGGCACATGCTGGATCCTCAGTCCAGAGTTAGAAAGGACAGGGATAATTACTCAAGTGCCTTGTCGGAAATGGGTACCGTCATACTTGCAGCAATGTGCACACTTGCATCTGTGCTGCATCAGGGATGCAGTCAGGCATTATGAACTGCATTGCTCTGCCATATCACTTAAAAGCATGATGGAAGGTTCTGACAGTATGTTTCATTAGAGTTAGGGCTATGCTGCTCCCATCAGTCAGAAGGAAAGAGGAAGCACAGTCCTGCCAGAGTCCATAAGGTGTGCTGGCAAGCAGGCCCAGACTCCTGTGTCATGAAATACCTGGTTGGAAGAACTGAAAATTGTTTCAATATTAAAAATAAACATCCCTTTCATTGGTTTAACCTTTGGTCCCTTAACCCTGCAGTTCACCTCTCTGAACTACGAACAGCAACCACAATTCATGAGTATTTTGGGAGGGACAGTAGCTTTTCCCTATTCCAGAAAAGCAAGAGTGAACTGCACTATTTAGCATGAACCCACACCAGATGATAATGAAATGAATTAGCAATAAAAATTTATTTCATGTATAAAAACCTTTTAAAAGAGAAATAAGCCAGGCTCCAAATTACCATTAAAATTAACTTCCATTGATGCTCTGCCAGTGCTGCTGAACTAATGTTCTTTGCAGAAGCCGAGTGAATTGATGATTGAGTGGTATCAATTAACGTGAACTGTTGTGCTAGTTCCTTCATCTGGAGATCAAAGCATTTCGTTTAAGGAGAACAGAAAAACGCAGCACCACTAAGGTTTTCTCCTTGTTCATTTCTCTCCATTTCCAATATCTAGTCTGTCACAACCAGCATTCTTACCCAAGCATAACTCTCTGTATTTAAGTAACCATCAGCCATAAAGTCAAAACAAAAATTCCATCTTCTGGGAATTAAAGCTATAAATAGAATGGTTCACAGACCACAGGTAACTGAAATGTTGTATTACAAAGCTATCACACAACTAAGTATGGCTGAGTGATGTTCAGGTGACTGGACACAGCTTGTGCTGGTTTCTCTCTCCCTGTAGCTCCCTGGCAAGATGACAAATCTCTGTTCAAGGTGGCTGCCTGCTTTTTCATACATTTCCAAGCAACACTGCTGAGTCTTTCAGCCCTCTTCCTTGTCAAATATCAATTTGAGAGTGTGATGCTTATATTTTTCTCAGCTTATAAACCACCGAATTTTATTGATCCATGCCAGTGAGCTGCAGCTGGAGGCATCTGAGCAGTAAGCAAGTTGTGACAATAGTGAAGGAGCATCAAGAAGGGGAAAATTACAGATTGAAAGAATTCTCACTGCCCCAGAAACTCACATACATTCTGTCAGGTCCCTCAAAACACTCCCAATCAGCAGATTAGGCTGAAACAATTGTCTGGGTAACACTGCACAAACTATTTTGGCCTTTGTGATTTGTGCCCAGTCATCATCTGAGTGTTTTGCCTTCAGCCCAGGCAGGGTAGGCACACAGGCTCTGTCTCAAGGCTTGGCCTCACCAGAGTTTCTCTGTACTGGCTGCAAGTCCCACTGTGATAACCAAATTTAACTAAGTAGCCTACCTGGATCTCAAAGCAGGCAAATTCACTCCAACACACTCCAAATGTGGGATGGTAGCAAACACACTTGTGAAAGCCACAGGAAACAGATTCATGAGATTTGTTAATATTAACATCAATATTAGCACAAGAGTTATGCCTGAAAGGAATGGACAACTTAATACCTAAAGTATATCCATTGCTTCTCTTTGCTCTTTAGGGGCAAAGAAGGATCTACTCCAGCAGCTGTAGCCAAACATGACTTGACATGGCTCTGGCATGCTCTCCCTGCTATATCCCAAAATACCCTGTGGGAAGGAGTTAAGGAACTGACAAAGGCCACATTCTCTTCTCAGTTTTGAGATTAGGTGGAAAATCAGTGAAAAAAGCCCATGCTGATGGCAAGAGCTTCAACAAAGATTCACATCAATAGAGCAAGACTATCAGCTGAGAGAAGGTAGAGATTAAGACTGAAGCCAAACCTAAAAAAATCCCCAAAGGTGCAGTCCCACATTTTCGAGTCACCCAAGAAAAGAGGGCCTAAATTTTACTTCTTCATATCTATCTTAAGATGTTTGTGGCTGGGACTATATATAGCAGTTGCTTACAATAGCAGAAGACTACACTGATTCACCAGCTCTCCCTAGTCCTGCACAGAGGTGTCAGGAGAAGACAGTAAAAATTATCTGTATTTCTTGGATGTGAACAGGGGAAAAAAACACAAGAGTAATTAAATATTTCAATTCTCCTCTCTAAGTTCTGCCACTATGGCCTCACTACATTATTTGAAGTACTCTCTGCTCAGCTAACATTTTTATTAAGAATAAACCACCTCTAGCCTCCATTCCACTTTAACCACCATTACCCACCCATAAGACTTGTTCAGCACAGCCATTGAAAGTCCTCTGAAGAGCATCAGAGCTATGCTGCCTCGTACAACAGAGCAGCAGGGAATATTTTAATTAGTGTTTTCTTCTGAAGGGTAAAAAAATATTCTGAAATTACTTTGCCTGGTAACAAACTGCATCTTTCACACCACTGGAGAACTGAAACCCATTCCTGCTTCATGTACTTTCCTTAGTTTCTTTTTTTTTGTTGTTTTGTTTTACAGATTTGCTTCTATCATGATGAAAGCTACACAAAATATTGCAAAAGCAATGGAGAAGGGAATGTCAATATTAAGGGAAGTTAAGATTTCACTTACCCCATTAAAATAAGTTAGTCAAGATGGGTGGGAACAACCCCAGTGGAAAAAGAAAACCTACAAATGACTTTATTTCTCCAAATTTCCTTTGCCTCCTTCACAGGGTGACTTGGTTCATTGGCACTGAACTCAGAGTGAAACAGAGGCCACTTCTACCTTTCAAAGTAGATATGGCTCACACACATGCCCACAACAGAAGGCTTCACACGGGTCAGGGTCTGGAGCCATTCCCCTGCCAAGCTGGGCATCAGTCACCAGCAATTACAGAAACAATTAAATACATGTTTTCCTGCTATGCAATGAAGTGCATTTCAATAACATTCTTGTGTACTTATTAAAATGTTTTGCGCTGGAAGATCTCCAGAATGATAAACACTCACTAATCACCACAAAACTACACAAAAAATACATCAAATAGGTGATCACAGTCAGAGCTAGAGGCCATTTTATATTAGGTCAACTTCATGCTGCTCTGCTGACACACAGCCAACTTGCTGTGAGCCATTCCAGCCCCAGAATTACCTTTCTTGCAAGAAAAGACTTTGGCCAACAGCACCCCTGCATTTGTCAATCATCCCAAAAGCTTTGGCTGAGAGAAGCAAGGGCAGATGCAGGCATCCATGAACTGATAATCCTCAGCTAAGTTAGCAGCTGAGCCAGACCACAGATTGTCAGGACAAGTGACCTCCAGGCACCTCTAAGGAAAACCCAAGGGGGAGGGAGGAAGGAAGGGGACAGCCAGATCCCACATTTTCCCACAGGGCATGGGATCACAGATTTACAGCTCAGCTAGTTGAGTCACCCACACCTCAGGAGAAGATGACAAACCTTTGCCATGGCAGCAGGTGGCTCTCACTGCCCACACCTGACACAAAAGGTCCTCAGTGAACAGCCCAGAGCATAAGACTTGGCTGGAGTTAAAAGAACCCCAGAACACACACACAAGGGATAGTCCCTATTGAAATAAGGTTTTTGACATGATTTTTGCAATAAAGTTAAGATTTTCCCTGAAAAATCATCCTAGCAGAGAATCCAGTACACTGTGTTACAAGCAAACCACTTGATACTAATATAGCTTATTTTTGTTCCATAACAGGAATAAGATATTCTACTGGAAAAGCTGGAGGTGTAATAAGAAAACTCAGACACCAACATTTTTTACAATTAGAAAAATTACTAACACATCACTAGGCTGTTTGAATTTTATACCCATGTAGAAGAAAAGACTTGAAACACAGATTACAGAGCATTTGCACTGCAGAGTACTGCTGTGTCTGATGCTCAATCAGAAGAACATAGAAGTCTGGATACTTTCATTTGTATACATGAGTATTTGTACATATGCATGTTTTAATTAAGCCTTATTAATGTACTTAGTCTATTTTCTCACTATAATTATACAGTTATGCAGAAAAACATTCAAAAGCCTAGATGACTCAGGAGTTTGACAGCAAGATATGAACTACCAAATTTAGTCAACAGTACAAACTCAGCTTAAATCAGTAATCTGGAGCAGACAGTCATTTAAATACAACTCTGACAAGTTTTATCCTTTTTTCTTTGTTAATTGTCTGCTAACAGGCTGCAAATAAAACCTGAGATTTATTCATTATTCAAAATGATTCATAAGTGTCTTCCCTGACTAACCCTCATCCTACAAATATCTTAAGCTATGGCTGTCACAACCAAGTAAACAATTTGCAATTCATGGTGTAACTTATGTAATGAATTTCTTCACCTTATGTAACCAGCTTGAACAGTTTAAAGAACTGACAAACACAGCATACATTTTTAATTGCATACTCCCAGTTAACAGTTGAGTTGTTAAAGGAATCACCCTCCCAGAAAACATACAGTGCCATATGATTTAGGTTGCAAACATCAAATCTTTTGCTTGAGAACATGCTTTGAAACTCACTTTCTTTGCCCACACTGAATGAAGTAGGCAAGGTCAAGCTATAAATGCTTTTCCACACATCCTTATGCTGTTGCAGTAGTAGTATTAAAAAGCTTCCAATTTAAGCATGATTTTTTAAAATTCAGAAAATGACAAATTATTCCATCTTCTCTACAGTACCACAAGACTTGGAAAATGCACATTTACCAGGAAGCTACTGCATTCTCCCTAATACCATAAAGTGTGCCCATAAGCTTAACAGACAAAAAAGTGCATCAAGGGTTGGGGCCACACTAACACAGGTCATGTGCTCCTCTGCTCTCTTCCCGATGCTGCACTCCACTTCAGGAGTTAAAAACTAAATGTATGAAACTACACTGCAGAAGATGGCTTAAAGCAGTTCCCCAAACAAATTAAAAGCTTCAGGCAACCCGAGTTTACCATTTGTCTCAGAATCCAATTCCACAGTTTATCACCACACCCAATTTTCTTGTACTGAACTAAAATTTTACATTTCAGTTCGTTATTAATCATCTTTTCTGTACTTTTCTCAATGCTTCGCTCTTACTAGAGCCACAGAGTGTGATCATCTCCTGTCTTTCCCCCCATTTTTTGTGCCAAGGGACAAGCCAGATTTCAATACCATTAATAGGGCTCTTAGAACCCTTTTAATTGTTAAGTCAGGAGAAGAAAGGTGACTTTAATGGGGCTACTACTGAACATGAATAGAGGTCTGAAATCTGGCCCTACTGATTTAGCTTCAAAAAAAAAAAAACTCCTAAGCCAATCATCCTCGTGTCCCAGTTTTTAGTGTTCTTTGATTTCCCCCAGTATTACTCTGGTAGAAAAGTGAAATATTTCTGTGCAGCCAGGCAATAGCTATCAACAGTTCTGGAGTACTCTGATGCTTTGTCCCACTTATAACACACTTTAAAATCATGCCAGTTTAATACCTGTTCTCACACAGGTTACAACTCCTATTTTTCACTAAAAGGAACTATTCCTAGACAGGACTCTGCCCAACAGCAACAAGAGCTTTACAAGAGCCCAGGCACGAAACAGCAAGGCCCCCCATGAGGGCATTGACACCACATCTGTGAAATATTTCTTGACAATGAGTACAGGGCAGTGGTGAATTGGATCCCAGGACAGTGGCCTTAAATTAAAAAAAATCACTTTTCATTACAAAATAATCAAAGTCTTGCATGTTCTTTGGGGTTATTTTTTTCTATTTGCCAACTTCCATTACAGTACTTTTAAGAAACATTACTGAAAATTTCAATATAACAATTAGAAAAGAAGAATTTCATGATAACAACTTTAAAGACTTTAAAGATGTCACTGAAATTTAAGGGAAGAGAGACCAAAAAAGTGAGCCTATCTTGAACTACCCAAAAAACCCTACCTAAAAAGTCTGGTACTACCTTTTCACAACTATGTTCTCATTTTCCAGACAGCTCTCACCCCTGGGACTCCATCTGTCCTCAGGATTTTCTTCTACCAGTGGTAACATGTTCCTGATGATTTGCCCTGGAGGCATAAACAGCCCTGTGTACTCCCCCTGTCTACACAACACACACTCCTGTATTTCTTCCCTTCCTGCCCATGTTCCACTGCTATTTTAGTCTATTCTTCTGTCTAGACAAGTTTTACAGCTATTTGTATTACTGGGCTTTCCTAATAAAAATACCCCTGTGCAATCTGCCATCACTGCGCCTGTGCCACTTAAGATAAACGTAAACATACAAAATAAAGCTGAAAAGGCACATGGGCCTCATATCTTTTGGATATACAAGAGTCACACAGATATGAAATCCAAAAGCAGTTATTGCAGTTCTTCAGAGGAGGATTTATTAGACTGTTTTCTGAAGAAAACCCCCACAGTATAGATGCTGTTCCCTCCAACTCTAGCACTATATCCGAGGCAAATGATCTTTTTAGACAAGACTAAAGCACTTACAAAGAGTAGCATCAATTTCTGCATTATGAGCCAACTGCAGAGCAGTAACCTTTTGTATTTTACCAACACTTCCCATAGTATTTTGTCTGTTAAGGCTCAGCTCTGAGAATGTAGCAATTAAACTCATGGAGGACAGCTGAAAACCTACCATGAATATCTGGGTACTGATCAATAACCAGAAGAAAATTAAAATTAGGCCAATATTTGTCAATCACATATGTTTCATAAATACCAATTTTTTTAGAGCTAGATTGATTTTTTGCACATTTGGAATGGATGTTGTCAAACAATGCACAGAATAAAATTCAAATATCAATGAGAGTATTAAAATTTAGACCTTAGACATAAATCCTGCATGAAAGAGACAGCCTTTATAATACTTTTGCCATTTATAATATTCCTCTCAGCAATATCTGGCACAAAGTAGCAGTTTTCCCCTAAAATCTCACACAATGTGATACATATCACAATAAAATTCATTTAATATAATCACTTATAATACATAAAATGTCAATTCAATTAGACTACCAGCATTATAGCTTCCTGGTAATAGTTTGTTCTACAAAAGTGTGACCTAGTACTCTTCCTATTTGTTACTCTAGGGGGGAAAAAAGTGGTGATACTGCACTATGTAAGGGATCATCAGAAGGTAAGAAAGCTGTCAGAGCCACTGGTTTCAGCCTATTGGAACTCATGGACCTATAAAGCATCTCAAATGGAGGTATGGATCCCTGAATAATGAATTTACACCTAATGACAATAGCCTCACTTTTCTCATTATCTTTCACAAACCCATAGAAATAGTTCCTGGACCATTGGTCGAAGACCATTACTTTAGGGCAGAGAAGAATTACATGCTGACACTCACAGTACTGCTGAGTGAGTCATAAGGTGAATAATTACACACACTGCAGCAAAGCACAAACTCCTGGGGCTGGCCAGTCCCAGGCTCTGTGCCAGCACACAGGGACCCGTGTGAGCAACTGCTCCGGTAAGCAGAGTCAGTGCAAGAAAGGAAACTACACACAGGTGTTAAACTGCACACAGGAGTATTCACTGGGTAACGACTTAAACAAGGTTGCAGCTTGAGAGCTTTTAAGGACCATCCTCTCTTGCAAGTCACCAACCCTACATATTCAAAAACCTCAAACCAGAAACACAACAATAAAGAGCAGGAAGAGTCCCATTAACTCAATTGAACCCATTTGTCCTGGTCCCTTTGGCCCCTGAACCTTTTGTGGGAAAGTGTTGATAAATTCTCTGTTGTTTAAATCTATTTTCACTTACTCTTAGGTAAACATAGACCAAACATACATTAAGCACTTTTCCCTTACTGCTTATTCACAGGCCCAGTCACACCAAGTCCTGATGCCCTTCAGACCCATGAGCTTGGAGCCATCGTGTCCTGCCAGGGCTGCCACAGCTTCAGTGGAAGCTCTCAGGCCCATGCAGACCCCAAGCTACAGTCTACCTAGATGAAAACAAAGAAGCAGGACATCCAGCCTGCACAGGGACAACCTCACAGGCCACTGGTTTTGTCACCAAGATCACACACAGCTGTTCTACAAGCCAAGCCTGCCTCACCCAGCCCTAGCACTGGCACTCCCCAGGTGGATGTCACTACCTTAGGTGGCTCAGGGAAGAAACCCCCACAGCTCCTCCTAAGAGGTGATGATCCCCCAAACCAACAGCCAAGTCTCCCCAGGCTAAGGGAAGAGCCAGGAAAGAAAAAGATGCCACGTCATCCCACAACTAACATGGTATTTGTTTCCTCATGCTGCACAGCTGAGAGCTGCACAAGCCATGAGGACATGGGGGAGGAACCTGCAGCACCAGCAGCAGGTCCCCTGTCACCTCCCAGGCCAGGGAAGGTCCCCAAATAAGGGAGATGCCACTTCTGTACCACAGAGCTACATTCCAGGGCACACAAGGGGCCTCAGCCAGCTGCTGCTTTCGCAGCAGTTGTACCCAGTCCAGGAGATCACCAAAGCCTACCCTGCTGGTTTGGACCACAGAGGCCACAGCACCTTGGTCCCCAACCCACAGGGACACCCCAGCACCAGCTCCAAGCAGCCTTTGGAGAGTCCAGGTGCAGAAAACCAGGCCCTGCCTGTACCCAGCCATGCACATACCTTGTTCAAGTGGGAGGAAGACCCTCACGAGGGTGCAGACCCGCAAAACACAGCACAGGGGCTGGTAATGGAGTCCATCATCACAGCAATGAGCAAGCCAGGACCATGGCACCCTTTGAAGTGTAAGCCACCACCTCACAGCAGAGCTCAGGGAAGAACCAGCACCCTCGGGCTGAGCTGAAATGGCCCCCGCGATGGGTGTGGGGGGCCCGGGTGGAGCCAATTAGGGCCGTGAGGGCCCATGATTGTCCCCAGCTGGCACCGCCTCTGCTGAGGAGCAGCTGCACCTGCCACCAGAGCCATGTGGTAAGAGGGGTTTGTTTTCCCCACAGAGACATGGAGGAGCCGTGCCCAGAGTGGAGCTCCCCGTCACTGCCTCGGTGGCTGCCCACAGTGCGGGCCACTGGGCTGAGGGGTCGCCGCTGCTGCAAATGGCGTCCAGTCAGGATCTGGCCCTGCCGTGGCCGGGCTTGAGTGAAGTGTTGTGTTTCCTTTTCTCTCGAGAAAACTTCTAGCTGATAAAAGGCAAACAAATTCCCTCATAAATTTCCCTAGGATTATTTACAATGTTCTTTCGGAAGAAGCGATTAACAGCTAGGGGCCTTACGTATCTCCCCTTCCAGCAGTAAACAGCCACTGAAATAAATGAGTTGTCAAGCAAAGAACAAGAGAAAAGGGCACAAAATTCCCATCCCTGCATCAGTGCTTGGATGACACTTGTGCTTCTGTCTTTTACTTGCCTCACTCCTCTGAAAACCCCAGGCACGAGCATCCTTCTGCTCGTGGTCTTGGATTTTTTTCTGCACCCCACCCACAGTCCTGAGGCAGTGCCCAGGCAGGTGTCATGCCTGCCAAAAATGACCTCTGGAAATATTTAGCAGGCAAGGACTAAAGGTCTGATGCAGAGACTCCATCTTTGGATGTAAAAAGTCCACTGTGCTGCAGACGAACAAAATTAAAGCAGTCTGAAGTTTACGTGGGGAAGAAACCAATATTAACAGTAACACAAATCTCATCCCTGTGGCGTGTAGAGGGCTTCTGCTATGTGCTACACTCAGAAGAGAAGCTGTGTCTCTGGCAATGAAGAAATTTGTGAATCAGCACCATGGGAGAAAAAAAAAAAAAAATCTTTGTTCTTCTTACCTGTGTGGCAAGGTACCTGATGGGTATGCTCACCAGATTTTCATGGGTTTAGACTAGATATTAAGATAACATATTTGAAAGATTGGGCTAAATTAATAAGATTCCTGAAACTTGTACATTCACTGGGAACATAATATGGAAGTCATAACCATATAGCAGTAAATTAAGATGCAGATTCGATGTGTTGGGTTAGAAGACGTCATTTGAATGACTGCTGCATTCACAAAGATTGTTTTGGAACAAAATGTGTGATAGGGAAAAGCTATCTCAGACAGGTGAACAGGTAATCTCCAGTTCACCTCTCTTCTAGAGCAGGCTGACTCCATGCAGCACAGCCTCCCAAGTTTTGCCTCCAGGGTCTGTTACCTCCCTCTGTAGATACTTCACTGACAGCACAGTACTATATGTTTTGACAGCAGAAGGTTCTTTGTAGTTTTCAGACTATTTTGTCACTTCCTTCTGTGTCATTTCTTATGATACACCCCTTTAAATCACACAAAGTAATTCTTCTCCTCTTAACATTAACACCCACCAAATATTTGTAGTCTCTTAGTGCATGCCCGCCTTCATCATCTCTTACCCACATTAAGCACACCTAATCTTTCAACCTAAATCAATCCTGAAGCCATCCTGATAATTTGTGTTGCTTTTCTTTGAACTGCTCTCAGTTTGTTGAGACACTGCTATCAAAGTTTTGTGCAAGGCTTGATGTGATAGTTTTAGATGTATATGCATCAGAAGTGTATAGAATTGATCTATTACCACCTTGAACTGCAATATAATGCTCCCTTATATGCAGTGCAAACACTGCTTTGCAGATTAATATGGAATGTCCTATCCTGAGTTTCTGAGCTCATCTCCAGGCTTTTGATTCTTTTTGAGAGTCATGAGTTCCAGATTATTTTCGTATCTTGCTTTTTCCATTAGTAGAGACAGGTTCTGAAAAATCTCAATAGAAGGAGCATCAGAATACAGTATAATAATCAGAAAAGAAGGCTTCAATGTATTTTTCAAAGTCTCCATGACATTTTGCCCTAAAGAAAAAATTGGTTTGGCTGAATTCTTGTTTAGTCTCTCTGTATACAGTGATTACTGCTGGGACAGAAAAGGACCACCAAATCCCACAATCACACAATCCTGCCTCCACTGCAGAGCACCATCCACCACTATATACAACTTTTACTTGGATTATGTGTAGCTGCATCCACATGGTGCAGGAAGCTCAGTGACAGGATCACAAGAAGACATGGTACAGTCTTGCTGACAGATGGACAGGAGATTCAGAAGACAGTGAGAAAACAGTACTGAAGAAAGGGGCTCAAAGTCACCCAACTCACACATGGGACAAATGAACAAGTACACAGAGGAGGATCCCCAGACATCTTTAAGAGGCCCAACCTAGCCTTGTTGATAAGGTGCAAGTCTCCTCTCTTACCTGGACTGATTGCTGCCCACTCACTCTCTTGAGGCTCCCTAAGAAACCAGTTACCTGTGTGTTCCTGCTGCAAGAGGCCACCATTCCTGCGTGCTGGCCACCTCTGGTTCTGCCAAGATAGGGAATGTTATGAGTTGCACAATTTGCATGGGAAGACACAGGGTCTATGCAAAAGAGGCAGGAGATGAAGACTAGAAATAACAGCCCAACTTGAAAGGACAAGACTAATAATAACAAAATGAGACTAAGGAAAGGGACAGCAAGAAAGGGAGCAGAGAATAGCAGGGAACAAAGGAGCAGGAAGAATAGTAGTATGGAGGCTAAGGAACGTTGTGACAGCCCCAGACTGTCACAACCCAGGGTGGCAGACTGCATCAGGCCGTTAAGAGCACAGTTTCATGTCACACACAAATATGATCCAAAGGAAGTCCTGGCAGCTTCCAAAGGGACAACCTCTGCATTTCAAACACACAACAGGGCCCCAGGCTGAGCCACTAGTAGGTGAGCTGGTATTTGAAGGCAATAGCCAACAGCCATTTCTGATGAGACAAAACCTGGCCACACATCTGTTAGAGAAGCCAACAAAGATCTCATCTTTGTCCAGACAGAAACTTAGTAATTCCATTAGCATTGTGACAGTAATATTCCTTTCTCTAATAGCACACTCTTTACTGACAGATTCCAAATGCCTTACAAAGGAGACATCTCCATTGCCACTCACAGGTAAGTTGGCTGAGGTGCAGGGGGTGATGTTGCTTCCTAAGCTGGTCTAGCACAGATCAGGAAATAGAGACTGGCCACTTCTCCTCTGCTCCAGTGTGCTACTTGCAAAGCAATGCCTCCTATAAGCATGATCTCTCTCTGCTTAAAAGGCATCACTTCTTCAAACTGATTATGCTTCCTCTGGTTTCTTACAGCTACCCTGGTGACAGGAAAAAAGCCAGGTGACATCCAGTCTTCCCTTTAACATTCATCATCAGACATGAGGTAGGTGTGGTTAAGAGGAAGGACCAGAGCCCTCCCAAGCAGAGAGATACCTCACTTATCCTTCTCCCAGCCAGCTCCCCCCTCCTTGCCTGACTACTCAGCATGCTAAGTACATGAAAAGTGGATTAAAATAACATTTAAGACAAGACCTAACACTCATTAAAAAGAGGGGAGGTCTCAAAGCAAGCCTAAACTGCATCATCACCTCAACCTAAAGAGATGGGAGATGGCAGCTTGTGGCACAGACCGCTGGTGGTTTCTGTCACAGCGAGTGTCAGGCTGCCACACATGTACATTAAACACAAAAATGCACACATCAATGAGCTCAGGAGGGTGTTCAGTATCATGTGCCACACTCTATGAGGTACCATGCTCAACAAGGAGAGCTATAGGGCTGGAAACCCCAAATCTGACTTCATCTTCCATTGACCAGCATATCCCTTTGCAGAGCAGAGCCCCACATATTCCTACCTTGTCCCATCGCCCCCACTTTCCCCTTTTTAATCCCATACACACATTTTGCTTTGAAAAATGGGCACAAAGGTGAGGGGAAGGAAGGCAAAAGGGATTTCTCCCAGGCCTACTATCACAGGGGCTCACCAGTGTATTTGTCTGGGAAATACTTTGTTACAATGAAATGCATTTGTGGTGGAGAAAAGCATTGCATAAAACCAACTCCATATTAGAACATCTGCTCTTTGGATCATCCTGTTCTGGCTTGCTTTACAGATAGCACACATTAACCAGCTAATGATGAAGAGTCAGCCTAGCTATGGATGAATGGCTTGGATTAATCTCTTTTGTCTTGTGTATGATAAACACCAACTTGTCAGCTAAATCCTGTCTATAGAAACTTTATTAAGGATGATTATGCATGAGTCAGAAAGGACACAGCTTGGCTTTCAGATCCCAATTTGAGTTTAAGGGCTGGCTGGTTAGAAACATCACCTTGAAAACCAAGTAAATTCAATCTTGATGCCACTGAAGAGAATAAGTACGAGTCTGGTGATGTCATTTTTCTCCAAAGTCACTTTTCTGTCTGCAGCAGAATTTTACCTTTATTTGAACAAAGACCTTTCTTTTGACTTTTCTTGCCTTTGTGCTTTATAAACTATGTAAGAAGAAAAAGAAAGCAAAAGACAAAAAAACGGAAAATATCATTGTCAGTTTGGGGCAATGACATTCTTAGCTGTGACACTAAGTATAGCTGCAGAGGAGAGAAACCAATAAAAGTTATTTATAGGGATTTTAAGTTGAGTAGATAAAGGTCAAGATGTTTACCTGGCCCATTACTAGAGTCAATGGGCTGTAGGATGTTTTAAAGGAACCAAAGGGGGATGAAATATTTACATATCCATACTAAAGTTACACATTATGAAAATTTAATGCATTTAATTTTCAACTTATTTTTGCCTTTTTTTTCATATTCAAGTGTGCAAGTTCAAGCTAGCAAAAGTTAAGATGCTGTTTTAGTAGAGAAAGATTCACAAGAAACAGATGGAAAAATGAGAAAAATCAGGAAAAAATTAAATTTGAATCAAGCAGAATAAAATTTTTAAAGCTTTTCAGTGAAATGTTAAGAGAAAAAAATCATTTTAGGTCAACCCAGAATGTTTTGGGAAAAAAAAAATAATAAAATGCTTTGATTTTTAACTGGATCAATTTTTCCTTGAGAAATATTCCCTAAAAAAATGGAAGTCTATTTTTAGATTATTAGAAATTGTTATAATTTCCACAATTATATCTGTCATGCTGAAAAAAAATTACTTTTTCACTGCCTTGTTCCCCTCGACCCTCCCTTGCCTTCTGACACTATAGTGATTATTTTGTCACTGTGCTTGACAAAAATTCACAAAACCCTTTGATTCTGCAATGCCAGTAATTCAGCCATGTCATAGAGACATCATCCTTCTCTTTTCTGTATGTCTGATTACATTGACCTGAGGCTTTATTCAGAATCATAATACTGGAGACAAGAGTCTCCATTTCTCTTCATTCCCTAGGCAGACCATTACTAGAGATATTCAGGAAGAAATGATGCTTTTATAGCTAAGGCATAAGACTAGGGGTCAAGAGTTTTGGAAACACTTCCAGCTCTAGCTCAGATTTTTGTGAGGTTGCAGACAAGGCACCTGAGCTTCTTGGCAAAAAATGGAAAACAGAATATCTCAATAATTCTTTAACTGTTTAGATTTTATGCTTTGAGGCAGTCTTTTTCCTCAGGACAGCAGTCAACTCAGACACAGAGTCCTTAATCAAGGACTAGGCATTCTGCTGAGCCCTTTGGTAGAAATCTCATCCTGAAGATCAGTTTTAATGTTTTGAGGTGAATTTTAATGTACCCACGACTGCAGGACTAAACACAGCTGCAGAAGGAGCCCGAGTGCAGGCATGGAGTGAAGCTTTCCCCCAGTGTAGGGAAAGCCAGGAAGACATGATTAAGTCACAGCAAAGAGTCAGCCTCCAAGAAGGCATTCCCAGTTCTGTTTCCCTATAGCTGTGCAGAGAGACCTTGCCAGCACAGCTCAACTGCCACGGCTTGGGGAGAGGAGAGTGGTGGAACAGGGGAAGCTCTGGGGGTTTGGCAGCAGGCAGTAGTCAACACGTGCTTACTAAGACAAATGAATAAATAAAACAAAATCAAAATTAAATATCTCAGTTACTAAATCAGAGGCTTTCAGTTGACTCAAACTAAATGTCTACGTTGGTGTTTCAGTTCTGAGAAAAATCCGCTATTTTGAATTTCCAGATCAGTTCTTGCAAGCCTTTCCCAGGTTGAAAATCTGCTGCCTGTAGCTTAAAGCAAAATGGACCAACTGTTCTCTCTCCTCCTGGGCCGTGGCTCTGGCTCTGCATCTCAGCCCATCTGTACCCCAACAAAGCTGAGTACCTCTGGGTAGTCACAGCAAGTCTGATGGTTCCCTGTGGCTCAAAAAGGCCTTGCAGAGAGCATCCCTATTTGTCCACAGTGTGATGTTCTGTGCAGAACAAGGCTGAGTGTGTTGGATTGGCACTCTAGGTAAAAACTGATGTGCTGGGCACAGCCTGGGCTGGTGGTCTCTGCTCTGCCTCAGCAGAGGTGGGGGCAAAGGCTGCCAGAAAGGCTTTCTGCCACCTTGGTATCTTCTGAAGATGGGGGCTTTCTGGGGAGTGACTGTCCCATGTGTAAGTCAGAGCAACTCCAGAGACTGCTCTAATTTATGCAGACCTGAAATACCTTTTACAGCTCTTTTACAGCTTGTGTTATTTTCATTCTATTGGAAGTGAATAAGCACAAAACCTAAAGTCTGTTCTCCTTGTGCTTTTGCTGAGGTTTCAGTCCAGCTGTACTGACCCTGCCTATGCTTAGGACTTCCCAAAAAAAGCACTATTTGGGATGGTGGTTTAGTCATGCAGACAACTGTCTGCTTATAATTGACTGAGACCAATACATTTCACGTAAGCCACTTATGGTAATGACTTTTGGTCACTAGTGATGTGAGCAAGGTCAAGTTAAAACCCATGGGTGAGAGACTGCATAGTCCTTTTTGAGTCCCTGAGGACATCCGTTCTCCAGTGATGATAACTGAAGTAGCAGGGTGGATTGCCGGGAAAACTTAATTTGCAAGCAGGAAAATATCTTGGAGCTTGTGCAGGGCTGTCAGCAAAGTGACTCTGCTGGGCTGGAAATATTCTGAGCGAATATGATAAGGTGAAACTGGCCAGCAGCAAGGCCTCAGTGCCATGTCACTCCCAGAGCTCAATTTTAAGGATTTAAGAGAGATTTAAGTTGTGTAGAAAAGTTAATTTCTCCCCACAGACAGAAACTGTCTATCCCAAAAGCAAAACAAGCACCAAGTAATTTTAATTTCTTTTTTCCCTTTTACCTGCATCGCCTCCTTTTAACTATTTACATAACTTGCTTACTCTTCCAAAATGAAACAAGCTGAACTGCATGTTGCACAATGCCAGTACAGTAGGAAACAAAAACTGACCATCCATGATCTGGATCATAACTAAATGACTCCAATAATAAAACAAAAAGTTCAGCTCATCAATGTTTAAGGGATTCTTCCCTCCCTTTCATTTCTTGCCAAGCAGAACCATGCATCTTCTCCAGAGGCCACCAGCTCCTCAAGCAGCAGCCCAGAACCTGCTCCTGCAAACAAGGTGCCAAGGGCAGGAGATATAAGAGCTCAGGAACTAAATATGGGGCCCAAAAGTGCTTGTTCTGTTATATGGGTTGCTTGAGAGGGGCTGGGCAGTGAACACTGCTGAAGTTTTGGCCAGTAAGTGCAGATTCCCTGCAAACTGTACCCTGTGACTACCTGCAGGCTATGGGAAAAAAATATAAATTAAGTTCTTGCTTTTTAATTGAAATACAGCAAATCTCTGGTTTTTAAATAGTCTGTTTTCCCATGTGGTATAACATCTACGTAGCACTTTTTAAGTGGCATGATGCAGCATGTTTGTGTTTAAAACAACAATAACAACAATCTTATCTCAAGCCCTCAGGATGCTGAGGGGTTCAGAGTTGGGTGAAATGTCACCCTTGCAGAGGACAGGCTGAGGAATTTGTGTGCAGTGGTAGCTTGTGATCTGAGCACAGGGGTTTAGAAAAGGGCTGCATTTCATGACCTACAAAAGAGAAAAAAATGAGATTTACATTCCAAATGTGCTGAGCAGCCCTTTCCCTTTAGTTATTAGAGGCACTCGGCATAATTCATAATCGCCTGATGCCAGGGGGAGGGGGAAGGTGCCCGCTGCCGTTCAACATCAAAATCCCTCCAGGAACAGCAGTAACGGGTTCTGCTTTTATTTATATCGTGACAAAAAATGGCTGGCAGGAAGATACCAGCAAATATCAGAATAAATAATTCAGTAAGTGTAACAGAAGGTCACAGAGACTTACAAACGTTTCTGTTTCTTCTCCTTTTCTCTCTCCCTGTCTTTTATGTACATGCTCTTTCTCTTCCCTCCCAAATTTCCCTGGTTTTGTGCAATAATTCTCTCCATTCTCTTCCTTATGTACACAAAATTATGTCTTAAAATGCAGCTTTCCCATTTCTCTGCTTTCTAACCTCTGTTGTTCTGCTGATGGTTTTACTGAATCTGTCCTTCCTCTCTAACTTTCCCTTGTATTCTTTCCCTCTTTTACTGCCTGCTGCTGTCATCACCCTCCACATCCCTTCTTGTGGGACAGCTGGCCATGATGACTTGCCAGGGTAAACTCAGTTCTGAGTTATGTTACAGTCAAATGCTGATGATGTTGATAAAAGCCTCTTGGCTTGATCTTGGAGCAGCAGCAGAACGTGGCCCTGCATTAAGAGCACTCCTAGGCTGCATTGCTGTGGCACCAGATCCACCCAGATTCCCAGAGCGTCGAAGTGGGTACATTTATGGCTTTGAGTACTTACACACATAAAATATTCCAAGTCTTGCTCTACATTCAGGAAAGCCAGAGAACCCTTTGACTGACAGGTAAAATCTGAACTCTTGGTGTCAGGCACTCATTTTCCAGAGCCACAACTTCCGTGTAATGTTCAGTCATAAATTGATTGCAGAAGGCAGCTCTGTGATCAATCACTCAGATGCCCAGTAGAGGCCATGGGACTGTCCAGAATTCATTTCTGTTTGAAAAATACAGTCTAAGTTTTCAAGGTGTTTTCAGTGGAGAATTTGCCACCTCCAAGAGGAAGCTGTTCCTCGGATTAATACCTTCCCCACTAACTGGCCTTATATCTCATTTGAATTCAGCTGGTTTAACCTCAGCCTTCCATCTGCTGGAAGATGATCTGCCTGCTAGATACAGAGTCCTCTCTGAGCAGGTTCTCTTTCCATATGCAGCTTTATAGCCTATGATGAAGCCATCCCTCAATCTTCTCCTTGTTAAGCTTGGCTGGTTGAGCTCCATAAGGCTTGCATTACCAAGCATGCTCTCCTCAACCATTTCCACAGAGCTACCTGGTTTGCATTATTATTTAGCACTCCCCAAACTAGTATTAGTATACTTTATGTATCACTTTGTCATGCTTTTCCCTAGTTCTTTAATAAAAATGATAGCTAGCCTAATGCAAAAAGCTGTTACCGGTAACATCCTGTGAAATCTGTTTTATGTCTAGAGAAAATTTCATTTTAAACTCCATAATTTACCCAGCTCTTTAATCCATTTAATGTGCATCATATTGATTTCTATAGTTTATTACTAAAAATGTCATCTGGTACCCTGTCAAGTGCCTAAAAAAAGAGAAGGAATATTCAATCAACACTAGCACCTTTATCAACAAAAATTACTTTAATGAGATCTATTGTTATAAATCCATTTCGATTAGCATTAGTTAGCATATCTGTATTTAATTCTTTATGGATTTATTCTTTAATTACATTAGCTGCTGCATTAGTTTTCCTCGTATTGTTACATTTACACTTTTCAAGAGTTTAAGTAATATCAGCTTTCTTCCAGGTCTTTGCTATTTCACCAGTATGCTGGCAAATTCTAAAAATCTCCATTTATATGAATTAAATCGGGACATTTCCTTAGCCAGGTCTTTTAAAATGCTTGGAATCAAATTATTCAGATCAATTAAATTAAAATGACTGAATTTATTAACTGTTCTGTCAGTCTAAATTACTGCTGGAGAAGAAAGTATTTTGTTGTCATCACATGGCAAGAATATCTTATCTAGGATTTTCCCAAAAGAGAAATAAAAATTATTATTAATTAAACATTATTATAGATATCCTTGACTTCCACAGGTTTTCTTAATCATTTCCATTTAGCAAAAGACAAATACTATTGTTAGCATTTCTATTATTAATATGCTTTGCTATTACAGAGCATATAATGATAATTTACTTGAAGTGTCTGGGTTTTAATAGCTTTTGGAGCTTTGCTTCCTGTATCAACACAGCTACCTATAGCTTTCCTTCTTGTACTTCTTCTCCTACCTAGCTGTTATTGTTCCAAGGTTTTAATTTCCAGATATTTCAGTATGTTGCCATTTCTTCTCCTTCCTGTATGTGAGAAAAGGCCCATTCACAATTTTTATTTCCTGCTATTTTTACTTCCCCTAATAGCGAAGCTATTGTAGTTTTTAACAATACTGTCTTCTTTCTCAGATACAGCACTATGGTTTTTTGCAGACGTGTAGTAGAATGTTGTCAATAAGTTCCCAATTACCTGTCAAGATTGTTTAGATTTTATCTCCAAAATAATTTCGTCCTCCATTATTTTCAGCTTTGTGAAATTTTACACAGTTCTTTCTCCTTTTGCTTTCAGCCTTCAGGGCTTTATTTTGTTTAGTATGCTTGTGCAGTTCAGTGGGATCCATTTCTCAACAGGCAAATATCTACAACTCTTGGATATTTACCTGTCTCTGCATACACAGCTGCAGATATGCAGAGCAGGGAAATGCTCATGCTGAAGGGATAGGAAACATGATGGATCCACACTTCCAATGCCAGACCAGCACAGAAAGACTTCACAGGCCTGAATTTGCCACCATGTCACCATACGTCCTGACACCCCCTGTGCCACTTGCACCATGCTGACCCCAACTGTCAGCAGCCTGGCTTTAGCTTAAATCCCCTGTACACAATTACAGGGTCATCAAAGTGTGCTGAAAGCTCCGTATCTCTGCTGAAAGGAACAATTTAAGTGAGTTAGGCAGAATGATTTAAGTCACCCCTAGCTATGCAGTGCTCTGCCACCCATGGGTAAAGCAGGCAAGTTTTCTAAGCAAATCATTTCCCAGCACACGGGCTTAGTCATCAGTGAAAGCTGCTGGCTCGCTCCCATCCCAACTGTGGTTCAGCTGCTGCTCGGAGGTCAGCTCTGCAGGCACTTGATAAAGCTTCAATTAAGTGCTCTTCTTGCAGCACCCACTGATTTACACATCTTGTGCCCGCATCGGCCATTTTGCTGAATAAGCCCGCGTGACGGCAGGGACCGCACACGCACAAGTGCCCAACTTCCCCTGCCTACAGCACAGTTAAGCTCCTCAAGCTTGGGCATCACCAGGCAGCTTAAAATAAATAACAATATCCAAATAAGTTCTTAAAAGGATGGGGGGAATAGAACTGCAGAGCCCATAGTACAAATATTACTACAGATGCTTCAGCTGGGTAATTAATAATTCATGGCATATCTATTCCAGACAGTTTCTGAGCTGTTATTTCCTCACAGAGTTGTGCATGTCGGTGTTTAGATGCTACTGTGATGGGATGGTATAAAAATTTCAGTGACATGGACAGCATGGTATGCTTCTCTAGCCCGTGCAATAGCCTGAAAGATCAGCGTTCCCCCTAAAAGGTTACGATGGAAAGGCCTGACCTTACCTACTGATAAATGGGGGTCACACTTATCTGCAGTGAGCAGCTTTTATCGACGCCTCGCACTCGTGTTCAATTGCTTGGGCTACAAGTCAAAATGGAAAGTGACTCATAATGATTGCAAATCCCTCTGGGAAAAATGAAAAAGTAACAAGCCCAAGATGATGGAAATTGTTTGGTCGACACCAAGGAAGATCTGCGTTATTTATTTGTGAGTGAGACTGGTTGAAAGGGAATGTTTACATTTGCAGCTTTCCCAGAAGAAATGAGTTCTACAAGAGACCACAATGTCAGAGGTGTACTGGACTATTCAACTAAAGACCTAACATTTTTATTTGTAAAGGTAGTTATATGAACTGATGTAAAGTCTTGGATTATTTTTCCTTGAACTTTTTTTGGGCAATGGTTCAGAGTAACAATCTCAAAAAATTCACTCAAATATTTATCAGCCCTGGCACAAAATCTTCTTCTTTGCCAGGAGTATAGTAAAGAAACAAATGAACATAATTTTCATAAACATAATCTCTCCTCAGGAAAAAACAAGCCATATCCCAGCCAAACAGGCAAATGGAATTTGGCAACACTGAATTGTTGACATGCTTTTATTATACCAACAAATAAAACGTTAACTGCAAGTGTTACATGGCACTTGCCTTGTATATAGGTCATTTTCTCTAGGCAAACCTCCCGCTCCACTCAAGGTAATATTTCAGGGGACTCACGTGGCAGTGAACCTATGCAAGAAGGAGTGATTAGTAAGTCCCTGGGGGGTTTGGTTTAGAAGGCCTTTCTCCATTTTTTCTTTAAGACTTTTCACAAGCAAAAATTAATGCTGGGCAAAATCTATGTCCCACTGAAGTCAAAGGCATGCTTGCTTCCAACTTCAGCAAGGCTGACTTAGCTCCCCTGGACTTAAAAGCAGTTTTGCTTGAGCAAGAACAGAGTAAAAGCTATGTGTGATCTTCAGCACGTTGCCCTGGGCTAACTCCAGGGAACACAATCTTCTCAAAGCCCAGCTGCAGACATGAGAACTTATTTAAGACTACTTTAAAATGCAAATTACACTGGCGTGCTCATCATATGCCTATGGATCCACTAACATGAAAATATGCACAGTCCAGAAATATCCATGATCTAACTTAACTCTCAGCACCAGGATGCTGTGAGTTAAGAGTGAAAATCCCATATAAGGGTCATCCTGAACTCACACAACAGTCTATCAGCATGGATTTGCTCTGATTTTTCATACTTTTCTGGGTTTAAGTCTGAACCCCTAACCTCATTTTAGTATGGATTTTCTGCAGACTCACTGACAGAACAAATGACTCGTGAATTGCAAGGATATAAAAACTGTCCGAAGGCAGAAGCTCTGTGGCCAGAGCTGATACAGTGAATGATTGCTATCACCGATTACTTCTTGGCACTGCATTTTGCAGAAGCAATCTGACCACTGATTATTCGAGGCAGCAAGGAAAAAAAATAAAATGGCACGACAATTACTCTCACTTAATGATTCTGGCAACCTGAGTTTGTTTTGCCATGTTGGTGCTACCCGCAGCGCCAGACCCATGGCAATGTCCCAAGGCTTACAGGCAGGACAGAGTTATCCAGGTCCCATGGAAATGCCCTCAGCAAAGCAGGAGCAGCTCCCCATGGGCAGCAGGAGCCCACGCAGGTGCAGCTTTGCAGGAGGTCACAGTCTGCACAAGGAGGGGGTGTGTGCCACGTGCCACAGGGCGCAGGAGGTAACGGGCCACGCAAAGGGGAGCTGTCAGACCAGCCTTCCTCCACAAATCACCCCACAGTGATGGCTATGGAAGACCTGCATTGCCAAACATGGGCCTGCAAGGACAAGGCCAGCAAGGGGACTTTGCCAGGGTTGGTGCTGCCTGGAGGCTGTGACCTGTCTGTGATCTGTAACTCTGTCTCCCCTTCCCCTTCCCATGCTTCTTGATGCAAGGTAAAGCTGCAGAGACCACAAACTCCTGGAGATTTTGTCCACAGCCTGAACTTGTTTAAAGGGTTAATTCCAAAAGGCTCCTGCATCCTCTCACATACTCCTCTGTACACATGCTTCATGTTAGTCACAGCTTCCTAGCAAAGCTGTGTGCTCTGATTCAGGCTAGACTCTGCCCATGACTGAAAAAGGGACATGTTCAGTCATCTGTCCTAGTCCTGATGGAAACAAGCTGATGCCTGCTGTACTTTACAAGAGCTATGTCCCATCTAATTTTGAATGTCACTTGTAATAGCTGGTTTTTCTTTCTCAAATAACTTTTGCAGCCCTGCAGTTGAAGTCATCTGAAACCACAGGACTGGAGTTTGAATGGTCCCTGATATTACCAGTGAGCCGAGCCACTGCTCTGCACCTCAGCCACCATTTTCCCTTTCCATCCTTTACTGAGATGTACGTGCAAATCCAAAGGACCCATTCTGTCAAATGTGGTGAAGCTATCAAACACACTGCTTCTCTTCCACAGCAGAAGAAGCCTGCCTAAAGCCAAGGGAATATCTAGGTAACTGCAGCCAGTAGAGGGATTTAGGGCTTTCACAAGGCATGACAAAGCTGTCATTAAAGCAATAGAGCAGTCCTGGAATCTCAAAAAAATTCAAAGACAATAGTGTAAACAATGAGGAGGACTTGTTTGATACTAAGTTATTCCCAGCATAGCACAGTATGCTCTTGAGCCTCCTGAATTCACTGCCATCTGCAATGCTCGTAACCCCTTGGAGGAATTGCTGCCCTATCCAAAAGCTCAATTACTCAAACTTATTCAGAATCCCTTATGATGTTTGGGTTATAAGGCTCATGCTGTATATTGATTTGTCTTCTCCTCCTCCCTGCTCACCTCGGGGCCTCATTTCCCATTTTGTGTACATTGGTTTCCTGGATTGCAGAGGGAATTGTCTCAAGGTCATACCAAGATGCTTCAGTATGGCTCAGCTATGAAAAATGTATGTAGCCAAAAATATTGTTTAAAAGCAATAGACTGAATATATAATGCCTGTGGCCCAACGGAGCCCTGATGTATTTAAGATACAGGGATATAGAGGCAGATTTTTAAAAACTTCCCGTACTTCACCAGTGAAAAGGATGAGAACAAATGAGGCTGTGATCTGTCAAGTGATCCTTCATCACTCCCAGCACAGGCCCATAATCCTTTGGTTGTGATTATGCAGAAGAATATTACATTGATCCTGTAAAATATCTCTGATTGGATCAATGTTATTTTCTCTTGCATTGACAAGGTCTTACAAGAGAATGACTATAATTCCACTGCTAACACTGTCTTAGTGAAATCCCCCAATAAATCCTCCAAGCAGCACTGTTAGTAATACCTTTATTAGACTAACTAAACAAGATATTTATATGCAGGGCTTTCCAAAGGACTCTGGCTCCTGCTTCAGATTCTGGAGGAAAACTTGATCAAAAGTTCTCAGCTGGATAAATTGCCCCCAAGGAGGCTCTGCAAGGACAGAAATGGCAGGTGAAATTACCCTTTCAAGATGAAAAAGGTTGGTCACAGGTTTGCCCTTGTCCTGCCCCTACTACAGTAAGGACCCAAATGCATCTCTGTCAGAAAGCTCTCGCTGTGGGCCTGGTTCACAGGCAGCATTGGAGTTCAGGCTCTTCCCACACATTCCACAAACGTGCCAACAGTTTGCTAACAGCCAAAGGGGAAACATGGTGTTTATGTACCTTTTGTCACTTCAATATTTGTTCAAGGACAGATCCTGGCCTTCACACTCGACAAAAGGCCTGCTCCCCTGCAGCCACTGCTGTCCCTCCTTACCACTGCTTCCATTCTCTTATGCTCTTCCCTTTCTCTCTTTGCATAAGTTTGCTATAACTTTGCCACTGTTTTCTTTTCTCCACAACTCCAAGCTTTCAGTCCCAGTGGTTTCATTCTCACTCTGACCTCCCCTTCATCAGCAAATTTGAATTTTCACCTTCTGGCTTGAAGCACGATGCTCCAGTGAAATGACTGTGATTACCTTGCTAAGTCATTTTTCCAGGCTGCCTGAGGGCTCAGGCACCCACTGCATCTCTTCTTTCCCTTGGTTCACTTCAATGAAGTTACTTTAATCCATGAGAGCTAGAAATTTATTTCAGACTTATCTTCCTAAACCTTTAAATAGAACTATAAGAATCATGAAAAACAAAGTAGTGATTCTAATATAAAGCTGGAGCACAGCTGAAAGACCAGTATATACAGCCATACATCAATTAGCAGATGAAAAAGCTACAAAGACAATACATCAACAGAAAAATATCAAACAAAAAAACCAGCGTGGCAGACAACAGGCCTTCTTAAATCCTTTGAAACCAGATTAGCATCTGTGATGGGTAAACTTTGGCTCTTACATGTTTCATGTGAAAACTTTCTCCATATTTTTATAGCGATATACCAAAATGTCAGAGGAGCCACTTCTCAGCTCCCAGGCCCTTAGAAACAAAGGGAAAATAATTTATGTATTATCTTTGGAAAGGAAAAGCCTGATGGTACAAGAAACTGTTGAAGACTATAGAGAGAACTCCTGACCTATTTCTTCCACTCACATCCAGTTTTTTACATGTTGCCTCTATCTTTTGGTTCAAGTATGTGTGCACCAGATGCCCAAACCATGATGTCAGCTTTGAAGATCACTGCCATAGCTCTGATGGAGAGTGAAACTTTCTCAGACTAAAACTTAAACTCAGGAGCACTGACCTGCATTTTAGCACAGACCAAAACCCTGGAAAGAAAGCATTGAAATGAATGGAGAAATGTTCATATTTGATCCCCAAGTATTAGAACCTGGTGTAAATTGCCACCAGAATAGATATAATTGGGGCAATTTGTGCCTTCTGAGAGCTAAACAGTTGGATCTCATTTCAAAACACAGATCCTAAAGACATGCAATGAAACATTATCACAAGCAGCCTGAAGAGCCTTAGCCCTCAGAGGAGGTATTTCAGTGCCTAACTCATGTGCCCAAGATGAACATTCAAATAACTTAATTTTCTAGGTGACAGGTACAATGTACCATCCAATCACAGCAATCAAGTGCAGGTCACCTCAAATTTCAGGTTCAGGAACTCCCAAAATGCCATGAATTACATTCATGGAAGGAAGGAGAATCTTTAAAGGAGCTGTGCTATTCCAGTCATCCTAATGCCAGCAGCCAAAACCTACAACCTGGTAACACAACCAAATGGACATCAAGACCCCTCAGATGAAAGCAAGGCTAGCAGCAGGTGAAGCAGAGCTTTAGTTTGAAGATTTGCCCATACCTCAGCACTGTGGGAAGCTTTCCACTAAAGAAAGTCCTGCTTCTTTCCCCTTTCTCTCCCTTTGTATTTGTATTCTTAGAGTCACACATGGGCAAAGAGGACTTTGGTGCTAGAGAGTTCATCTGCTCCTGCTCCTGCTGCTTCTTCGTTTGAAGGCATTGGCAATGCAATTAGTGCTGTGTCACAGGCCTGATGCTAACAATAACTGATGAACAAGAGGGGAAAGATGTGCCACAAGTTCTGGTGTGGCACAGAGTGCAGGGGACACTGGTAAGAACAGCACAGGGGACAAGAAGGAAAGACTGGGGGAGAAGCAGAGGCTGTCCCTGCAGTGCCATCACTGTCTATGTCAGAGAGACCTTACACTGGCATACATCTTTCCTCCTCCCAGGCAATTAAGTAGCCTCTCCCTCCTTCCCTGGAAGACACTTAAACAAATTGCCACACTCTTCCCAATGACACCTGTTTGAAAAAATGTTTGAAATAAGTCCCCATGCTTCCTACAAATGGAATTTTCCAGGTCCAGAGGCCAAGACACTGTATAGGCCCATTCTGCAGCCACTTCATCACTGATAAACATGGACCTTATGGAGTGGTCAATGACATTTGGTCCTGCTCCTGTCCCCACAAAGTCGATGCCCTGGGAGTCTGTGAGTGCCTTTCCCACCAGGATCAATGAGTTAGAAGGAATAGCATTTGAAAACTGGAGGCTCCTCAGGACAACGAGTAGAAAGGATTCCTCTTTCCTCTTGGACACGAAATATTATTTCATGGAAAAAGGATGGCTTAAGTCTACACAAATGAGCCAAGAAAACCACTTATCTCTGCCCTTGCTCCACACCCTCAGTGGGGTACAGTGGCTTAGCATAGCTCACAGGCACACATGCATAACTCGTGGCACAGCTCAGCACACAGGCACAGGACCTCACATCCAGCTGCTCCCACATATGTGACATGCCTGTAAGACAATGCCATCAACCTCCAGCCTCCCCTCGCTTGGTCTCTGCCACCACCCTTTCCAGTTCACTCAAAGCAGAATGGGGCCTGTTCATCAGACTGCGGTCATTCCTCAACGGAAACAGAAAACAGAAATCCCTTCTCTGATCCACCTTAGATACAGCCCTGCTTCTACAGGTGCTCAGGCACCTGTAGGTAACAGTTCTTTCTGGTAATGCAGAAGGCAGCTTTGCTACTGGGAGAGTCAAAGTTCTCTGAACTTCCAGACAGGAAGAGCATCCGCACTTGTCTTGCTCTGTACTGATGTAATCATGCTTCCACCTTTCCTGGGAGTTGAACTATAGCCCCAAAACTCTATCCTAGATGATGTTTTCCTACCTTTAGTGCTGTGGAGCCTTTGTGTTTTCTGTAAGACCTTTCCCAAAAACTTCTTTGAGGACTGGGGTCTGCTGCTTCACACACAAGTGAACAAGGTCCATAGTGGGTCGTTTATTCCTCATAAGGTGGTGGATCCTGTGCCAAAATCCATCCCAATATAAGGAAACTCACCCAACATCACCAGCCAAAGGGTTGAACATTTTGTGAACTGAAATACACATCTCATGATAATTTAAATATGTGCGAAGAAGAGTTTAATTCCGCTGCTGCCAGCCATTCTGAACATTTAAATATAGTACGGAAATTCTCTTTTATTTTATATAAACTGTTTTAATGAAGAAGCTGAAGGCTCTGCATTCTCCCGGCTTATGAATATAAATAGCTGAGAATGAAATGAAAGCACATGAGGGAGCCAGGAAACAAAGACCCTACTAACCACATTATTTCAAGGAAAGGTGAAGTATGCATTACGAACTCAAGAGTCCTCCTCTCTAGTTCTTCCTGGATGTGTGGGGTGGCACAGGAATGGAACAAACTGTGGCTCAGATCTAAGTGAGAGACAAAACAGCTGAGACAGTGTAGCTGGATGTGCCTTAGGTCCCTTCCCTCTCACCAGACACCTGTGGCTGGCATCAGGCAGCTCAGTGACAAACACTCCTTCCATCAGGTCCTGCTCCATACAGAGCTGAATATGCGCTTTCATAGGAAAAAAAAAAAAAGAAAAATAACAAGGAATTAACAATAATAGTAAATTAATCCTTTTGAGTCCTATGGATGTTTCACAAGCACACAGTACTGGAAAGGACTCTGTTCATTTTTCTTGCACAGTAGGCAATATATCATAGAATCAGAGAAACATTTGGGTTAGAAAAGGCCTTTAGGATCATCAAATCATTCTACTTTGGCCCTTCTAATTTCCTTCCTGCGTAACCTCATGACATCCTTGTAGTCCCCCTGAGCTGCCTGCCTCTTTCTCCAAAGGTCACAGTCTCTCCTTCCAACACACCACTAACTCTTGTGTCTTTATTGCCATATGGATCTCCATCCTCAACCTCCACTGCGACACGGTGTGCCGCCCTCAGGCTTATCTCTAACAAGCCTGGCTTTATCTCTTTCCCCCTTCAAATCTAGCCCAAAGTTCTTTCAATGAGCCATGCTAACTACTGTGCAAAGATGCTACTGGTACCCTACTTCAGGAATTCTACTGTTGACTTCCTCTTGACACTTCCCCTCTCAGCACTTTTTGCCTTCCCTCAGTCAGTTCCTTAAACCCTCTGTAAATTTTGTACTAATTACCTTAACATTGCAACAAACTGGTTCCTTAGGGGCAGAATATAAAATCCTTTACCAAAATCCTGATAATTTAGGTCCAAGGCATTTCCTTATCTTAAACCCTATTTATCTTCCTAGCAAAATATATCAGGGTAGTTTGGCACACATCAAATAGGAAAACATACCTTGCATGTTTATTTCATTTTCCCCTGTGCATTTAATTAATCTCTCCTTTAGAACTTACTTTAAAAACTGCTTGGTATTATTATGATCAAACTAAAAGGTCCACCGTGGCCCAGACAACTTTTGCTCCTTTCTTTAAATATAGATTTGCTACTTTTCATTCCTAATGTACTACCCTAATTAGACAGATTTATTGAAAATCCTTTTTACTGGACTTGCAATGTCACATCTTTCAAAAGACTGAGATGGAAATTGTCCAACTTCCCAATTTGAGCCCATTAAGTTATTTGAGTTTTTCCATTTCCCCTGTTCCCGTTGGCTGGCTCCTTTGTCTCTGTGATCACCATAACACTCCTCCCTTTCTCTTTAACCATTACAGAATATCATATGAACAAAACTGGACAGTCTTGGGATCTGGTAAATAGAAAGGGGATGAAATTTAACATAAAATATGTAATTAGGGATCAACAATGACAAATTTCTTTCCAGTGCAAATTGTTGTCCTGCAGAACTTTTGCATTGTTGAGCATTGTCTTCTGTGTAAAACAGGGGTAATTCCACTCTTCAAATTCCTTTATGTTTAAAAATCAAGAACAGTATTCGGATACTCTCTTAATCAGGGTCACTCAAGTACCTAAGACAAAGCAGTATAATTGTATCATCAGCTACCATAATCATCGCCTCTTCAAAATCAGTCTAGGGACCCTAATCTACTACTGTAACATCTGAAAAGGTTTTTGTTTCTTTTGTTTGTGTTTGTTTCTGTTATAATATTTATGCCATTAAATGACCATCAGGCAGAAAGAAAAGTACCTACACTATAAAGGCTCTTTTGCATATTCAAAGATAGGCACTGATTAATAGAGACACAGACACAGAGACAAGAATCATACATTCATATTGAGGCAGAAAGATCTTTTCAAATAGCTTGTGTTATCCAATAAAATTAGCATGACAGTTTCATCCTATTAGAAAGTCTAGAAATACATTTAGGAAGCTTTTTTCAAATGTCTGCTGTTAAAACTCAAAACCAACAAAAGCTCTCAGAATTAAGTAAGGCCTTCAATTAAAGACTCCATATCTTTCACTTGATCTGGTGGGATATCTTAACAGGATCCATACTGCTGTAGACACAGGACATCCTAGAACTCCTTTTCCTTTAAAGCCCCCTGCTATGCAAATACCATTCTCCACACACACACACACACCACTTTGTGGAAAATATCCTGAATTAATACTGGATATTTATTTATCTTCTTTGAGGTTCATGCTGAGACTGGAGCATGGCTGTTCCAAGCACTGGACAAACTTGCTGAACTCTCCTGTGGGGAGCCATGCTTACACCTCTGTAAGGTTACACAGGATAAACTCACAGCAGGAAGGCAGAGCAAGTTAAAGAAGAGTCAGTGACAGTGACTTCTCTGCCCTTTAAGCCGTATGTTTTAGTGCATCCTCTGTTCAGTGTACAACTCTGTTTGATCCAGTCAGTCACCAAAAAGGCAGGGCTTCATACTTCATACTGAACCCTGTGTTTTCCCCCCATCCTTCTCCTCCACCACCTGGACAATCCCCTGGACTCTTTCAACAAGCACAGCCACCTTTCACACTAAGCTTTCCTGGCCTTTCTGCCACCTCAGATCATCAGCATCAAGGACTTCTTGCCTGCCCTTATTCTTTTATCGCCGTCTTTATCTTCCCTTGCCTTTCTCCACCTGTAGATGTTATCCATGCTGCATTCTTTCATTCACAGACCTTTTCCCTTGCATTCCCCTAGCTATTCCTGCCCTGTACCCCAAATCCCAACTGATCCAGACCAGCTGGTCTCTGCTATGTCTCACACAGCAGAGCATCTCTATGGGAACCCTCCTGCATGATTAACCTTCTCCTCTATAAATGCATTGCTCCCCCATTCAGTTCTGCTCATTTCCTAGACTTACTACTCCAGCTCAGCCCAGTTAAATCTCAGACTCACAGTCACAATCACCTCTTTGCCACATTTGGCTCATTCCTCAGACCCTCTTGCCTCCTCCAGCCCCCACTTCAGCTGTCACGCTGGATTTCACCCAGTTCTTCCATGAGAAAATGACAAACCATGATCTTCCTCTTCCAGCAGCTTTGCCTTCTGTTTCCTCTTCCCCTCCTACAACTCCTTCCCCATTCTTCTCTCCTACAGATGAAAAACCTCCTATGTGGCTCTCTTCCTTTCTTTTATTTGCCACTGAGCCAGTCTTACCCTACCTCCTGCCTTTCCTTACGGCTGCTCTTGTCCTTTTGCTCTCTCTTTGCCTTGACCTCTCACGCCCCTCTGCCTCTTTACTCTCATAACACAAATACCATTCAATCTCTTTCCTCTTAAAATATTCTCATCTTAAAACACTCTTTCATCTTAAAACATTTATTTTCCTCTATGAATACCATGTCTTTTCCTCTCCTCCCTTCGTCACCAACCTCTCTGAATATGGCAGCTACAAACGTTGCCTGGAGTCCTCCCAACTCATTCACTGCAGCTTCCTCTCCTTTGCAACCACTGCTAAAATCTTTATTTAACATACTGAGTAATCTTCAGCAGCCTGAATACTCCGTTCTCACCTGCTGCAGCACTCTGGCTACCTGCAGTAATCTCTTGTGCTGTTTAAACTTGAAGCGGTGTCTCTCCTCACCTACCGTGGTGTTACTCACTTCTACTGCACCACCTTTGAATCTGCTCCTTTTGCATGCCCTCCAGAAGACACTTTTCTTCTCCCAGATCTGCTGGGGTTCACGGTGCTTTTCTCTTTCTGTATTTCAAGCGCCAGCACAGATTCCACTCTGATCTCCATGTAGCAATTTCCAGGCTCACTCCTCTAACATGAACTTGTCTCTCTGGGTCCATATCCACCGTATCTCTAATATTTCTTCATGGACACACATATAACAAACTCAGCTTATTGTAATTAAAACAGAGTTCCCAGTGGTCTTCTTCCTTCTTTACTATATGCTCTCTTCAGTAATTCCCCTCTAGATCATCACAGACAATGCTATTACTTTTCTTGTTGTTCTGGTCCAGAACTGGAGCAACATTTTCATCTCATATCTCTCACCATGTATATAGATCCAGGAGATGTCTAAGGTATGCATATTCTTTCACCATCCAGGCCCTCACCACCTCGTGCCTTTATTACTACAATATTTCTTTTTCTGACCTTTACAAATGTGAACTTGCCTTCCATGTATCCATTTAGGGTGCTGCTAGAAATATAATTTTCCTAACACATCACTCTGACCACGTCATTTCTCTTAGCAGCTGTAGACTGCTGTCCCCATATCTATCTCATTAGTGAAATCTACTTGTCTTCATTAAGGAAATGTCAACTTCTTCCTAGAGCCAACCAAAGAGGTCAATCCCCATCACCTACTTATTAATATTTCAAGCAGACATGACCCATGATTTTTCTGGTGCCATCCCTCAGTCTTTGGAAGATCATCCTGTAAACATCCGCACTTCTAATTCATTATCCTTCTTTACAACATAACCTGTGTAGGAATCCCACATTTTGTGGTGCTCACAGGAATGTGGTTTGCCTCCTGGTGCTCTAAAGCCACTACCGCTCACGCTGAACATAATTACTTTGTAATCTCGTGCTCTCTCATAGGGCTGCATTCACTGCCAATATTTAAAGTGCAGCCACATGTCAAAAGGACAGGGACATTTTTCTGATCCATGATTTCTGATCCATGATTAAGGCTCGTAAATCTGAGGGTAGAATGTGAAGTAGCATTAATAATAATGAACGAAATCCCTATTATACTGCTACTCAGCTGAGGTATAAGAGATTTACTCCCTTGCCTCAAGTCATGAAGAAAGACTATGGCAGAGCTTGGACTGAATTCTGGCTTTGTAAGCCCCTGCCCTAAGTGCAGTACTACCTTTCTTTCATCTGTTTTGGTACTTATCTACAAAGGATTATGATTTCAGCAGGCTCAGCTGGGCAGTTCTGAATATTTATTTATAAAAGAATGACACCTAATGAGAAAGAAAATGGATACATTTCCATTTTTTTACTCTAATTTCTCTTCTGCAGGGAAAATATGTTAGTTTATGTTCTTTCCTTTTAAGTGGATTCTATTCCAAATGATCTGTTAAGGGAACTTGGATTCCAGAATCCACATTATTTATTTATTTATTTATTCCTTAAAAGCAAAGAAACACCGTGTCATTTCTTTCTTTTGGTCCTAAAGAGGTAAATGTATAGTTAAGAGTTCCAGCAGCAGTTTGTGAGTAATGAGCCATTAACTCACATTATAAATGACTGTCATTATTTCTGCTAAACCTACAAAACATAAAGGCTTCTCATCTACTGGTTCTGCAATAGTTAATGAACTCATTCCCCCTACTGGTTCTGCAATAGTTAATGAACTCATTCCCCTCTTGAAGCTTTTCTAAATGCACAGAAATACTTTTTCAATGAGAAAAAGCAATATTAATATGGATTTTTATTGTGGGAGATGACAAAATAGTTCAGACCGTTTCATGTCTATTAAAGTAAAATTATCTTTCAAATTTTTATTTTTACAGTGAATAGAACACAACTGCACTCATATCAAATGTTTCCTCCACAGCTTTTACAGATTTTTAGCAGTAGGTAGAAAGGATAAAAAATGCTGAGATTTCTCAAAAGGATTTGGATGTTCAATTAAATGAACAGGAATTAAGCATACAGTCCTGCAGGCAGCTCTGCAAATATCAGTTTCTCTTGAGGAGGGCATGATCCCGTCATTTTTACTCAGGAAAAATTTCCATTTGTCTTCACTGGCAAATTTGTTTGAAAGCCAACAGCTTGATTGAAATTTGCCCTTTAAAAAGTCATGATTAAAACCAGTTGCTGTTCTGTTAAATTACATATATGTTCCTAGTATTTTTAGCAGATATATATTATCAAACTAATTATCTCAGATGTGTCAGAGGAATGTGTCAGGTTCTTATTACTTGTGGCAAAGCAACTTTTTAATTAATTGCTATTTAAATTTGATGCAATTAAAATATTAAATTGCTTATTCAAAATATGATGGGCCAAATCCTCCTGGAACTCACACGCATGAACCAGTGATTTCATCCACTAAAGGATTTTAGAAAATCCCTGAACAAGAGGATGGCTTTGCTGTATCTCAGTTGTTTGACTTCCAGTCTTACATCAACAGACTAAGAATAATTTCAGCATCAAAAACTGCAAAACGGAATACCTGGATAGCCTAAAATTCAATCCCAGTGTTGTCTGTTGCCTGAATTTCAGTGGATGCCTCCAGCAGGACTCCAGCTGTGACAGGAGGGAGCACAGACCTTGCGCTGGCCTTTCTACCCAGGGAAAATTTTAACCTCAAAGGAAATACTAAAGGCCTGAACTTGCTGCATCACCATGTTCAATAGAACATTTACTATTGACTTCTCTAGGATCAGAATCAAGACTTCAATAAAGTCCCTTTTTTAATGAGTCCATTTGGAAAACAGCTGGGATTTCAAGCACAGATTTTAAACAAAGCATTTGAGTCTTTAATGTATAAAGGATACACACAAAAAAATGGCTGTCCTAATTTACCTGTCAAAACCATTGCACTTTAAAAGTCAAATCTAGAGCATTGCAAGGTATTGCAAGAATTTTTACCAAAAAAAAATCTTTTTGCTCCTAGATATGGCTGCAAGTAGCCTCTCTTCAGTAGCCTCTTTCCATTTGTGTATAAATAATCCCTAGTGATGGCTGGAGTAGTCCTGTTAAGCCTTTCTTCCTCAGTTATGCCCTGCATCTGACAAACCAAACCAGAGAATGCTTTCATCCCAGAAATCTTGCATATTATTTCAGGTGGAGGTAGGCTGCACAGGAATTACTTAGGTTTGGGGTTTTTTTCAGTGGTGGCATGGGCTAAGTATGCTCACAATAAAATGTTTTAAAAATAGGATTTACTATGACTTCCACAGATCTCAGGGGAAGAAGAAAGGGAGAAGGAGGGTTGAAATAATATGGTCATTGTAAATTCTGGGGTTTTTTTTAAATAAAAATTGGATGCCAATGGCAGGCAGCAGAGCCCAATCCAGTCATGTTTAACTGGCAGCCTTCCAAAGGCAAGATGAAAGGTCCTCTGAGTAGTAATTGTCTAAATGGAACAGACTCTGGTTATTGTGCAACTTCTTCATCTACTTTATTGTACCTTTGTAATTAAATGATGTAATTCCCTTTTTTCTTTTCTTGTTTTCCTCTCAACTACTGCAGGAAAGCATCTGAGCACCACTGCCATAGGATGCAGGCAGACTCTGTGGCCCCCCATTTTTTTTTTCTGGCTCACTACAAGTTGTATACACGGAGCTGTGAGCTGCTGGTTGCCAAAGCAGAACATAAACTCTGCCTTCTCCCAGACACTCACCTGCATTCCAGCTCTCTGCTTGCTTGGGGCTGGAGCTGGTTGGCTCACTCGGAGTTGTTGCTTGGGGGAGGGATTGCTGCTTTTGCTAGAAACTCCACGGTAAACAGGCAAACAGTGGATCTGATAGGACAGGGTGAGCTCTGTGCTCAAAGGGGCCTCCAGCAGCAAGGCTGTTCAGTTTGTGGAGGACGCTGGACAAACACCTGAGAATTGGAAGAATTTTAGAATATTGTGCTGAACAACCCCAGAGCCAGCATCTCCTGACTCTGCAAGGTTTTAGGGATCAGGAGTGAAACTCTGGTCCTGAGATGCTAAAAGGCTTGATCAGATGTGAAAGCAGAATCAGAGGAACAGCTCTGTAAGCTCTTTCTTTTTCACTGGTCCCTCCGTACCAGAGTGCTTTCCCTCAGTCCACGTAGTCCATGCCCAGAAATCTAGATTATTCAGCAGAGGAAAAGTTAGCAAGACTGAGACCTCAGTTTGCATGTTCAACTCCAATAATTTCTTTACTGATTGTAATTTCTGTTGTTTCTGATTTGATTTTTTTTTTCTTCATTATGACAAAGAGAAGAAATGAACTGCCTAATTTTGTTGCAGCTTTAGAATACTCCTCAGGTCTTTGGTCTCATGCTTGTCTGCCTCTCCCTAAGTATTCTTACTTGTGACAATCTCTTTTAATTCACTGCCTGTTTACCTAATTGAATTATTTTGAAATATGCACATGGGTTCTATGAAAATACAAGAAAAGTATAGGAGAAATAAAAATAGGACCAACTATTTTATATATGTATTATTACCTAATATATAAGAAACCTGAAGCAACAGATCTCCAGTTTTTCTAGCAAAATCCAACATAAAGGTCTTGCTTTATTTCCCAGAAAGTAAAAATTAATAAATACAGAATAGAATTACAGAAGTGACCCAACCTATTCAGGAACAGAACTGGTTTTTAAAATCACTGGTATCAGAATGTTGCCAAGTACCACAGTTCCTGATCCTGCCACAAGCCATTGCCTATAGCTTGTATTAATTTCAGCAGAGTTCATAAGCAGAATAACTGCAGGGTATTTGCAAAGCTAGTTAGGCTCTTAATGACCATTTTTTGTTATACTTTGATAGACAAATCTCAATAGACCATTCTCAGTACTGGAAGTTTTGCCTAGGGAAAAAATGTAGGATCTGTTTTAAACTAAATGGATCACAGATCCTGTCCAGCTTTAAAAACAAACAAAAAACCAAAACACTTAATAAAATTTACATTCAATTATATATAACATTACACACAATATTTGGGGCCAGAACCTGCATTAGTTTGTCCACTTCTGGAAGAGGTGTATTACATTAAATTAACAGAGGAAAGAGAGTTAAAGCTCTATGTACCAATAACATCCTCTTTTATAAGGTATTTGCCCTGGATCTCATAGAGAGTGATTTCATCTGTGCAAGGATATGTGCCCCAGTCAGGTTATTTGAACACTACACACAGAGAATATCTGCAGCCCCTCACAATTGCACGTGACATACTCTGTCCACACACCCATCCCTGAAACTCCTAACTCCAAAAAGAAGTATGTCAGGGAAGTGAAAACTACTTCTAGTTTTTACTTTCATGACAGATCCTGATGGTATGAACCTGGAATACCTGCCTTGTTTTGAACTCACAGCTCTTCTCAACATTGGACAGCAATAACACTTACGTCACTTTCATCATATAAGTAAGGATCAAAAAGGAAACCTGTCCATTTTTATTTCTGAGCAAGTCAAACACTTTATTTTATTGAATTGCCACTATTCTTGCTTTTTTTGTGTTTCAGTCTAGAGGTGTCAAAGCACATATATATGCTATATCTCTATAGCATTTATGGGTGACTCTTCATCATGGCTGAGATTTATAGTATAGACAGATCGTCACCCCAGAAAGGCCATCAAATGAACTAAAACGCTGCTGTTTAATGTTATGAGCCTCCCTCCTTTAACCATTCTCTCATCCTACAATGAAGTTTTTTAGAAGTGCATCAGAAAACATTCGGAGCAGGCAAGGAGTGACACACCCAGATATTTGCACGCAGCTCCTTTATGTGCACAAATTGCACTTGTGATGTGGAGTGGCTCTCTGGCCATCTGCAGCCACACGTATCCAGGAGTGTGTGTGCAGGGACACTCACTGCACCTGAGCCCAGGGAATCCCTGGCCAGCAGCTGGCTGCTGTATGTTTACAGTTAGCTCACTCCACACACCCATTCACACATACATGAACACAAGCAGACTACAGCAAGATCTTTCAAAGACCACCTTCTCCTGCATTTAACCACCTCATCTTGATTTGTCACATTTTCCCTACGGTTAAGATTTAGCAGAGCTGCCATTACACATAACCCTGTGCCACGCAATTTCAGCTGTTTCTGGCAGGAGAAATGGACATTCCCGATCCCAAGACAAGGCAGGAGGAGAAAGAGGAAAGAGTCTCACTTATTTCAGGATGAAAATCCTCTCTAATAACCACAACTCCGTTTGCAAAGGTGAGCTCTGTTGACATGTTTGCTCGCTGTCAAGGTTGAATTTGTTTATGCCCCAAGCACAGCGAGCACACGTGGCAGAGCAATCCAGCTCACCACGGCCAGCCCAGCACACCTAGATGGAGAATAGGAATCACTCCCTTGGCACTGAAACCAGCAGCAGGGTGTCAGGATGCTGACAGGCTTTCAACATGTCCACTTGCACTTTACAAATGGGGCTGGAGATGCTGATTTATTTCCGAGGAGTTGTTCAATAGCAGCTGGATATGAAGGGTCCCTAGCAATACAGGCAGGATCCCAAGCAGTGATCCAGGTACACCACCTGTTTGGACTGGTTTGGTACAAGTTTCTACCATGCTTACTCACATCCAGTGCTCCTTCGTAAAACATGTGGAACAAAACATGTACGTGGGCAAACGTGTGAGAGAACACCCCTCCTGAATAAGTAGCTTTAAGCAATAATGCACTTTTAATGTCTGAGGAGGGAATTAATGAAGGCTATCAAAAGAGTTTGGGATAGAGAACACTCTTGGAAGACAACTATTTTAGAAGATGGTACTGTGTGAGAAGCAATGATTTCACTACAATGGAAACAAACCAATGGGGAATCTTCTGATTGCAACAGAAGAACCATGGGAGGGAAATGTTATTTTGTAGTACAGAGTAACCATGCTGTGGGTAACAAAGATACAGTCATCCTTTACTGAAACCCTCATCATCCTGCAAAAACATGCATGTTCTGTTTAGGTAGGGGTTTATGCATGTGGCCCCTTCCTATACTTCAGATCAAAGAAACATTTGGGGCAAAATCACCTTGAATCACTACCCTGGAGGAAAAATTAAGACAGAGGACCGAAAGACTAGAAAAAAAATAGCACAAAAATGCTACAGGCAAACAGATGCATCTCCACCCCAAGAGAAAATTATTCCTTTCTAATAAATTCATGTAATGTTTTGTAGATATTGAAAATATTCCAAAGCATAGCTCAGTGTAAACAGCAAGCTGGGTCTCCTCCTGCTCTTTAGCATTTCTCTTTGTTTACTCTCCATTTGAGGATAGAAAAAGCCTACATGTGAGCACTGCAAATGGTGTATTTCAGGATGGATGGGGCATTCAGAAGGGCAGTGATGAAACACAGACATATGTAGCCTCTAATAAAATACCGTGTACTTTGTCCAAGCCACCAGAGTCAAACAAATTTAAAAAAAAAAAAAAAAATCCAGTGTCTGCTTTATGAATACTTCTTACTTGTGTGTGGAAATTATCTGATACCATGGTGATGGGAGGACTATATCTAGATTAGAGAGAAAGGCATGAAAAAGATATTCTGGGGTGTGTGTGTTCTCACCCCCATTGCCTTCTTGCTCCCAAACCCCATGTCTCAGGAGTAGAGATCCTGTGGGAAATTGCCCTGGCAGTGCTTCTGGAAGCAATGCCCAGCCAGGCCAGTTCACCCATTGCAAGGAGAGGTACTTGGCTAGAGACGCCAGCTCCCATCTGCTCAGCCCCTGCTCATCTCAGGAGAACTTGGCATGTTCATCTGGTAAAAAATAACAGCCCTTACCTTTGGCAATCAGCTCCTCCAGCTCCTGGTCGAATCCTTGTCGGTGGCACTTCCTCCAGAGCCCCATATTGGTGGAGTTGTACTGTCTGTTGCACTCGTCGACTGCGCTCATAGCAAAGATCTGCCTCCTGTTTCTTGCCAAGAGGAGTTTCCCTTCCCAGCGGTCCAACCTAGACCTGCTGGCCCTGAGAGGCAGGTTGTTGTTGGAGTTATAAATGAAGCCAGGATCATTTCTCTTAGTGGTGATGCTCTTGCACCTCTCTCTGTGCTTCCTGGCATCAGTTTCGTACCAATGGTCAGAGCAGATTGCCACAGCCAGCATGCCAAGGGCACACAGAGCTAAAGAGAGGCCAGCATAGAGCAGTAACCTTCCAGCAGCCATGCCTCAGCTTCACAGAAACACCATGGACATCTTCACAACAGGCAAAGCCGTTGGGGGTGAGACCACGCAAAAACCTCCGGAGCAGCTGCTAGGTGTCACTTGGCATAGACTGCCTCAAACATCCCCAACTCCCGTGGCTCACATCCACGCTGCAGGGGGATGCTGAGAGCACTACAAAGTTCTGCCCTGGAGGCAGTCTTGGAGTCTCATCTGCCTCTTCTCCTCTGCAGAGGAGACCTGGTGAGGAGAAACACAGCCTTTCACCAGTGACCCCCTCACTGTGAGCACCCGAGTGACGGGGGCTGAAGGGATGAATCCCCTTGAAGAGACCTGCTGGCTGATCAGTCCATTAATCTCTTTCAATCTAGCCCGCTCAGAAATCCAGAAGAGATGGCTTTCAGATCAGCAAGCTCACTACAGCATCATCACAGGACAGAAAAGTTCAACAGCCTGACATCTCCCACTTGCAAGCAGTCAGTTGTCCCGGTTTCAGGAATGGGTGACTTGCCTTTTCTTTGTCAGAGGCTCAGCAAGAGCATCATCGTCTGGACGGTCGGTCACTTGCTTGGGTTTAAAGCGGGGTCGAAAGGGAGGGAGGCAAGAGGAGGGGAGCAATCTGTTGTTGTTGCTGCTGCCGCTGCTGCTGCCGCTGCTGCTGCTGCTGCTGCTGTTTGAAATCGTGGTTAAAACATCCCCTCCCCGGCTGGCTCTGGGAAGGCGGGCACGCGCGGGTCTCTCCCTCAGCAGACTTCGCTGACAGCCACTGGCATCTTGGCTTCGGAGACACCTCGGCTTCTCTCCGCCAGCCTTGCCATTCACTCTCCTGCTTTTGTCGTAGGCGCTGTCATCCGGGCAGCCGAACGTCGCGCTGCCTTCCTTCCCGGCGCTCCCGGGCAGCGCTCCGGCAGCCTCCCGGCCCCGGGCCGGGCAGAGGCGGCGGGAGCAGCCGCAGCCCGGCAGGAGCCGCCGCCGGCCGCGCACCGCCCGCTAGGCAGCGCGGGGGGCTGCCCTCGGCCCCGGCATCCTTCTTACACACACACACACACACACACACACACACGCTGCTGCCCCCCCTTCCGCCGGCAGCTGAAAAGCTTCCTCCGTCCCCGGCGATGGGATGTGTTGTGCACAGTTTTCCTAACACGGCGGCACGTTAGCCATCTGCAAGATGAAGGCAGGCAGGGCTACGGCTGGCGGAGAGGATGCTGAGGAACGGGGAGGGGAGGGAGGTCGGGGAAAACCGAACCAAAACAAACCGGGGCGGAGGGGCGGAGGGGCGGAGGTGGGGGGGAGCTACACACCTTACACGGGGAGAGGGAAGCAGCCCCTAACTGTTGTCATCAGCTTTCGGGCTGCACCATTTCTCTGCCATATGGCCCGATCTCCTCGTCGGAGCTGAGATTTTTTAGCTCAGCAGCTTCGTACGAATCGTATCCCCGGCATCAGTAGTTATATATTCAGACATATTTTTTTTCTCCTTAAATTTTCACTCCCTTTCTCTTTAATGGGAATAACTCACCCATCTTGTAGAGATCAAGTGCAACAGAAGGCGAGCTGGAGTCCTCAAGCTTTAAAAATCTCATTTCACCGTTTTTAACCCAAATAACAGCAAATCCAATCTTCTGTACACCTGGGAATCTTTCCTTGTTCAAACACCGAGCCCTGCAGCCTTGGCCGAAGCCTACAGACCGAGCATACAGAGCGCTGAGCCAAAAGCCAGTGATGTCACCCATGCAACGTGAGACTCATTTCTTATTTCTCTATCCTCCTTAAAGATAAACTGCACCACTTCCCAGGCAGGAAATGTCGAAGCCTTACTCTTTTAACAGGGGAAAATGTAAAACCTGGATTTAACTGGATCCTGGTCATTCTTGATCACAAGCCCTTACATTATGTCAACCAAATCCAAGACAAGCGGAGCTGTTTCTCACTGCACCAAAAAAAAAAAAATCCCAGCCTGCTACACAGTAGAGAGAATGAGCTTGAAAGAAACCCTGGATTCTAGACCTTCTGTGTGATCTAGAAAGCTGAGGCCTCCAGACTCTGAACTGTACTGTTTGAAAAAGAAATACACATGGTCATTTCCCTTGCACCAAAAAGGGCTGGATGCTGGCACATCCTGATCTGCGAGTACCACAGCATCCTGGAGTTGACAGAGGAACCAAGTTAGCCACAACCAATATTTGACTCCCACTGACTCCACAGCATGAAAGGCAAACAATGCAGTTGCTCCTACTGCACCAAAAAGTCCACAGCCCAACGCCTCCCCACAGATGTATGCTGCAAAAATCTACACCCATGCTGGATCCTACCAGCTTTTGGCCCCTGAATCCCAAGCTGTGTCATCTGAATTGAAAATAAGCACAGCCTCTCTGGCACTGGTAACAGCTCTTGGCCCCAAGAGCAGAGTCCTGGGATTTTGCTAGCTTCTAACCCTAGGCACCCAAATTATACTTGCTCCAGTGGGGAGAGCAGATGTGGCACCTCTTTGTGTATCAGAAATTCATACCTGGATTGTCTTGTGGAATACAGCTGCATCAGGAAAAAAATACCCGTATGGCTGGATCATAACAATTTTTGGCACCAAAACAAATTGTATTACTGAAAAAAAACAAAATATCTCCCATTTTACCTGGCAAAACCAGGGCCCATATCAACTGGACTTTGCAGCTGTGAAAGAGTATCTGTGTCATTAAGCCTTTTTTGGTGTGAAATGTGCTGTATTCTCCAACCACCTTGCAGGATTATGAAACTGGCAAAGAAATGTCAGTCATCCAAACCATAAAGGCTATAATCATCTGCATCTACTGAACTAGGTCTATTGCAAAATTTCAATGTTGTGTTAAGAATATTCACTGTATCTAGGACTGGTAAACTGTAAACTATGATTAGTTTAATTGTTTTAGCAGTAACTTCCCTCTGTTGTTAATAATAGCAGCCAATATTTAAGGATCTCAGGTTTTTTTAAAAATAGTTCAGCACAGATGGATCCACTTCTATAACCGGATTTTTCAAGTAACTACATGTCAGTAGATAAAAAGAATTAGATGTTACAGTGGGCCTGGAGCAGCCATACTTGTTGTCTGTTCAGAGATAAAATTTAGAGTTTTGTGACTGAAAAGCTGTTGGCTCCTATAAGAAGATGACGAACATTGAGGTTTCTTGTATCACACCCACACAGAGATGAAAGTGCACCTGGATTTCTTTGTCAATTTTTAGCATCAACTCCCAAGCTGAAGGATGAGAACAGGGAACAGGCCTAATTTTACCAACCATGTTTTTTGGCTGACTGTTGGATTTTCTGCTTAAGCACAAGAGCCTGCTATGTTTATTCTCTATTTAGATTGAACTGGAAAACAAAACTGTTTTTCGTCTAAACATCCAGTTTAGACGGAACTGGAAGAGTGGGACTAAGAGCAGAATGGAGGACCCAGCTCTTTAGAACTGGCCAAAAGTACATGAGAGGGTGGGAAAATCATATAATGGAATCACACCTACATTTCCTTCTTGTTAAACATTAGGATTACAGTCCAAAGAGCCAAGATTTGGTTGGACCCAGGGAGGTCTAGGTGCCAGATTTTCCCATCACACTCCAAGACAGCAAGACAGTTTGGGGCAGGAGGACTTCTGTACCTGGAGAAGCCAGACTTGTTCCCTCTTCTCTTTCTTAAGCATGGGTTTGAAAGCCTAAAAATTGACATTCAGGTCCAGGTTTTATCTTTTTCTCTGAAAAGGCATTTTACTGGCAGTTTCTATGCATTTTTTTTTTTTTTTGCTTGCATTTGTAGCTTTATCAGATGCAGTCCGTATCTTTCTGCAAGTCACCTTAAGCATATAACTGTAGGAGAAATTATTATATTTTAGCCCCTCTTTAACTCTTAGAATTAAACATTTTTCCCCTTCATCATCATCATTATTCCCTTTTCTTCAGGAGGGGAGAATATTGCTTGCTGCAGGCATTAGGAACCTTCCCTGTGTCTCTAAGTGGGATTATTACAGACAGCCCCTTCTCGGCACAAACAGATCATTATTAAATTCTCTTCCTCCCACCCCGCCCCCGTCTCACCACAGGGGGAAAAAAACAATCCTTGTCGATCTTCCGATGAATGTAAGCTGGGAGAAAGACATTTAAAAAACCAAAAAAAAAAACAAACAAAAAAACCCCTCCACGCACACTTGGGCACACGACATGGAAACCGCTCCCGACAGTGAATTAAGGACACCTCAGCACAGGGAGCCAATTCATGGGTCTTAAATGAACCAGGGAGTGAAAATGCAGTTTCAGCGACGGAATGAAAGCTGAGGCTTTCTTTTCTGCGGGTTACGATTTCAGTGATCCGGGGAGAAAGCCAGAGCGCACAGGAAAAATGTCTGAAGGCACGGGACAGAGGAGCGGAGCCCGGTGAGTCTGTTCAGGGGCAATTCCTTGTGACAAGCCGTGCGCTGCCTGCTGCATCTCACTACGGATGGTGCCCTGCAGCTAGGGCCACTCTCCTCTCCATCCCCTCCCGCATCCTTGCCGCTCTCCCGAGCATCCTCCAGCGACCATCGCCCACCGCCTCTCCAGAGAGCTCCAGACACAAAAGCCAAGCGAGCGCCCGTACAAAGGTACACAGAGGTGGGGTCTGGGGCTAGGACGGGGGAAGGGCAAAGTATATGGACAGAGTAAATGCACAACCAATTGCAATTTGCTTTTGTTCGTCTTTTTTTTGGGGGGGGGGGGTGTCTTTTTGTTTTGGTTCTTTGGGGTCTTTTCTACATCAAAATGACCTCCACCATATTTTTCTTCCTTCGTCTTTTTTTTTTTTTTTTCCGTTTAAAGAAAAAGAATTCAGTGCCATCTAGTGGGGGAGGGGATCGAGCAAGTCAAGGTGCTGCCCATTCCCAGGGATCTATACTTCTAATTCAGTTATTCAACAGGGAGAGATGACCCTCAGTATTTCCCTGCTCTGTCTGTGATCTTCAGCTCCCCAGAGGTGATGTTTAATTTACATGGGCTCCAGCCTTCATTCTTTGTAAAGAATCACCTACTGAAGTCAAAGGAACTCGTCCTAGTGCTGTATTACCTGAAGCAGTACTGGCTCTGGAGGCAGTTCGCTGCCCTAATTACAGGATTTCAAACACAAGACAATAATCAAACCAAACATAGATATAACAAATTATGTCTACTAATATTTTTTATCATTCCAGTGCACCTTGAATACTGGTCTCTGTGAATCCTCAGCATGTCAGTCCTTCTAATAACACAGGCATAAAAGATGCTACCATAAAAGTGATAACTCCCACAAACACTTGACCCATCATTCAGACAGATTTTGGATGTTCAGGTGACTCAGAACCAGAGACTCTGAACCACAAAAGACCATATACAAGTTTGTAATCGAAACCCCAGGCATTAACCAGTTATCAGTGTCCCTTCTATTTATTTTTTTTTAATAGAAAAAGAGTTTTTCAAAGGGAAGCATCATCCAGCTGCATAAACACAGGCTAGCCACACACACACACAGAGACACAGAGAACAGGCACATAGCTGACTACACCCTCATGTGTAGCTGTGCCCACACTGATATCTAGCTGCACACAACAGCACCTAGCTGGATGTCCTCTGCCCTCCCCACTGGCAACTCCCCAAAGAGATGAGTTTTGCTCTCTCAAAAAAAAAAAAAAAAAAAAAAAAGAAAACCAAAAAAAAAACCCAAAAAACCCATTTGGATTGCAAAGTTAAGCAAGTTAGTGAGTGCCAGATTTAAGATCACACACAGAGCACTAATTTGCCCAGCAAACAAACACACTATGATACAATCTTTAATAATATGATTTTTGTTTCCATGGGTCTCCCATTTTTTACAGTGAAAAGGATGAATGTTGCTCACTTAATGAACACGATTCAAATTTTCTCTTATCCTTATCATCCAATGTGTGGTGCATGTACTATTTATTGCAGAGTATCCAGATCTTGCATTGCATACAGAATGATTAATTTCCTCATGGGCTTTTCTATAGTGGGGCTCTAATTGTAGTGTTGGAGGGCTGGGGGTTTTTTACAAACATCAAGGAACTTATCTTCACAGCTCCCTGCTGAGGGACAGAGATAAAAGGCAGAATTTTCAAACATGTCAGTGTATTTTGGATAGTCTATTAAAGGAACTTAGAACCTAAACTTCCAGAGTACTTAGCACCTTCCTTCCTCAGAGAACAGCTCACAGCCCCTTCTGCTCTAGGCACAGTGGTATTACCACAAATTAGTCATGGGTGACTGAAACTGGACACACAGAAAATGGGGACCACCTGGATAGAAGTTGGGAAGAATGTCATTTTTTTGAGTCACGAAGCCTCATAACAGTAAATTTCACAAAGGGTGAAACAAAATCCAATTTTCAATTTCAGTTCAAATGCCTGTGACCATGAATTTTCCTACCTGTCCTCATCTGCTAGGCTCACTACTCAGCCTCCAAAGTGTCCACCAAACAGCCACCATCTCAAGAGTGCAGAGTCTTGGTTCATCTGGCATCTACCGTGAATGAAAACAGAATCTGGGCAGAAAGCAGGATGTGATCATATATTTTACCTCATGACCACAAGTCACAAGTAAATGGCAGTCCACGGGCAATATTTATTCTGGTGTTTTCTTAGAGTCTTCATTTACTGACCTGAGGTTGTGATGAACAGGGGAAGCACACAGGAGCTGAGGCAGAATTGATCAGGGGTCAGGAGCTGAATGGAGTGTACCATCAAAAGACCAGATTTGGTTTTGGAGGAAGCAAAATGAATTGCTGGGCAGAAGGCAGTCGGACAGGTAGGTGAGAAGTCCTATATCATATTTTTCAATAAAGCAGAGGGAATGGCCAACACTAAATGGCCTCACACAGAGACCAGTAAAAGACAGTACACAGATAAAAAGAACCACAGTATAATGTTGTTTTTCCAAAGACAAAAAAAAAAAACAAAAAAAAATGCTGTTGGCTTTTCACTAAAATTACTTCCTCCTGTTAAAACTCACTCTTCATTATTTAGCTGTCAACTGTCAAAACCACATCACTGTTAACAACCTAAGGCTGCACTGTGGACATGGCTATGTATAATAATCACTGCTCCTCATGAGAACATCTCCAGGAATGCTTTTAAGCTCAGGCAAAACAAGGATGAACTATTTCAAACAAAACTTTTCCCCAGACTGCCCAGTGTGGACATCATGCTTGGAAGATGTCAGCCCAAGCAGCTGAAGTTTAGCAGAGCTATAAGGTACTGAAAACAAGGCCAGGCAGGCAAACTCAGCCTACTGAAAACATTATCCCTGAGCCCCTGCACTGCCTTCATGCAGCCTGAGTGTCCGTGGGCACTGTGCTAAGCTGCAGAAGGACTTGGGAGATACTGCTTCACCTCTGGTGGCATTGCCAACAGCTTTATTTTTTTCAGCCAGGTGGTAGGGTCTAAGTGTAGATCATGCTACGTTCAACATGTTGAGTTCTAAAGTAAAATACTCAGAAAAGCCATTCCTGTCTCTTGAATCCTGGGTAAACACTCAAGTACTTCCAATAACAGAGCAGAAACAAGAAAGTTTTAAAGAAAAAGAAAAGGCCTGAGCTGCACAGGTGTAAGCCTCTATTGAAAGAGAAAGTGCTGCTGGGAGACAACTCAGCTAAAGCACAAGGGCAATATTTAGCCCTCAAAGCTCTTTCAAATTCATCTTCCTGCAACATAAAACAGATCTTAGCCCCAGCTTTCACAAGCAGAGATTCAGCTCCAATCTGCTGCTCTCTGAGACCACAGCAGCCACTCTGTGTCCTGCATACTGTCCTGCCAGCTTGGTAGTCAACATCTTCATATTCTACAGCTGCTTCTCCTCTGAGCTGGACAGGCTTCCACATGAACAGACCTGTTTCCCCAAAAGCCTTGCTCTGAGGACTGCTGTTTCATTCAAGCCCATCTCTTCTTCCCCCTGTTTACCTTTTGGATATGTCAAACCCAGCCTCCTGCCCAAAATCCTGCTACAGGAACGACCCATTCCTGCTGCAGTGAGGAAGGTGACATTGCTCTGAAGGCAGGAGTTGTACAGCAAGGTCGCTTGCTGCCTAAAGCCAGCTATGAAAGCAAGATGGCTCTCAACATCACCACTATTGGGCTCAGCTGAAAACAGGAGATATCACTTCATTAAAATTCATAGATCTTGTGACTCTTATAGAAATAGCAAGAAGAACCCAGGATGGCAGAGACGAGATATTAGGGCCAAAGAGTACTGACTGAGAGCAAAAACTCAGACCTCTGTCTGCCAAAAATAAGCATATTTGGTAAGAAGTGGCTTTTATTCTTAAAGTTACATCTAACACATTGATCTTCAATATATTAAAGCCTGATTAATTCTGCTTTTTCTGTGCTGCATCAATATGTAGTTCATATAGGCAGCCTAATGTAAAGGTGCATCTGCAGTACTGTCAGTTTGCTTGACACGGCAAGTCACGCTGTACAACCTTCCCTAAACTTCTGACAGATTTCAGAATACATTGCTCATTCCCAGAGAGATTTTTGGATATGGTTTCTACTGGCAGTGTTTTGTGAACTAATCCAGTGAAAGACAGTGCCACAGCCTTTGTAGGTGTATAACGTGGTGTTTCATAGTGAGTGTATCACATCATTGGCTCTCAGCTGCCAATTAAATTAGTTGCTTCTTTTAGTCACAAAAGAAGAACAACGATTAATTAAAAATCAGAATTCAAAGATCATAAGAAACCATCACAGAAGCAACTGGAGAGAAAAACAGTACGCAAAACAAAAACCAGCACCTGCTTGGAAAAACTATATTCTCTAAAAGCACTCCTTTATTTTGGAACAAGACTCAGAAGCAAGACTTCAGTCTTCATCTATTCTATTTGGCTGTGAAGTCCTAGCAGAGTAGATTAATTTAAATATTTTTTTAAAGGTGTATAAAAATATATTGTGTGCTCCTGTAAAAGCAGCTGACATCTAGGATGATAAACTCTCTATTTAGACACAAGCATGCTGCCATCTTCAACAGTTTTGCATTTACTTCATTTATTATCACCAAGTATATTTGCATCAAAATAAAGTAGTTGGTTCTTCAGAGTTCATCCACTTGTGCAGTTCATTTCCCTACCTCAAGCTTTAGAACTGTGATATCACAATTACACCTCGTCCTCTGAAGCTGTTCCAGTGAGAACTGCTGGGCCATGAGAGGCAGGCATTTATTCCCCTTTGCTGCAATGGCCTCCAGTAAGTACTCAGGAAACCAGTACAAACAAGAAACCATGGGGAGTACCAAGCTTCAGTGACAACACCCTCATTGCCCATGATAAAGAAACTGGCCTGCAAGAAGTTACTTGTTTCCAGAGAAATAATGTTTCCAGGACTAAGGAACAAATTTCCCAAGGAAAAAAAACCAAACAAACAATAAAAGCCAACAAAACTGGGACTCACAGACATAAAATCTGAAGAAGGAGTTTTTCTCAGGGAAAAAAAAAGGGAACAAATGTCCAGAAAGCATGTGTAGGAGCACGACTTACTCAGCCTGGGTACTAGCAAGGTCAGAGAGAGAACTGAACCAAAAAAAGCTTCTGCAGAATGCTTCTTACAGGCTGAAGCAACTGAGGCTGAGAAGTGCATGCAGGATTGATTATGATTCTCTAGACAGGCAAATTCTAAACCAGAGAGCAGCTCTGGTTACATAACTAACAGCAGCCTCATGTCACGCACCAGGACTGCAGAGAAGAACTCCAAACTAAAACCAAAACTATTATCTGTTTCCATAACTCTGCCTTCAAAAGACTCTGTGAGGGAGAAAGGTTGATCAATGATGTTTGGGTCTACAAAGAGCACTGCTGAAATGACTGGGTACCTGGGAGTCCAGCCAGATCTTGGAAAAATCTGCTGACTTACAAACCAAGGCAGCCAGAGTGGCTATCCAGAGTGCTCCCAAAGACCTAACGGTGTTATCCTGTGATCAGCACTGGCCAAGATACCCTAAGACAAGAAGGGACCTAAACCAGACAAACATGGAGGGAAATCTGCATTGAAATGCATCACAGAGGTCAACAGGGATATACAAAATTAAAGTCTGTTGAAACTCGGGGGAACCACCAGCTCACAAACCCAAGAGATCTAGATCCAAGACAGTATCTTGAAAAGACTACAGCTTGAAGAAACAGAAATGTGAACTCAAACAGACCCAACTAATCTCCTTGGATTTTATGTTTAAGAGATTGATTTATTCCTGAAAATTCTATTGCTGGAACATTTTTATTCACTCTGTTTTCACACTTAGTCAAACAGAATTAGAGATGAACAGCTTTTTGACCCTGTTTGAAAGCCTTGGTGGATGTCCTTTCAGATGAGTGTTGCAAGGAATGATGGAAAAGAAACCACAAGAGCTTTTATCAGCAGTGAGCCAGATGTCTCCATTATTTCTTCTCTTTTGCTGATTCTGTCATTTTAATAATTTTCTTTTCTTTTTTCTCCCCTCTGTAATCCTCTGTTCCAGCCAAAAAAGATGTCTTTGTTACTGTTGCCTTTAAAAGTTTTATGTGCATGTTGTTAGTAAAGTAACAACAACACTTCTGTAGTATGTTTTTCACAGGGGAAAGCTGAAGCATTTTCTAAGAATCAATTCATCTTCACAACCCATTTCTGAAGCAGACGTTATTTTCCCCAGTTTACAGAGGGATGAAATGGCAGATAGGTTAATTAACTTGCTCAAGGTCATCCAGTGAGTTAGCAATGGAGCTGCAAAAAAACCCCAAGATTCAACAATTCCCATTCCCAAACTCTTCATCTAAGCACTAAGAAATACCCCTTCTCTTCAGTTTTAAGTACTTCATTGAAATCTATCACTGACCATTTATTCTGACATATTGATGAACTACAAATTAGTCAGTCTAAACGACAAACATGGAAGTGTGTGGAGATCCACAGCATCCTGTGCCTGTTCAGCTTTGTGCAGCGCCCGCTATGCCGGACAGCTCGTCTTCCATTAAGAATGGATGTGATACAGCTCTCCTGCAGAACTGCCAGTATCATCTCAGGCATCACTCCAAGGGCACTGCACAAGAGACAAACAGCACTGGCTCTCTTTCCCCAGGAGGAGGGAAGGCTGCCTCGACACCCAGGCTGTTGGGGAAAGCAATAAACTCAAGATAAAAAAAAAATAATTTCTGTTTTCCTATCATGCTGCACCTCCCTCCCAAGTGTTCCCAGTGTTAGATAGCTGGAGCAGCAGTACTTAATAGTGACATCTTTGTGGATTCCACTCTGGCATTAGTTTGATGAGTTACTCTAAAGTCAAAATATCCTTCAAATGCCCACCCAAAGTCTGTCAGTCTCTTAACACTACACATTCTTTCCAGAGGGATTTGCAATTCAGATGTCTCCGTGGCTCAGCACGAATCGCTGTGTGACAAAATACAGTTGAAGTTTGACAATTAATCATGAACACATAATGAATAACAAATGATTTCTAAACACATATGTAGACAATGCAGTGTTACCAAATGCTCAGAGGGTCCTTCTACTTACTCAGATGATTTTGTTCCCTTATGTCAGTATTTATAACAAGAAAATATTAGAGATCATATTACAGGACAATAGTTCTAAGCATAAGACTTAGGAGTGAAGTTGATTACTTTGTCATACAGGTACTGCTCAAATGCCTCATTTCCAAGATCAAATGATACAAGTTCAGACTCTTCTTTCCTCTAAATGTCAATAAACAAGCAGCAATGAGCAAACTCTCACCGTGATCTTCTTTTCTTTCTGGGTATACCTTTGCCGTCTCAGGACAAACAATGGATCAAGTGTTGCATTTTGTCAAAATTTTACTTTAAAGCTGTAATTCAGTTATAACTAAAATATATACACAAGATGAATTAACTAGATAAACAATTCCAGATCACTATTGGTCAAATAATATAACTCCAGACAAAATTACTGCCAGCTATTTGTAGAAAGGTCTTTATTGTACTTTATCATGAGGTGTCTTCCTCTTTTTGTTTTTTGGCTGCTTTGCATGTGTTCCATTAATGTCTCTCCACTCCCTTAATTTCTTTCCTCCACAACAGTCCCTGTAGAGAGAATGCCCATGTTGTCTTCTACCCCATGCCAATTCACTCTCCTTTAACTCCTTTCTACATTTTTCAGCTTTTTCACTCACCCATCTCCCACTGATTTTTTTGTTAATAATTGCTAACAAGTCCAAACACTTCGCTCTGCTTGCAACGAAAAGCTCAGGAGGATCTGACAACATGTCCATCGAATTCAGCTCATCACCAACCCATGCATTCCTGTAGTCAGTCTCTGCTGCATCCTTCCATTCCTTTAGCATGCCAAGTCTCATTTGGACTGTGAAGACCTCGGAGTGGGGATGTTGAGTTGACACTCCCTGGCAGACACAGTGTCCCAGATGAGGTGAGCAAGATTTTTTGGGCCCACAGATTGCAAACCAGATCCTTCTCTGCCTCTGCAAATTTGCAGATGTGTTCAGTTGTTGTTTTGTTGACTGATGTGACCCTGATTTTTCACCCTGAGTGTCTGTAGGCTGCCTTACTGGCACGCTAACCCTGGCTGGGTGCTCTGCAGGCAATTCTCCTCATAACCACAGCAACAACAGTGCTACAGTGACATAAATAGGCTCTTGTTAGTGCACATTTTTGCTTTGATTTAATAATAATAATAGTAATGGCTAACAGGAGAAACAACTGAGCAAAAAGGCAGAAAAATTTAACTAACGCAGACCTTTTCATATTTGTGCTTCCACCACACCCAAATGGCCATGCTGGAGCCTGCAAGTATAGGCAGCAAACAGTACTTTGAGGGAAAGAGGAAGATGTTTTCCAGTGGTCTATATGCCAGTTTTCAGAGTGTAGGCAACATGTAAGTAAAATATTTTTATTGACGAGGAAGAATGAGATTGAACTGGTGTAACTACTGAATCAGGCAGGATGATTTACCGAAATGGAATATTAAAATACTTTGCCCCAATTCTTTAACATAAATAAAGAAATTTGAAGATTGAGAAGATTAAGAGTGCATATGAAACCACCATCATTACTTTAGAGATGCAGAGACAGTAACTTGTTCCATTTTACCCTTGAGGAGGGGAGGAATGGAGTGGGGATGGCTGCAGAGAACCAGGCTGCTTATCCCTCCAATGTACCACAAGTGAGCTCAGCTTGAAGATGTGTGAGGAGAAAGCCCCAAGAGCCACGTCTCATTACACTCTCCAAAAACTTCTTTTCTATGACAGATGTTAATCCAGTCTGCATGGAAGAAGTATTTTTGAACTCATAATGTTTAAACAACTTAATCACGGAACAAAAAGGGGGTGGTTGTTTAGGAGCCAGCAATCATAATTTGATTATAGCAAGGAAAGCTGTTATAGCAAGGACAAAGGACAGTCCCAGTCAGAGAAATTCTCTTTCTCCCCCCCCCCCCCCTCTCTCTCTCTCTCTCTCACACACACACACACACAGAGACAATTCAGAAAGACCTTCTCCATCAAGATGGGAGAAACGACGAGAAAATTGCGATTCAAAAATAGAGATAGAAATGTAAATGAGAATACTTATGATCTTGCTCCATGAAGTCATGATTGCTTAATTAACAAAATGGCCAATTTTGGCTGAAGGACAACTTTGTCTCAGCAGCGGGGGGAAGGAAACACTCAGAAGTTAAAAGCATGGTATAGAACAACATAGAAAGGCAAAAATATAGGAAAAGATGTTCTGTTAATACAAAAAATGAAGACTACAGAAAAAGCATAAATGGTGTGACTACAGACAAGTAAAATGAGGGGTGCAACAATGCTGATGTGTATGTCTAGAGATGGTAAAATAGCACAGAAGTGGCAGAAATGCTGAAAACCTCTATTTCCTCCTTAGAAACATTAAGGAAGAGACAATTTTCTTATCTTGTAGGAAAAAAAAAAAAAGAAAAAAGAAGCACTTTTCCATCCATTAGTCAGTAATGAAAATGGTAGGCAAGATCTACCAGAGCAAACATTTTAAAATTAGGATATCTACAGAATTTTTATACAATAGTGTTTGAATAACTTGCTAAAGAAATTCCATGAATGTTAATTCTTAATAATCACAGAATCATACAAAGGCTTGGGTCAGAAGGGACCTTAAATATCATCTAGTTCCAACCCCTCCCTGCCATGGGCAGGGACACCTTCCACTAGACTGGGGATATATACAGTAAATTAGAGGATTATGCCAATATTCAGAAAGGACAAGAAAGGAGACTGGGTTGCCCAGGTCATGAGGCTGCTCTGCCTGTGACAAGCATGGGAAAGGTGACAGAAAATTAATCAAGGAAGGATGACAGAATAACAATTTGTTCAATGCTTGGCAGAATCTGCTCTTCTAGAAAACAGGGTGAGCCAGACAAACCCAATTTCCTCCTTCGATGGCATTACACGTTTGGCATATAAATGCAATCACATAATTGTCATTTACTCAGATGTTTGCACAGAGTCTGATTTAGCACCTCCTGGCACTGATTAAAAATTAGCATAAATCAAGCACTGGGAAAGCTCACGTCTAGTGGGATTGGCAGTGGCCAGAGGGGTGCCAGGGGAAGCGCAGCAGGGTCAGGTGCCCATCCCCACACCTCAGGGGCTCCCCTGGGCACACACCCCACTCCAGGTTTGGGGCATGGAGGTGAGTGACCAACTCACCACCCTCACCAGTATCAAGAGACCAAGAGGACACTTGTGCTGAAAGACTGAGTTGGCACAGGTAAATTTGCCAAGGGAGATATATTTATGCACCTGAAAAACCATCTTTGAAAACAAGCAGCAGGAGGGAAGTAAAAGTTATGAGGGTGAAGACTCGCAAGGAGCACAGGAGACATATGCCCTGAATTTGGAGTAGAGAAACAATCTCTCCAAGTGGTTTGGAAACACAGTGAATGACAAACATTTGTGGCTCCCAAAGTCTCCCTTTCATCTTTCAGTAAAACTAGATTTTGACATTTGTCCCAGTTTGCAGCCTGCTCAAGGCCATGACTGAAGACACGTGGCTTTCAGCTCTTTGTGTAAACTCATGCCTTCTCCCAAGAGTAAAAGCAGCTTGGTTTTATTAACCTGAACACATGTTCTTATGGAGCGAGGCTGCTGACTGGACATGTCAGGGCAGACATCTCGCACCACCCTTCCCTGGCAAAACCAAAGAATAAGGCTCAAGCTGACTTGTCGTCAGCTTCCAATGAGGATAACCGCTTTTCGCATTTCATTATTAGATTTAAGCATATAACTCCAAAGCTGCTTACAATAGGGAGGCAAACAAATGAAAGAGAGGGCGTCACAACGAAAACGTTCTTGACACAAGAGGGTGTGACCCTCTCGTGGCGTGTGACATTTTGGGTTGTACTGTGCAGAGAGCTGGACGCGATGATCCTTGTGGGTCACCTCCAACTCAGGATATTCTGTGATTCCGTGACCGCGGGGACAGCCCCCGACCAGCTGGCCCTCAGGGCGGGCAAGGAGGAAGAAGAGCGGAGGGAGAAAGAGGAGGGGAAGATCCCTCCCTTGGCCGCCCGTCCCGCCCCTCGCGTCACCCGAGCGCGCCGCCTCCGCTCCGGCAGCGCCGCCGCTCCTCTGGCCGCGGGTCAGCGCGGGGTGAGCGGGGCCCAGCGGGGCTGAACGGGGCTGAACGGGGGTACCGGGCTCCGGGGTGCCGGGCGGGGCCGTGTCCCGGAGCCGCAGCCCTCGGGCGCG
>VZSE01008989.1:856754-872227 GCA_013398275.1 Promerops cafer
AGGGAGCCGGGAGCGGGTGGTGCGGCAGCACTGAACACTGGTTTTGGTTTAGCCGTGCTAATTCCTGGTGGGCGATCCTGAAGATGTCATTGCTGGAGGTGACAATAACGAAAGTACTCTTTCATCTCACAGATGTAACATCTCACAGAATCACCCTAGAACAGGCTTTGGATAGTTCTGGCTCTTGGGAGCATGCAGCCTTTGCTTTGCTTCTCTCTCAAGCGTTCGTAGTCGGGCAAGGATTAATGGAGGTCTCCGGCCTTAGCTTGGGCTGTTATAATTCCTTTAGCAATTCAGAAGTGAAAATCAGGTTCCTCTGACCACAGGTTTGCATTGTTCAGGAACTAAAGGTATTTTCATTTTAGGCTGCAGTAAGTAGAGAATTAAGCAAGTTTTGTGTTTCAGTCTGGTGATAAAGACACACTTTTGGTGTCATGTGATGAAGAGTTTGGGGGACAACTTGTTGCTTTGTCTCTGAATGTAGGAATTAGAGCTGGCTGTTCTGAAACAGATGATTTAGCAAAACTTAGTGATTATTTCCCCCTGTAATAGATGCTCACGTTGGAGTGCTGCCCTTCAGTCCTTTAAGAGCTTCTGTCTTCTCACATTAGGCCTCCTGCCTTAGCTCGAGGTCTCTGATGCTTTGCCTTCCGTTTTGTTACTTTTACCATTATTCTCTCTTCTCAAATTACTTGTATTATTTTCTTGCTTGATTTTATTTTCTGCTTCCTTTAGAGTGCTTTGCTAACAGGAGTAAATCAAAGCAGGTCCTCCAATGAGCAGATACATGTATGTGGAGTTATGAATACTTCAAATTTATGTTATTAATCAACAGGCTCTGTGTAATTGTACTGAAGTGGACTTAGCACTGTCCTGATGATTACTCTTACCCATGATCTTTAATTTTTTGTGCTCATATTCTGGAATCAGCTGTGCAATATTTTTGAAACAAGAATTTTAAACTTTAACCTCAGTGTCATGCTCTTGAACAAACCTGCTTAAATTGTGTGAAGACTTACATTATCACTCATTCAAAAAGGCAAAGTACAGACAAGATACTACTTCAAATACAGGATTATGGGATTCCTATTCTTGTCTACTACAACCCATTCGGCAAAGAAAGAGTAAAGAGAACTTAAAATGGAGAGGGTTAGAAAAGCTAGGAGAACACCCTTCTCATGCTACTTTAGCAGAGTGGATGTAGTCTTGTGGCCTAATACCAATGGTTTTGTCTTCAGGGCATTTTTGTTGCAGAGGTTTTTAGGTGAGACATGACTAAAAGAGAATGGGAAGCTGCTGATTGGTTTTCTTGGAAAAAAGAATCTGGCATGGGAAAACTACTGTTTTCCTCTCAAAAAGAATAGGTATCGTGAGAGACTGAAAAGAGAATGGAGAAAAAACTGATGGAGATGATCAAGGGAAGGGAATTGAGATGGGAAAGATCTGTGTGATTTATTTATAGCCCCTTGTTACATGGATTATAACAGTGTTTTAAATAGGGTGAGAAACTTCCATGGGGAAAAACTTCCAGGTCGTTTTCTCTGTGTGTTCAAGTGGTGCCTTACCTTGTGCTTGTGTAGCAGTTGGTGGTATCACACAGGTGTGATTTTTGGCAGAGCTCACACTGTAATTGTTCCTGTGGCTGGAGTTTAAGGGTTGTCTTGAGCAAGCTGAGTGGGTTCTGCTAATAAACCATGCTAGCCATGGTAAGTCGTGGTGCAGTGGAGGTACTTTTATAGTTGGTGTTGCTGTCTGTGGGCTGGGAATTGTCCCTGAATTCATGCAGCTGTTCTTTATATGCAGGATTACATGCTAAAGTATTAAGACTGATTTTACGCAAGGAATGTGTGGTGTCAAACGAGTGATCAGTGTACGATACATTCCTTTGTTTGCCTTAATTTTGGGGTAGCTTGTTCTACTGAGCCATCTTAAAGAGCTGTGGCTCTTCTGTTTCCTTTTGCAGGAAGGGCCATCTGTCTGCGTGTGCCCGCTGCTCCTGGGGAGATGTCCAATGTTTCCAGCTACGCCCTCCGCATGGCCCGGCTGAGCGCCCACATATTCGGCGACGTTGTCAGGCCCACTGACGCCAAATCCATGAAAGTGGTGAAGCTGTTCAGCGAGCAGCCCCTGGCCAGGAGGGAGGAGGTGTACAACTGGTACCCCCCTCACAACACCTACTACGCCCTCATGAAGAAACTCCGCTACTTCGGGCTCTACAGGTACTTGCTGTGCTTGTAGGGTGGGAGCAGGGCTGGAGGTGGGAAAGGGGTGGGTGGGTGGGAGTCTCGTTGCAGTTGTTTTCCTCAAGGGAAGTGTTCAGTTCTGAATATGGTACGTATGGAAATAGGCACTTGATTGTTGGCACTGAGGGCAAGGAGAGCAAAGTGACTGCTGTCTAACTTTTACCATAATTGGAACCTTTTGAGAGAAAGACTTGAGGTTTAGTTGTGGGCAAGCAGTTACCTAAGAAGTAGTTCCTGCTTTTGCTTTGTGGGGAAGAGAAGAAAGCTTTCTGATAGACAAGAGATGGGTCTGTAGTTCTGGATATGGCAAATGAACGTGCTACAAAGAGGTAATGTTAATACCAGACTTACCATATATTTCTTAGTCATTCAACAGTTAATAAGTGAAATTTAGAAGAGATACAAAGTCTCTGTTAGGCCAGAGGGCCTTTTTATTCTTCAAAATAAATTAAATTAAATTCAAATGTGATTTAAATAGTCTTGTTAATTCCAGCTTCATCCAAATCAGTTGTCTAATTTCTAAATTAACTTCCACGGTCTGTATCAGGGAGAATTGTACTGCTGAAGAACATCAGCACGAGTCAAATGCAGTTCTTTCACTTCAATCAGGTAGCACTAAAAAAATCTTTAAAAGTGAGGCTGCAAACCCTGTATAGTCAAAACAGATTACCTGTTGCTAGTACGACAATACTAACCATGAAGGATTGCATCCAGGATGCTCTTGGTTTAGGTGGCTGTGCCAACACTTTCTAGACTGGCTGTTTGTTTACACAGAAAGCCTCAATGTGATGCTAATGTTCTTTACTCTTCTCCTTCCCCTATTAAGTTGCTTATCGAGCTGCTCTGTATACAGAGAGTTGGTAGAAGAAGAAAAAATGTGTAATGAAGAATCATAGACTAATGGGGCCGGTAATAAATCACAAGCTTTTTGTTCCTATTTAGAGAAGTTGTGTTTAAAAATAGCAGTGCAGCAATCTTAGGCGACATAGGGTGCAGTTATGACTTTTGAAAATCACTTAGCACTAAAAATACAGGGACAGATTAATAGAACTTATTAGAAAATGATTGAGGATTAATTATCTCTGCCAGCCCCTTCATCCTCCTTGCTATTTTACTCTCTTATTAAGATTCTACCAGTACTGATGCCATCTTCATAACTCATTCCTGAAGTCACCTGAGAGCAGTGCCATGTGCTGTAATTACTGCTCAGCATGGCCCTGTTTCCCTAGGAGCTAATGACCTGAACACAGGAACACAATGTACTGTGGCTGCACTGCTGAGCTGGATAACAAGGGGGAAAGTCTTACTCTTGTCTCTTGCTGATTTTGGCATTTTACTGCTCATTTAAACAAAGGGGATCAATAAAGGCAATTGAAATAACACATATGTGCACACACCCTTTGTTGCTGAAAAGGACAACCCTGCTAGTTCTGAAAGTATCAGAAGAAATTTCTCATGTCGTTATTCAGTGATACTGCCAGCAATAACGTGGAATACATTGCAGCAAGCTTCAGGATGGACTTCATGGTTAAAAAAAAGTCTTGATTTTTGTTTTTTTCATTGGCATATAGTTCAAAGAACTATTTGTATCTCTGCATCCCAAGAAAAAGGGTAAACTTTATCCCTTCTTCCCTATCTAGGGATGAGCATCAGGACTTCAAGGAGGAGATGAGGCGATTGAAAAAGCTCCGTGGGAAGGAAAAACCCAAGAAGGGGGAAGGAAAGAGAGCTCTCAAGAAGAAATAGTGCTGTTTGAACAGTGTAACTGACTACTCTGGAAATTCTGGGGTATGGCTGGAGAAGGCTTGGCATGTGAGCTGCGTGTGGGGCACAAGAAACACGCCACAAAATAGTGGACTCCACCTTGGGAATGCACTTGGGTCTTTGAAGTTTTACTGGTTTTGAATGTCTATACTTCAAATATATGTGTATATTGCAGCACAGTAATAAAAAAAGTGCTCAGTGTTTTTCTTGAAACCACCTGTAGCTGTTTTAGTTTTTCTTGATCTGGAAATTGTTTGCTTTTCATTGTCTGTTTTACTTTCTTGTATTAGTATCAACACTGTTTTGCGTGTGGCCACAAAAAAGCAAAGATTCCTGCTTCTGCTGCTGCTTGTCAATCCTACCTGTTAGAATTAGTTTCATTTCAGGTAGCTCTAGTGCTATTTTTTTTCAAGTTTTTTAAGTTTTTTAAGTTGCTGTTAGACTCTTGTTCTGTGCTTTTCACTGGGCAATACTTCCCAGACCACTGCCTGCCCACAGCACTCTCATTGTACCCTAAACTTTTAGATACTACAACAGAAGAGGCTGAAATATTAAGTAATTAAATCCATATAATAATGGAACTATTATATGCAGTAATGAAATTTTAATTTTTTTTTTTTTTCAGTAAACTTATTCTGTTTGCCTGGAAGACATGTATGAAACACTACTTAAGATGATGCACATTTTTATTAGCATTCAGTAGGGGTTTTATCACTAGGCTCCTTTGGTTGCTAATATTAATAATTGGTGGATCTACATAAATTTGTAACAGCTCAACAGCTCTACCTCACCAAGGTTATTAATTGAAGAGGTGCTGATTGTGTTAAAAGGTGTTTCTGGTGAGCTGCACAGCTCTTGTTCAGTGTCCTTACTTCATGTTACCTGCTTTCCTAAGCTCTAAGAGAAGCTGATTTTAGGAAATCTGCAGTGTTATGGGAGAAGCACCTGAGTTCTTACCACAGTCAAAAAAATACTATAGAAGTTAATATTTTATATGCACTGCTCTGTACTGCAGTGGTAAGCTTCTCTCTTAGTCTAACTTAAAATCCTTTTAGTAACTTAGAACTTTTGCTCCACTGTAATGTGCTTAAGACATTTTCATGTTCCATGTGCCGCATTTACAAAAGCAAATGGACGGAGAAAAAAAAACAACTTCTTTCTGAAAAAGTACAAGAGAGGTTGCCCTACCTAATTTTTCATTATTTTTCTTCTGTAATACTCATTTGCTAGAACTTGGTCTTTTCAAAAATGGCTGTTTCCCTAAGTCTTCACCCTAAAATAATGATGACTCAGCCAGTACTGGAGCATATCCTAGTGTTAGTATAATCCATTGCTTGCTGGGAGCATTAGCATAACTATTTTGTTCCAGAAAATACAGCCTTCTTTCCATAGCTGGGATAGAAACAGGCACTTCCCTACCTCCCTTCTCACCTGTGCTCTGTCATTTAGGAGTAGGCATGGCCTGAAGAAGACTGCATTTCGTGAATCACAAGCACTAGACAGATCAGGAGTCAGTCCTGAAGCATCCCATGAGGTATAAAGCAGTAGGTGTATTTAAGAGAGGAAGGAGAGTTCCAGCCATGTTCTGAAGGGTAAGGATAGGAACACTTATGCTTTATACAGCTATTGGTATAATGGTGTTTTATGTACAAATTACCAAGTTTAACTAGATATTATTTTCAGTTTTCCCCTGAAAATTATTTTTTCACCATTGAAACTGCTGTGTCTTGTTACAAAATTCACTCTTTTCCTGAGGATGTGAACTGACTTCCCTCAGAAGATGTATGTTTTAACTCTTGATCAGAATAAACCTGGTTAGCTGCCCTCCAAGGGGCTAACAGAGTAAAAACTAACCTCTTCCCAATCCTGAGCAGCTTTATGAAGTGCCACTGTTTCTTTATTTTGCAGTGCTTTAGCTATGCCTGTCTTTAATTAGACTCTGGTATGATGTATTCATAGCTGCTGAGCACTGCTGTGATAATCACAAGCTATTTTGTAAACAGGCTGACCCAGTTGCTGTATATATCCTATAGGGAGTGCAGCTATTGCCAGAACCTCTCAGTATGGCAAGCCCTGCAGACAGGCAGAAGCTCACTTGCATGTGACTGTACTTTGTAATGGTGGAAGGAAAAAAAACCCTCAGTCCTGCTTTCTGCAGAGCTACCAGTGTGTTAAAATATCTGTGCTCTCAAAAGTAATAACTTGAACAAAGTTTCTCCTCATGTGGAAAGAGTCTGTTCTACCTGTTAAAACAGCATGCTGAGTTTACACAGCTCAGAGTGAAATGCACCTGAATTTTGCTGGGTTTCAGATAAATGCTTTGTCTTGCTTGCCTTTGCTTCCCCAAGAGTGAAATTAGAATAATGATCACTTAGTGAACATGAGGTTAAGCTGCTTTGAGGATGGGAGTTCACCCCAGGAGAACCCTGGAAAGGGCAGCTTAGTCTGGCTGTGGTAGGACTTGTAGTTCTGTGGTTTCAGAGAGATGGTTGTATGCAACAGCTGAGGACATTTTAACACGTAAGATAAGCTGTGGTAGGTTACTTTGTTTGCTGTTCTGCTTTGGATGTTTAAAATGTCAAATGCTGAAAAAATCTTGATTTGGTCAGAAAGTAAAAATAAAAAAAAAATCACAGTTATTTCTTAAACTATAAATATTTTTGAAAATTTGAAGTATCTGTGTACATCTTCCTCTACCACTTTGAGTTTGAAGGATATTTTAGGATAATTAGAAAAACAACAATCGACAAAGATTATGTTTTTGAAAAGATTCACAAATTTGAAAGGCTGCTTTGATGAGGGAATGACTGTGTTTTGTGTTCTTTCTTTTAAAGCAGAAAGGATAATATGGAAGGAAAACAAATGCTATGGGGATCTCAAATCAATTTCCTTAAACTCAGTTCTCCTCTGTAACTGATTGTGGAACTTCTTGTACAGTCCCTTGGCAGTAGATTCTGGAAAAAAAATCCTTCAAGGGGACATTCTTTGTTCATCATCTTGATATTGAGATGTGTAAGAGCAGAAACTCTTCCTGGTTAACCTCCTGTAGGGGCAGCATCATTTCTCAAAACTGTCCAAACAACAATGGAAAACTCAAAGGTTCTAATAAAAAGCAGAAATGAAAACAATACCCTTATCATAAATCCTAGAGGTAAAACCTGAATTATGTGTGTAGGCCAGCTATTTAGAATGGATCTTTCTGTGCCTGCACAGCTGGGATGGCATAAAAAAAGGTGGTTTTGTCTTTTCATTTCTTTCTTCTTTCTTTTGCTTGTTCTTTTCCTCAAGTGTAGTAGTAGTAGTAGTAGTAGTAATAATAATAATAATAATAATAATAATAATGTCTTCAATACAAAGAGGAAGGATCAGACAGGAAAACATCTGAAAGAATTTCTTGTGAAGGCTGTCACAGCAGAGCACAACAATAATGTGTTCAGATGGGGAGGAGCATAACTCTAGACAGATGTTAGAAGGACATCACCACACTGGCTGGGAAGTTATTTAGGGTTGTCTAAGGGATAAATATGAAGTCAACAGCATGATGATCATGACACCAAAGTGTCTTTATACATACTGTGTTGAATTATTGTAGGTGGAATACTGGGGAAAATTCCACAAAGTGAAATATTTAGAAAAACTGAGAAGATTCCCAGGAAGTGGGTTTGGTTTATGTTGTCTGAGTCAGGCAGAGCTGGGCTGAGCCAAATGTTACAAAATCTAGCACTGGGACCACTTCTCTCCTGGAACAGGAGGAGGCAGACTGGACCTAATACATTTTCTCATATCATAGCTAGGTCTTTGAAAACAAATCTCACCAAGAGCTAAAAAAGGATTTTTATATCCATTAGGTTTTCTGTCTTTGCTTGAAAGTACTTCACTTCATCCCAGGGCTCCTAAAGCTGTTTGTAAATATTTCATAGAGTTCAGAGGGTCTCTCTCACTTCAGTTGTTGTTTCTGTGTGTCTGATGTTTGCCTCATGGGCTGCTTCAGTAAATAGGCTTTTAATGGTATTGGGAGCAAAAAGCACCTTAGGTTCAGAAATTCTAAAAGCCATCCTACTGCCACACACAGTGGTGTGTTGCTGCAAATATGTAATTGTGAATGCATCACATTCCTCTGTTTCCACTACAGTCTTTATTGGATAAAAGTGAGTGGGGTCACTTGCCTCTCACCTTTCAAAACCAGATCTCTAAAACGTGATTCCAGGTTAGAACATCTCCAGAAGTGGCCTCACTTTAGAAGCTGCATAAATATTGAGTATCTCCAACCAGTATCAATGGGATTGACCTCTGTGTAACAGGTAAATCCAATCCTTTGGCTGATAGTGGTCTCTTCAAGACAGTGCATATGAAACCTCATCTCTCCAGAGACTCTGTCATGTCTGTGCATGCCAAAGGCACTTCTCCAGTGGTATTCCCCAGCTGGACTCCGTGATCCTTGTGGGATCCTTCCAGCTCAGCATGTTGGGGTTCAGTGTTGATCAGAGTAATGTAAGGCTCTCTGGGCACCATGCATTGGTTCCTGCAGAGAAGAGAGCTTCAGTGGCTCTAGGAGAGCCTCATCTGTGAGAGACTGCTGGCACCTGGGTGATGGTGACTTACTTACAACCACTGTGGACAAGGTGAGACATTTCCAATTTCTATGCTTGCAAGCAAAGGAGCCTGTGTGCAACAGGCAGCATCGAGCTGCTGCTCAGAGTGTTTCTGGAGGAGCAACAAGGGTATTGCATTCAGTATTGAACTGGCTGGTTAACAGGAAGTTCATTGTATTTTTTTAAATTATGTGCAGGTAAGTGTTGTTCACGAGCTCTAAACCTCACAAATGCTGTCTGAGTCAACAGCATAAACTGAGAAGTGAAAATTAGGCTACAGAATGTCAGGGTTGTTACTGGCAACTAACAAGTAACCCTGTAGCCTCCTTATTTGCCAAAATACTGCTCTGTTGCCTGACACCGATGAAGCCAATAGCGTGATCTGTCTCTGTATTTTCAAACTCAGGTTGTTTGATAGCATCTTCAAGTTAATTAATAAATATTATTGCCCTCTGAGGACAGATAGTAAGGTATTGACTAGGCATGCAAACCACTTAAAAATCAGATGAAATGAAGATCTAAGCTGGAGTCATTGCCGTGGTTTCACCCTAGCTGGCAGCCGAGCCCGACCCAGCCGCTCACTCACGCCCCCACCAGCGGGATCAGGGAGAGAACTGGAAGGATAAAAGGCAGAAAACTCGTGGGCTGGGATAAAGACAGTTTAATAGAGACAGTAAAAAGCTGCACACACAAGAAAAGAAAAACAAGGAATTAATTCACTGCTCCCCATGGGCAGGTAGGTGTTCAGCCATCTCTAGGAGAGCAGGGCCCCATCCCATGTAAGAGTGACTTGGGAAGAGAAATGCCATCACTCCAAATGTGATTCTTTCTCTTCCTCCTTCTCCTTTCTCCTTCCCCCCTCTTCCTTCTTTCCCCCACCTTTATATACTGAACATGATGTCATATGGTCTGGAACATCCCTTTGTTCAGTTGGGGTCACCTGTCCTGACTGTGTCTCCTCCCAGCCTCCCAGTCACCCTCAGCTTCCTCACCAGCCTCATAAAAAGCAGAAAAGTCCTTGGCTCTGTGTAAGCCCTGCTCAGCAATAACAAAAACATCTCTATATTATTATCAGCCCTGTGTTCAGCAATCCAAAACACAGCCCCATACCAGCCACTGTGAAGAAAATTCATCCTCCCCTAGCCAAATCCAGCACAGTCATGTAGAATACCCCAGAGGGGGGTAACAGAATTTGTGTTCATTTACCAAAACAAATGTGTCTTCCAGAGAAAGAGGTCTCATTATATCGAAAAGGAACAACCACATCCAAGAGCCTTCAGCATAACTGCAAGCTTCAAGCAATCCACAGCATCAAAAACATTGAGAGACCATTGGCCACTGCACCAGAAATTTCACCTTTGGCCAAGGGCATACTCACAGGAATGAGGATAGAGCAACGTGGTTAGGAGACTGTCCTAATTCCCCCTTGCTGGGTGAGCAGCTTTCTTTCTAGGAGAGATTAAATGTCTGTGAGGTTTGTGTTGTCTTGGTGGTAGTGAGGATTAAAAGACAAGGACAGATTATGAACGGTGATACTGACTCTGTCAGCAAAAGACACTGATATTTTAATATGTAAGACATGCATATGTGTATTACGATAAAAGCATTCATTTAGAGAGGTTATCCATCCTATCTGACCTATCCCTGAAGAACAATAACTCCAGCAATGTGGAATATTGCCCTGAGAAACATATGTCACCATGTTCTCTCTCCCCCACATCAAAGCTGCAGTTTCTGTATTTGATTCCTGTTACTGATTTAGATCTACTAAACTCTTAAAATATCTATTCTTCAGGCCAATACCAACCCTAATGGACTTTTTCTGCTCAGAGAAGAGGCTAGAAACTGAAAGGTGCAAGTTGGTATCTAAACTTTTATTAGATGCATAGTCACCAACATGTCTGTAAAGTGCTAGAGAATCAAATAACAGCAGGTATTCGGGCCAGGGGAAGCTCAGCTACCCTGGGTATTATGAAGGAAAATCCTAAGACTGGAACATAATTGAACAGTCATTTTCTGAACAGTAAAATGATTTGATTGAGGTGGTATCTTTTCCTGCCCTTTCTTGAAACACATTCAATCACATTAGTGGGGGGTTTTGTGCCTAAATGGGATGGTTTTGAGTTGTAAAATGTGATTATTCACACTGGAATAATAATGTGAGGCATATAAAACTGTTTAGTCCTTAAAGCTGATCAGCTTATCACTGTCCAACACAAAGGACTCAGAAATCAGATATCTGAACAAGCTGGATGTGTTAAAGCAGTGACCAGGGATGCTATGGGAACAGGAGGGTCTGGACTAATCTTTGCAAACATGAGGTGTGGTCCTGGTTTTAGTAAGGTACATCAGGCAGGAAAACCAGTATTCCTTGCTCCTTTGTCTCCCTGTTTTCATCTGCTTCTCGTTTCCTAGGAGAGCTGCATCTTCTTCTCCAGTGTCTACATCTACTACGTTCTCCCTCCATCTAATCTTTTACCCCATCCTTCCCCTTCCTTTTCTGCTGGCTGCCACTTCTGCTCCCTTAATAGTGGTTTCAGGGCTCATGCTGTCACTCGAGGGTCCCTCAAATGCCACACTGGTCGGTATTTACACTGCTTTTGAATAAATGTTGTTTTTTTCTGCTTCCCCCACACAGACATGAGTGAAGCAAGCAGGAAGCAGCAGGGAGAGCAGCAGAGCACTGCGGGGCAGCACTCACATGGTGGACCCCAAAGTCACCACTCACCTGCAGAGGAAACAGGTCAGCACTGGGTTCTGGGGACACCAAATAGCCTGCAGGGTATGGAAGGGGCCTTTAGGCAAAGTCACTCCCATGTCCCCGTCCCATCACCTTCCCTGCCTCCCACATGTCTCCAAAGGAAAACGTTTTGCTTTTTGCTTTCTGAGGATTTGGGCTGGGGTTTAGGGAGAGAAGAGCAACAGTTTTATAAATAATGACTGAAATAAATTACGCTTGAATCAAATGAAAGCTATGTAAATATTCCAAAGATTATTACAAGAAAATCTAGAATAGGCTATTATTTTTATATAAAATAAAGCTTGTTAGGTCAACATTGCTTTTAATGCTAGAATGAAAATTGAGTTAAGGATCTGGTGGATTCACATTTTTTTTGTGTTTTTCCTACTCCTGTTTTACTGGCAGTCTTCACCCATCCTCATCGCTTCTGCTCATGTATTTAACTCAGAGGCAAAGAGCTATGAAATCTCCAGCAGCTAAAAAAATCACAGATAAGAGTGTTCAGCAGCAAAATTCAAATCACCCTCTGAATATTATCCAATTTCACACTGAAGGTATGAATGTTTCAGGTTTAGCAGTGTCACAGAATGGTAAATGTCCTGAACTAATTTTCAGGAAGTTCCAAAGGAAACAATACATATGCTCTGTACTGGAATAGTTTAAAGTAAAGGGGGGAAAAAAAGGGAAAAAGGAAAAAGCAGCCTTGTTTCTTTCTATTTCCTCACAGTGGATCTATCAGACAGCAATTCCTAAGAAATAAAAATATGTATAGTATATCTTAGAGTGGGAGAGATAATAAACTGCTATAGGTGCTACAGAGATGCCAAAGAAAAAAATTATCTGGGTTATATCCTTAAAAATATCTCCTACATTCTTTTCCTGGAGAACAAAGTAACTTTCTTAAGTGTGTATTATTCTGAGTAGTAATCAGAAAACGACTGCACTCTGGACTACAGCCTAATTTCTGTTCTGCTTCACCTTTTCTGTCCAAGGTAACAGGGAACACAACTGGTGTCATTGGAATCTGTGTTTTTACAAATTATCCAGACCTGTATTTCTGCTGTTATGACTGAGAATTTAAACCAGCACTTTCAAATGTGCATGGGCCAAGCACAAATGCTACCATTAACAGGACAAATACTGTCTTTTCAGTGCAGGAAAAGGCTAAGCGCTTTTTGAAATTTGGATAAATTTTAAGGGCACTTCAGACAGCCTCAGTCGAATGTGTATCAAATTTTCAAACCACTTTAAAAAAATCATATCAATTATCACACCAATATGCAAATCTTGTAATTGTTTTGGTTAAGACAGTGGAAGGCTGGGGTTTTTTTGAGATACTGTCTTCTGTTGAAAGAATATAATAAAGGAGACCAAGATTAAGTTTTATCTAATATCTCTTTTGGATATTCACATTTTGGAGCATCTCATAAAGATCTCATAAAGTTTTGGTGTTTTGTTGGGGGTTTATTGGTTTCTTTTGTTTCTTTGGGTTTTTTGGGGTTTTTTTGTTGTTTGTTCTTTGGTGGTTTTTTGGTTGATTTGGTTTGGATTTTGGTTTTTGGTTGGTTTTTTTTGGGGGGGGGTTTTTGTTTTTTTTTTTTTGAGAAGAGATGAAGTGCCCAAATGCTCACAATGAGACAGCTGCTCTCAGGTAATCATATACATTTTCTTACTGACTCCTTAAAACACTGCTCTCTGAAAGTGCTGGTGTTGATTAGATCAGACAGATGTTCTGGTGGTGGGCAGCCTAGGTGGAGAGTCTTGGCCTTTTAACACCTGGATTTGTTTTCTCATCCAAATTCAAATTAATTAAAAAAATTCTGAGGAGGATCAAACCCCAGTGCATAACCAGGACTGGTGGGAGGTGCTGGTTTTACATTTACAAGTTTGCATTACCTGCTGCAATACCAGATAAACTGGCTGGGCTGCATTGCAGGAGTCAACCAGCCAGTGGCCCACAGATTTGATAGCAGAAACCTGCCTTTCACATCTAGCTTGTAATTGGATTTTGACCTATGTTGATCATAGGAAAGCTAGTCTCTGTAAAAGTGTTGATATCGATTATCAGTAGATAGGATTTCATATCACCAAGAAATAGCTACAGTTGTTAATTATTTATCTTTCATCATGATGGATCAAGAAGAGAGAACAAGTAGCCACCAGGTGAAGGAGTAGAAAATTCCATTTTTCACTAGGTGTGGATTCCCCCAATCAAAAGGAAAGCATAGGTAAATAGTAGATTTTTGTCTCCTTCCTACAAAGGAGTTAAAGTAGTTCTTAGGTGGTTTTTTGGTATGTCATGTATTTTGGGAGGTAACTCTGCTGTGTTTCCAGCATTGGACATTACTTCTCACTATTAGAACTGCAGCTCTTCAGTGGAACATCAAATGTAATAAGAAAGTCTAGCAGAATTCTAAGTGAATGAAAATCTTCTGGAAATAATCAGAAGCTCAGAAGAAAGAGACCCAACACTACTAAAAGCAATGGGAAAGGTATTGCAAGTTACAGATTGATATTAGTCTACTAATTCCACTGCTAGGGTTGTGCCCTGGACATAAATTGCTTGGGGAATAACAGAAGGCTATGACTACATTCTGTACATGGAGATGAATTATCCCTTGGTATAAATTTCATGGAAATGAACAGTTAACCTCTGTTAAGCTGTTGGCTTTTCCAAAACAGGCTATGTGCTGGGAGAGCCCTCTCCTATTACCTCTGCTGCCTTTTCCTTCAGAGATCAGAGAGATTTGTCCCAGTGTTCAGTCCTCAGCATGGGTGTTATTTTCCAGCGTTTGTGTGCATTTTTCACTACCATTACATATTCCCGCCGCATAGCAGGAATTGCTGATAATTATCCTCTTCATTAATGTGGCTGTTAGAGAGAAATTTCTAAACTTGGCCAACTGCTTAGTCAGTACATTCGATTCTTATGTACTTGTGTAGCCTTTCTGTTGACTGCACTGCAGGGCTCCAGTCACAGGAAACCCCAGGCTCCTCTCTTAGCAAGCGTAGCCTGTAAAAAAAATCAATTAAAATCCATTGAAATATTAAATTGAAGTTGCATTTATTTACCAGTTGCAACACTGCCAGTATTGAACTGCATTTGAAATGCTTTTCCACAGCGATGGCCTGCAGCGTGAAAGGTGAAATAGAAACCTCAGTTTTCTCACCAGAATTATTACGTTTAGAACTTGTGCGGTTACATCTTCACAACTGAAGTGAAACAAAGATAAGGATCTTGCACTTGCAGGTTTCAACCTAGTGTATTTTAGCTGGCTACCAGAAAATACATCAGGCTGTGCTAGAACAGCCTTTCTCTTGAGTCCTGCTGCTGTTCTGGTCCATTAGCTTTTCCTTGCAATGCACGCAAATATCGTCGCCATTTTTAAGTTTATAATAGAGACCTTTTCAGCAAGAAAGCAGCTTAAACCACCTGATTGAGCAAGTGTTTTACGCGTGTAAGCAGCATTTCAATGGGTGCGGAAACAGGGATTAAACACGGGTCAAGGTTGTACTTTAGATGGGAGCACACGGCCTCTTTGGGGAAAGATGGCACTGGGCACAAGGCAGGGAGCAGCTTTGGGGGACAGCAGCGGCGTTCCCGAGGATTAGAAGGGGACCGATGTCCCGACGTCTGCTGGGCCAGACCCGACCCTTCCCCAGCTTGGAGCACCCTGTGTAAACACAGCACCAGCTTGGGCAGCCGAGGCCTCAGGTGCCGTCAGTGGAACAGACACGGCTGTTTTATCGATCCTAGCGATCGATTATTTCACTTATCACTAGAGTTACAGCCAGCAGGTTAACATGGGAGCTCTGGAAGCGTGGCTGCCGCTGCCGCACGGTTCGTGTTTGTGAGGATTCACCCCAAAGCCGCAGCGCTGCTCTTTGCCGAGGGATGCCCGGCATCCTATTCGTTCCTCGTTTGAATTCCGCCGGCACCCCGGGTTTCCCCGCTGCCGGGAAGGACTCGCAGACCCCCCCGGCAGTGGTGTTCAACCCGATCGCGCAGCCGAGTGTGCACGGGGCTCCTCCCGCCCCGGCGCTCCCGGTTCCCGGTTCCCGCTCCGGTTCCCGGGGCCAGCCCGGCGGGGGCGGCGGCGCCATTGCGCTCCCCCGCCGCCAGGGGGCGCTGCG
>VZSE01008989.1:872562-941320 GCA_013398275.1 Promerops cafer
CGGCGGGGACAGAGAGCGGGGGCCGCGGCGGGGAGGGCGCGGGTCCCGGCCGGGTTGCGGAGAAGCCCGGCTCGGTGCCTCTGCGGCCGCGGGTGCCGGGTCCGGCGAAGGTGTTACGTGGGGGTTTGCCATCGGTTTCCCCCGATGGTTTTGAAACACTCGAAATGCATTTTAAAGCCGAGGTTGGGTTCGGCTCGCTTTGTGGACGTGCCTTTTGTGGACGTTTTTTGCACAAAGCGTCTTAGGAAATGTTAACGGACAGGGCACCGTGGAGGCAGTGAGGATGTCGGGCCTCTGGTTGCTGTCTTTCTTACATACTTCCTGTGTTTTTGGGGCTTATTACTTAACTTCCCAATCCCACGGGGAGCGAGCGGTACTACCTGTTTTGCTGGGGCTGAAGTGTGAGTTGCGAACGCTTCTGAAATGTTTTCGGAAAGGGGAATAAACTGTGCGGTAACAACACAAGGTGTTTCGCAGATTCAAGCACTGTAGGCATCCAAGGCAGACCAACCTGCCAGATGCCAAGCCTCGAGTCTGTTCTGGAGGTAAATACAGATGCCAGAAGCTCTGCTGTTTTGTTCTCAGCGTTACCGGCTGTAGAGTGTTTCAGCTCAGCTTTCCCTGGTGTGTCTGTGCAGTTGGTACGAGACCTCTCATCTCTGGGCAGCCTTGTGGCCCTGCGAGGAGCCCAGCCCACCTGGGAACCTCTCCTTTCCAGCCTCCAGCACGGAAAATGAGCTGGCTTGGACCAGCTGCTCCCAGAGGGGTCCAGTTTGATTCCTGACTCCCCAAAGACTAGGGTTGTATCCATTTTATTTATTAATAGCATACTGGATTATAATGGAATTAGTGGGTTGAGAAGTCTGAGAAGTGCTAGAGCTCATGCTGGGTAGATGGTCAGAAAGGAGAAGTAGGGAAGGAGTCCGTCCCTATGGATGTTTGCAAGACGTGAGGTTGATTCCCGCATCTTAAGGAGTTCCTGACTTGCTTACTTGCTGAAGGTAGGCAAAACTCGGCACTACACATCTATTTTACACCTACCCAGCATGGTGATTAAACACCTTAAGTAATGCCAGCCCAGTCAGAACTTTCCTGAGTAAGGAGAAGCTCTCAGCTGGTTGAGAAACCCAAACACCTGAAGAGTGGGGTTTAACAAATGCATGCTTTTAGCAGCAGAATGAGGCTAAAAAGCTTCTGGATTTCTCAGTTATTTCTGTCATTAAAAAAAAATTATGGAATTAATCCAATAACTGGTTTATATTGTGGCCCTTGAAAGAATAACATCAATACAGCTGAACTGCTTAAACTGAAGTTTAACTCCTTAAACAGGAGAGAAGAGAGGGAAAAGCAGTGGCAGGAGGAAAGAATTTTTTTAAAAAACAATTTTCATACTGAAGGGGGTGTTTGTGAAACTGCTCTAAGTCCATTGAATTTCAAAAATGTTTTAGACTGTGTCAGTCATTAGATTAGATTCCAAATGGTAAATTACATAGTGTGGCTGCTCCTGCTTCCATCCTGGATGAGGCAGAGAGAAAAGTGGTCCAGCATGTGTAACACCTGCCGAGCAGAAAGGTTGATGTGTTGTTGGTATGGGTGTAAGTATTTAGGAAGTGTGTGGGGGATAGTCTTGTATTATTTAAAAGCAAACTTCTTCTGCATTGGAAATACTGAAACACATGGGTCTCAAGGCAGAGCTGGTTGTACAGTTTTTTATTTTCTGATGTGGTTTTGTTCTGTAGTTAACTAGTTCTTCCTCAAGTTGTAGGTAATTAAGTTTTGTTTACTGTGTAAGTACACCTATTACTTCACCTAAACCTGTACCTTAATGAAGTTCAAGCCCAAAAAATTGCTGACACAGTTAAAATGGAAACTATCCTTAATACTAAAACAAGCCAACCTAAAGTGTAATGCAAGTTCAAAGTGACATAAGTCAGAAAAATACTGAAGTGCTTGTAACTGACTCATGGCTGTAATGTAAGTACATGTTCCAGTGTTTTGTTTCATTGTTTCAAGACAAGGTAAATCTAGGCTTTAAAAGTAACCTTGCTGTGGAAACCCATCAAGGAGCATGACCTTACTTATTTAAGGCCATACCTGAAAAGGTTTCAGTTCCTGTAGTCTTTAGGGAAATGCAGTCCTGATTTCCAGAAGGCAAACCTTCAGTCCTGCGCTCAGTTTCTGCTTTTAAAAGGGGAGCAGACAAGAAGAATTTCTGGCAGATGTTGAAGTCATATTACACACACTTACTTGTATGTTAGAACCCTCTGGTAAACGAGATGTTCTGTACTGAGATTGTAATTGAGTGCTTTGTGTTGCTTACAGCTACATCACTGTCCCTTATGAATTCTCAAGGGCTGGGGCTTTGAAAAACAAATTTAAGCCATATTGTTCAACTCATCTTAATCAAATAGTGAATTTATGCATTTAAAAGTTAGCTGAAGTGCTGTTACTAAAAATCTTCTAATAATGAGTATTATAACTCTTCTTAATCAAATAGTGAATTTATGCATTTAAAAGTTAGCTGAAGTGCTGTTACTAAAAATCTTCTAATAATGAGTATTATAACTCTATTTTCAATAAATAGTATAATTGCTAAATCTTTTTCCCCCTATATTAAAATTCAGAGTTGATAAAGGTAGTTGTCCATGCAGTCATAGAAAAGATAGAGGAAATGGCTACTTCTTGGAGACAGAAGGATTTGGGAAGGGTAGGGGCAAGTGCATTTAGAAGAAATTTGTTCCTCTTCCACTCCCTGTTTGGTTGCTGGTGCTGGGAGGCCTCGGATGCGAGGTTGGCTTCTTCCCCAGCATGAATTCTCAGGATAAGAGATTGTTTGCATGGAAGGTTTTCAGAGCATTACAGGGTTGTTGATGTAGTAAAGAGTGTGTGACAGCTGGGAGGAAAGGTTCTGCTCTTGTGCTAGAGATTATTTACACCAATATTAAATAATTCAAATGGGATTTTCTGTACTCAGAGCTTTGTGCCCTAAACTGCTCTTTGTAAGACAAAAATGACTTTGAAGGCTGTGAAGTGAGGGCTTGAGCTGGTCATTTTCTAGGCAGCAATGCTGGAGTTTATCCTGCATGAATATTAGTTATAAATTTAGAAACCTTAATCCTATGAAACAGATTTAAGAGTAAAATGGAGAATGGATGAAAAGATAAATAAAATGAAGATAGAATGAAAAGGCACCTCTGATCTTACAATATGAAGTAAGTGGTGGGTTCTCATAATATAGGTACATGGATAAAAGTGGGGTTGATTTCATTGCAGTAACATTTAGGGAACCTATGGTGCTGGCTATTAGAACAACTTTCCTTTAGAGTGTCTCTTTCTCTAAAGAGTTTACTATTAAACATGCTACTAATTTAGAAACTTGAAACCATATGAGTGTTTTTTTACTTCATTGCTTTTGTAGTTTTGGGAATACATTTTATGTTCAATCTCAATTATGTTTCCTTGCATTAGTATTCAGTGATTGAGCTAACTTCATAGTCTGTGAATGACATCCTATTTAATTGTGAAGACAAGTTAAAGTGGAGCTGGATGTGAAGCATTTTGTAGCTAATATTCTGCAGTAGTATATCTCAAAAGATAAGTGAAATAATTGTTTCTTTTACATAGCATGGGAAAGGCCATGGCTGAATACTGTCTGACTTTGGGTCACAGCTTTGAGAAGTGTCTGGCTGAGGGAAGTCTAGAGCAGAATACTGGCAGTGATGTAAAGTCTGGGAGGTCAGAGCTTTGAAGAAAGACTCAGTAAAATCTGAAGTTGTTGAAAAAAGAAATGGAAACTGTCAAATCTGATGCAAAGAAGAATGCAAATAACTCATTTGCCAGGCTTGTGGTGATTACTGCCAGAAGTAGTGACTTTAAATGGTAGCAGAGGAGATGGTCCCATGTTACTATGAGATGTTTTTCTTTATTGCTAGGAATAGTGAAACATGAAAATGGACTTTCTGAACTTATTTTTAAGCTGTTCATTAATAGACTGTCACGTCAACAGGCAAACATATGTCAGGAGTCATGAGGGAGAGTTGATCCAAGTGTAAAAAAAAGACAATGATTTTGGTAACTTCTCATACTTTTTTCCTTAGGGTTTTTATAATTTATTTCTGGCAAGGTGTATCGAACATTAGAACACAACCTTGAAATACTTAGGTTTAGTAGGGGTAGTAGAGACTTCTGCTTAGGATATTTTTCCCAAAAGGGAATAGGAGTAACAGCTCTGTCCTGTGGTAGCTTGTTTGATTACACAAAACTTGCTTAATAGTGTGGTGGCTCCTTCTGGAAGGTTGTGATGTCTTGGGAGCCTTGTTTCTCATCTCTGTGGATATCCACAAACTACTTGGGAACAAAATGTTTAGTACTGATTTTCTTTTCCTGACTTACAGTCTTACTTCTTAATTCCCATTTGTATTTTGTTGTAGTTGATAAACTCAAAGGTCTCTTATTTTTAAAGCTGTTATAATAATACCCTTCTTGACACTTGTTTAGCCAGGAATGGCAAATCTTTTGTTGCATGAAGCTGAAAATACTGTAGACCAAATGCATTTTGGGTTTTGACTGTGTTTTTTGTTTGGTTGGGTTTTTTTTTAATGCAGATATCTTTTGATGGCAGCTATCTTTTAACGTAAACTGATAACCCCCAAGTTTCCTTAAGGCTGCAATATTCCACTTAGTAACAGATCTGTAGTTCACTTTAATTAATGTTATATCTGTCAAAAAATTGAATGCATGAAATATTTTAGAGGTAATTTGATTTAGAAAGAAATCTAATTTTATTTGTACTTAAAAGGGAAACAAATGAAGGGTTTGATTGCTCATGGAATTGCTAATTCTCTCCAGTCCAGCCTTCCAAGGAAGGTGTTTCAGGTTTAATGGAGGGGGTTTTTTGAAACACAGTTTTGGCCAAGTGTAAGTTTTATTTTCAGTTTGAACCACTGGCTTCTGAAGGGTGATGGAATGTACAATGAATGTATCAGTAATGCCCTGCCATAACTGTAGTCCCTAAGGTGTCTGCTGCTCCCTGTCACTGCAGTCTGAGCCAAGTCAATCAAATGGTGCTCTGACACCCAGAGCTGCAGGTTTTGCCCTTTGCTGCACCCACATCACACCTGTGAGCTGGATCTGCTCCCTTGTGCCCACTTGGTACCACGTAGGTCCTGTCCTGAACCGACTCCACTCACTGGTACTGAAGGAAATCAGCATTGCTTTTGCTGCATTAGTTCTCTGCAAACTTACTGAATGAAATCTCCTCAACATGAGGAGCCCCAAATGAGTTCCAAAACATTTGAAAAGTTGGACACTAAAGGAATGTGCTTAGGGGGAGTAGTGGTAGTATGGTGTGTGTGTGTGTCCCCTTTTCTGTTTGGTTATTATAAACTATCTTTGTCCCATAGAACGCCATTGGAGCATTAATTTTTTGTATTTGAATGAGAAGTTGTGCTCAGAGGAGACTTCCTTAGCTGGACTTGCCAGGTCTAGGTCCTGACACCTTTTAGACTTTATGGTCTTGAGCTTCCCCTGCGAGGCTGTAACAATCTTTGGTGTCTCTGGAGCCCTTCTGAGCATGCCTTTTACAGAAATAGGATTGCATGCCATAGCTTTGCAGTGTGCCAGGGCTGTGAAGGTGTCTGAGCTTCTTGTGTAGCAAGTGTACGTTTCCAACAGCCTTGACCACGTGAGAGTTCTGGGTACAGTATTTCGTTTTGTGAGGTGTGAGATGGTTTTCATCATTTTCAACTGTTCACACATCTGTGTGTGAACACAGCTCCTTTCTCACAGCTAGAGCAGGATACAGAAGTCAGCATGCAATATACGTGTTCTTTTGCTTCAACTTTTTTATTCCAGTTGATCTTGAGCTTTTGGGGCGTACAGTGGAATCCTCCTAATCCTCCCTCTTGTGCACAGCTTCTTTCCAAAATATTTAAATATGTATTCATTCAGCTGATTCTCCCTTCTGTGGTCACTGCTAGAGAAGGCTGGTTGATGCAGAATTACATGCCTTTTCTTCTTTTTTCCTCCTACTTACGCCCCTTGCTGCAAGTGTTTGGTTTGTTGCACCCTTTCAGCATTTGTGAGTTTTAGGGGAACAGCAGCAGTGTATTTCTTTTTTCTGTTTCTAATGATGTTGTAGGGATACAGACCCTAGCAAAAAAGAGTAAAACAGGCAAAAGTCTAATTTGTAACCCTTCTCTTTGACTGAAGGTGCTGCCAGTTCAGGCAGGAGTTTTGAGGGAGCAGTTATGCCAGTTTTCATCCCACCATGATGCTCCCCAACCAACATGAGCATTTAAAATCAAAAAACAGAACTTCTCTTCAAAATGGAGCTTGTTGTGCAGTGCCAGATATAGTGCTCAGTATCAAATGAATTTTCCATATTATCTGTATTAAATTCAGGAGATCATCTGAGTGTGTTTGAGCACTGAAGGGCACTTCTGTTTTTCTAAGGTTCTGATCAAGTGAAATATTTTTATGGGTTCTCCCAGTATACCTGCACAAAGCTTAGCATGAAGGGGCAATTCAATTTCTACATGAAACCTACCAACTTCGTTGAAAATCATTCTTCTGGGAGACAAGCAGAAAAGGCTGTTAATGAATGATTGAACTTAGTTTAAAAATGTGTTGCATAACTAAGTGGCTAGGAATTTTTTTTTTGACCCTAGAAGAGGGGATACCAGCTCTAATGTCTTTCTTTGTTACATAGTGAAGCCTCTTAAACAGTATCATTATTAGTAAAGCTGTTGTTAAATGCACTGGAAAGTAATAAATACTCTCCAAATGCAGTTACATTGTGTTCAGGCAACATTTTCTGATGCTTGGAGCACAGACAGGGTTACTTAATTTATTTTCTCCCCTTTATCTCAGATAAAGGGTTTGTTTTGAAGGTAGACATTTCTGGAGTCAGAGTAGTGTGTCTAGTTTTTCTCTCTGTAGTACAAATTATTCACTAATGATGTTTGAAAAGCACTATAAAATCAACCTGAAAAAATTACATCATTATGACTAATAAGTTGGTAGTATCTCGATGTTTGGAACTGGATGGTTGTATATTGGTGCCTCAGTCTTCGATCTGGTTTTGAAAATTTATTCATTAAACTTAATAGGTCAATATTCTCTATAATAGGTTTAAATAATGTAGATTTAAATCTGAGTCTTTAGTATCATCTGAGGTAGCTTTCAGAAAAGATTTCTTTAAGTGTTCTATAATTCTGCTAGAATACAGTTTGTACTGTCTCTTGTGACATTTTTAAGCCTGTGTAAATCATTGATAATTGATGTAACTTTTTCCAGATTCTAGGTTAAGTAGTTAGTATAATTATTTTTAAACTCTTCTAATTCTACAATGACTGGCAAGGAGCCAATTCTTCCTTTTAGATGATTTCATTTTCCAAGGTGGTACTGGGGTTGCTAAGGCAGGATGGTCTGCTGAGTAGAACATAGAATGCTGTTTAGGAGAATATGTTCCTATAGTTCCTATTTGTCAAATAGCTCCTATTTGACTGTTTGCTTTGACTAGGAGCACATTACTTGTGTTTCCAAAATAAAAAGAAATAAAGAAGTACATTTGCTCTATTTCAGCTTTTGAGATATGTTTGTGATAAAAATAGGATACCTTAATTTCTTTTTTGAATCACAAATATTTCTAAACAAGCAGAGTATATTTGTACTTGCCCAAAAATTCCAGCTGTCTTTTACATTTTCTGATCAGTTGGTAGGAAACTATGCACAGTAGTCACTATGTAGCAACAGTTTAGTGGTGGAATATTGCAAAGTTTATAATAAATTATTTTATGGACTGATAATATGAGCTTTTAAATAGGTGTTGATTATCTTTTCTGTGTAGTGTAATTAATTGTGTACTCTAGCAAGGAGAGAGAAGAATTTAGTTCTGTAGTTCATCTGAAACTGTGTTTATTTGTTTTGTCATTTTAATTAATGTGACCCAAGCTGTTTAAGAGCTCTGCTGGACGAGCATTTGCTTCTTATAGGCAATTATTGTAATTAGCTGGCTGGCTGCTTACTTTCCATCACAAATGTGACTTTTCAGCTTAAGGTGTGCAGAGAAATAGTCTGGTGTCTTCATGATAATCTTTCTTAAACGTCACTGATGCATGGATTTAGTGTTACTCGGATTCTGTAGTAGTTACCTGGCTAAAACATTCTTAAATGGGTTAGAAAATCTAGATCATTTATTTCGTCTTTTATTTTCTTTATTAAACCTGTTACTGTCTAGGGAGAAGTTGTTGAATTCATGAATGTACATACAGTGAATTGTTCCCGAACTCGGTCTGTGCGTGATCCTCGTGACTACTGAATTAGTGTCAAGTGAATAAGAGGGACTAGTAGTACTGCAACACAAAAGCCATGAATAATATGGAATTAAAGTTTTAGCTGTGCAACTGGTGGTTAATGATTTAAATGAGGGATACAGGCAGCTCTTATTTTTCCACACACTGCTGTTCTACTGTGGTAGAGAACATTTGTTAACTTTCCTTTTTATAGTGCTTGGAGGCAAATTCTACTTAGCAGCAAGCAGTAAAGATGGCAGGTGATGGAAAAAGTGGGAGAATGAAAGAGAATTGAAACCTAAACAGGAAGGCTGCTGCTTCATGGTAGCCTGAATCCATCTAACAGTGTAGAGAGGAAAGGTGACTTTTTCACCAGCTGAGATGATCACTGGGTCCTTTGCCAAGCTGTTTTAAGCATAGTAGACTGGCAGAAAGCTAACCTTGACAAGTAGAACAATTTTTCACTTGTTTAGCGTACCGAAAGGGTTCAGCCAAAGGTTTATGTTATGGAGAAAGAGTGAGGAAGAGAGCAGGGGTAAATAGCCAAGGACAATTGCACCCACCATCTTGGCTGGTGTGAGCTGCAAAGCAATCAGTGCCTAAGGCTCTTGGTGGCTTCACTCTACAGAGAAACTGCTTGGTTATGTTACAAGGATAGATTTCACTGAGCTTTATGCTTTACAGTTTTTGAGTTTATTTAAAAATATATTTTTAAATACTTGTAAGATATAAGGAGCATTTGAAGTCTGAATTCCTTTGTTAAAGAGGGGGCAGCTTAAGGGGCAAAGGCCTGTCAGACTGAAAGGCTGTTTATTAGGCTGTAAGAGTAGAGCTGAATGATGAGCGATTGAGTTTTTGTTTAGAACTAATGAAAGCAAAAGACATAGATTACTCTCAGTTGCAACTGATGATTTGCAAAGAAATGAGAGATTCTGCTGTGAGCTCTTCAAAGATGGTACTTTGATACTTGAGTGTTAACTTAGATGTTGCCTAGTTTTTTGGAGGAGGGTCGAAGTTGTTGGGCGTTTGGTTTTGGTGAGCTGGTTTTGTTCAACAGGAGCGGAGTCAGATGCAGCTGGAACCTGCACTGATAGTTACAAGTTAGTCTTTCCTTCATAAAAATTGCTACCTGTTAAATGGAAAATAGATTTTCATCTTGAAGCCTTTTTAATATTTTATTAACTGCTGTGCTTACAGCAGATGCTCACTGATCACATTACTGGATTAATTGACCTAGTTATGATCCTAGTTGTCAGACAGGGCAGTACTGAAAATGTTATACCTCTTCTTGAGGATTTTCTTTCCTAAACGTAGTCTTGTACATCTTGCCTAAGGCCATTTGTCATGAGTCTAGAAAGATATGTTCATAGGCTTTTGTGGGAAAAGAGATAATGGATCCTTTTTCTCTTGGCTACAGGTATTTCTGTAGATATTGTTGTCTGTAACTTATTTACTAGTCTGTGGTTGTAAATTTTACTGACTAATTTTGAACTGCCTACATACAGACTTTGACAGTGTTCCATTGTTGGCTATCTCAGACATTTTAAAGGACCTATAAATAAAAATTATAAATATGATTCACTGAGATTAAAAAAAGTTGGGAAATATGGACTAGGAGAGGCAAGCTTGATGTTGACCTTCACGTCACATGCATAAACTCTCATGTGAAAGCCATTGCAAGCTGCTTTTCAGTTCAGTGAAGTTTTTCAGCTGTTGGTATTTGTCACACTTGTTTAATAGAAACTTTAACTGCACTGTTGAAAATGTGGTAAGCATGAAGAGTCAGGAGAGTAGGAAAAGGGGAAAAATTAACACAGCGGATGCACAATTTGCCAGAAGCTTCCACAGAGAAATGGAGAGGAGCTATAGCCTGGAGTATTGGAAGTATTGGAAGAAGGCAAGGACTCTCCATCCCAGTGGAGATGTTCCAGCACATGCCTGCAGAAAATGAGAAGCAAGCTTAGTAAGAGTTAAGAAGAAGACTGAGACCGAGATGAGTGAGGGGGGAAAGTACCTGAAGGAGGTACCAAAGTGCAAGAAAGAGACAACAGTGATTGTCAGCATAAAAATTCAAACCCACATATTCTGCATCTTGCCATGCAAATGGTTTGGTGGGCTGCTCTGGTATTAACCCCATTCCTATGTCCTTTTGCCTTTCACCCAAGCATCTCACTTTCAAGTTAGTTGATATGTTGGTCCAGCTAAAGACAATCTCATACATGACAGCTTTCTAAAGTGTTTTCTGACAAAGTGAACCCTTGCTCAGGGGACAAAACAATTGAATTGATTGCCTAAGAAAGAAGCCTGAAAGGACTGATTTGAATAGTATTGGATAGGTTTTGATGGTTTTGTCCTCTTTATAAACCAGTTTCCAAATGGAATGCTTTATTTTTTAATTGGTTTATTCTTTAATTACATTGTTAGTTCTATCAGAGTATTCTCTGTCATCACCAAGTGTGATAATCCAAATGTAGGATAATGCTGTTCCTGGACAAATAATGCAGGTTTTTTCTTATAGAACAGATTTGAACTTTCAGTGTCTTCTACCAAGTATGAATCATACAGCTTAGAGTTGGGATGCTCTGCAAGATTTGAGTAGCAATGCCAGGTGCAGAAAGTACGAAGATACGTGTGCTTTGTGATGTCTCAGGCACTGCACATTTTGACAAGCAGCGAGGGATGCGAAAATAACTTTGTGGCTTAACCTTGCATGTACCTGAAATTACTGTCCAAAGGCTTCTTGAGCTCTCTCAGGGTTGTTGCTGTGATTACTTGCCTGGGGGCTGCTGGAACAGGCTCCTGGTGTGACTCCTGGGGATGATCCTATGCAGGGCTGGGAGCTGACTTGATGATCCTGGTGGGTACCTTCCAACTCAAAACATTCTGTGGTCTGTGCAGCCATAGTCTTCCCTGAATAGAATGGATTTAAGCTTCTTCTGTATCTGACTTGCCTCTGGCTTCAAATAGGTCATCATCTTCATTGCATTGTAAGGGAGTGCTTATTGCAAAATTAATGCACAATTATCCACAATAGGCAGATTCAAGTTGATATATTCCAGTATATCTGGAATATTTCCAGTTGTCTGGCTGCCTGTGTCTATGTTAGCCTGCGTCAGCTTCCTTGTGTCAGCAGCACTAAAAGGAGAATCAAATCTAATCTTTTGTGATAGAGAATAACCTTAACCTAATGCTACAAGATAGGCCAGAAACATTTATTTGATGCTTTTTTTGGAAAAATGATATGGTTATCCAAGCTGTAAAGGATTCATTACTTTTTCAGGGAACTACAGTTTAAAGAGTGTCTCAAATCCCCATTCTGTTTCCTATGGAAAGGGACCAGACTTGCATGTGGGCAGTACTGGATGCACTGCAGGTTTGCTTCAAAATGCATTTGGATTTCCAGCAACTGTCTCTGAGGCTGACATCAAGTTTTTTATTTCTGTAAGATACTTGACAGTTGTGGTTTTACGGTTCCCTACAGGTGTGGGTTTCATAAATATAGTGGAGTGCTCATAAGGATAAGAAAAAAATAGGTCTGTTCTTTCTAAATAAGTTTCAGGCAGTTTTCTTTTACTTCTAAAAAACTGAATAGAGAGTGGATAAAGGGATTACTTTTATCTTTAAAAACTTGGGTTTACTTTGTGGTGTAGGAGCAAGCTCTTTGGTCTGGAACTGATTGATAAGAGGATTCCATATGCTATGTTTTTGGTGTCTCTGTTGTTAGGCAGTTCTTTGCTGCTGTCCTGGAATGTATGTGCTTATGGGCAATGAGACCCTTGCTAGGCCATTTTTGCACATTTGGGTTTTATTTGGACAGTTTAAAGGAACTTGGATATCTGTGTGTGCTGCTGAACTCCAGAGATGTAATTCTTAAGAACTTAGTGTTTCAGGGTGTTTTGCACAGCGAGGATGGGCTCTGTCTTGGCTCAAGGACTGTGAGGCCGGGCTGTGCTCTGCTCATGACACAAACTAAGCTGAGTTGTCTGAACAAGCAAGTCTGCAAGGAAGAAAGATGGGCTGAAGTTGCTGGCTCTGCTGGCTGTGAAAATGCAACAGGGATGGTAGAGTTGTGAGGCAAAAGCTGTGGGTGCTGTGGTGGGCAGCACCAGACTTTTCTGAATCATGTGAGGTCACTTGCTCTGGGTTCCAGTGAGAAAAACATTTGAGTTCCTTCAGTTGAATTGAAGTAGCAATAGATCCTGCATAGTAGGATGCAGTATACCTGCACAGGGGTTCATTCTCAAGCCAGATACTTAAGGATTGCTCTGGACCACAAAAACACCTCTGTCTTAGTGTACTCACAGATGCAGGAAGCCAGAAGGTAAATTTGCTCTAAGTAAGTAGAAGTACAAATTGCCACTTAAAATGAAATTGTGAAGCTTGGAAATTTGTTATGGCATATGTGTTCTTGGGCTAGAATATGTGTTCTTGGGCTAGAATATGCTAGTCAATACTAGATTTGTGAAAGTTCTCATCTTGTCAGAAGATTTGATGAATATGGCACACAAAATAGCTTTTCCATTTCTATGAGCAGCAAGTAATTATTTGTTGCTATGGCTGACTTTGATAAATTTCCGTCTGCCTTCAGTGTACTTTTTAACTGTATGAGGAGCCTTTCTAAGATTATAGAAATCCATATTAAGTTTACCTGTAAGGTTCAGTTGTGGAAAGGCTCTTGGTTTACTGCACAGATAAGTACTAGGTAATTCAGGGCAAAGTTTTCATCTGAGAAATTTTGTCTTCCATTAGACTGTAATTTCAGCTTCTTCAGGTGAAGATGTTTTTATTGTAGGCTGGCAGCAAGTTTAAAATTTTTTTCATCAATCTTGGCATCACAGAATGGTTTGGATTGGAAGGGACCTTCAAGATCATCTTGCTTCAACTGCCCTGTCGTGGACAGGGAACCTTCCACTATCCCAGGTTGCTCAAAGCCCTGTCCAACCTAGCCTTGAACGTTGTCAGGGATGGGGCACCCACAATTTTGCTAGGCAGCCTAAATTAGTCAGGTTCCACTTGTCATGATACTAACTTTGCAGGAAGATCTCTGCCCTTGTTGGAGGCTATTTGATTCTTTTGCCAACATTTCCAAAATAACATGCTTCCATTGTGCATATTGCTGGTGGTGTTATATTTGTTATTTGGTATCTTTGCTGTAAGAAAAGAGAGAAGCAAGATTCTGGTTATGGACACAATAGAAAACAATATGAGCAGGGAAGTTTCTTGTTATTGATATTGGAAAAAAAGTGTTTGGAAACTCATGTGGCAGGGGCTCATTCTTCTTGGCACTGGTGAGGCCTCACCTGAAGTGCTGTGTCCAGTTCAGGGCTCCCCAGTACAAGAGAAACGTGGCTATACTGGAGGGAAGAGCTGTGCTGGCTAGACTATGCAGTGAAGAGCCACAAAGATGATGGGCAAATGGAAAATGGAGCCAGGCTGTCCTCAGCAGTGTCCAGTGACAGGACCAGAGGCAGTGGACACAAAATGAAACACAGGAGGTTCCTTCTGAACATCAGGAAACATTTTTACTGTGAGGGTGACTGAGTGCTGGCACAGCCTTAGGGAGGCTGTGGACTCTCCATCCTTGGAGACACTCAAAAACCATCTGGACATGGTCCTGAGCATCCTGCTTGAGGAGGAGCTTGGACCAGATAACCTAAAGTCATCGGAGTTCCCTTCCAGCCTCAAATCTTCCTGCAATTCTGTGTTGCATTGTCAGTGAAGAATCTTCTCTCTTCACCTTCCTCATTACTTGGCAGTTATGTGTAGTAAATTCTTCATTTTGATGAGGAAAACCTTTGCTGGGTAAAATTGCCAGAATAACCAAATAATAGACATTTCCTTAAGTACTAATAAACCTATTTCTGAAGGTAATCCTGAGATAATTCCTAAGATTGCCAGGAATTCTCAGTACATGCAGCCCAGGTTAACAGCATCTTACCAATTACATGGTAAGCAAACATCCTAAGCCTTATATTGAACAGGTTAATTGATATCATGCTGCTTCATGATATCACTTCTTCTTTTCACCAAGCATACAACTAGTCCTTGCAATCTTGGGAAAAACTAACCAAATACAGAAAACCTTCTCTTTGCTGCTGGTTGCCAGTCCTAGGTTCACTGATAAATGATTGCAAGTTGAAAAGTAAGTTGACTCCCACCATTGCCTCAAGGGAATTTACATACAGAATACTTGAGTAGCACATTCTTTGGTATCCCCCCACTCTCACTCTTTGTAGTTTGGTTTGCTTTTTCCTGAGCAAACTATTTTTGCTCAACTGCAGCTTCTTGATGAAGTCTTTGTTCTGGTATCTGTTCAAAAAATTGGGTTAGAAGTGAATCAATCATTAGTTTACTTCAGGAAATTGCTGGCAGATAACTGATATCTAGAAATAGAATGTGTAAATAAGGTGATGTGCGAAGTGCAAGTTCAGTATTTTAGAGTTTGTTTGTTTGTGAGCTTCTCCATTTACATATTAAAACTTATTTTGATCCATATTGGATTACATCCTATTATTGGTGCCTACTTTGGAGTATGAAATTATTTGCATTATTTTTTTGCAGAGTTAGGTTGTCACAATTTGTACATTGAGACCTGATCTTGAGACTATGTATTATATATTATAATCCGTGAAGTAGAAAAGATATAAACTGGAAAAGGTAACAGGAATCTTTAAACTGGCTTTGGAAGAAGCACCCCAGGGGATGCTTTTTAGAGCATCCTGGCTCTAAAAACTTGATTGAATAATTTTTTTCTGATAAGTGGTCTGAATAACAGTATGTATGAAGGAACAGTTCTCTTCTCTTCCTCCCTCATCCGAAGCTATAAATTTCTGATTTTGCTTGGACTTGCTTCTTACATCAGTGTAGCATTATTACTTTAAGGGTTCGGTATTGTGCTTTGCTGCCTTTTTTAGGTATAAATTCAGATTCATGATACTGTTCACCTACAGTAGTGTCCAAGTCCTAAAATGAACTCTTTCCAGTTGTGAAGAATGAGTAGCAACATGAGTGGTTTCACAATACAATGCTGTAGGTCATCTCTGTGCACAGGAGGTAAATGTCTTTCTCAGGTCATGTCCAAGGTCTGTAGCTTGCAGGGTAGACTGAATGTGGAAGTTGAGACATAGAAGGTGCTCTTTAAAATCAAGACATCCTATTGCCACGTAAATAGAACTCTAGGTCTGTGTTTGTGAGTATTGTTAACTCATATTGCTAAGGTTTAATAGAAAAACTCCCTCACTAAATTTTGTAGTACTGTAGAAATTGGTTTGCAAAGTCTTGCAAGGAAAATAATATGATTGATTAACAAGAAAAACGAGCCATTCTTAGAAGTTGTTTATTCAATGGGTCCTGAATTTTAAGACTAAATGTAAGTTCTTTCGGTTTATTTCAGAAGGAAACTATTACTGACACTGGATGAACAGGATAGCCTTTTGCACTCATTTATTGATAATTAATATTTTTATTATGGACTTCTCTTAATAAATATTGAGAGATTCTGGTTTTGTTCTAGGAGAGATTCTGTAGGCTTCCTTTGATGATTAAAAATTTTAATTTTCTGTTCTAGGTGTGGAACATCAAACAGATGATTAAATTGACACAAGAACATATAGAAGCACTGCTAGACAAATTTGGAGGAGAGCATAACCCACCATCAATATATCTAGAGGTAGGTTTACATTCAAACAAATGTGGTTAGATCAACGTTGTACTATCTTAATCTTATGTGAAGCATCTGAGGTTAAAACTGAGAATACCTGTAGTAAAAGGGAATGTTCTCTTTGTGCATTACAGACTGAACTCTCTTCTAAGAGATAGAAAGGAACTGTATGGGATTCCAAGGATTCAGTAGGGAAGATCAGTGGCATGGTGTAATAATAATGTTGGTGCAAGAGAAATGTTTTTCAAGCCTCTTTGTAGGGGCCAGGGGAGAGAAGACTGTGTTTGTAATGGAGAAAGTCACACTCTGTTGAAAGCCAACATATAGACATGAAAAGATTTTGTAAGACTAACTTGCCTTTAGAGCAGTTGACTTCCCTTTTTTGTCTTTGAACAATGGTCATGTATAATCCAAAGAATTGCTTTAATAGAAGGGAACGTCTTACAGAAATATATAAAATTGTGGGGTGGAGTAAAATTTTTAAGCCATTTTTAATTTGCAAACTAACTACAAATTCATTGTCTGTATTCTTTCATCACTCCAGATTCACAGAGTTGTGTTGACATAGGACCATAAGAGCTTAAAGAGCTGCATGCAAAAGTTACCTCTGTTAGGAATTGTACATGCATCATGTGCTTCAAACCTGCCCTTTTCATGCTTCTCTCAAGTATTGAAATAACTGGAGGTCAACCAGATTTCTTTTGTAGTCCTTTTATTTGTAATTGCTGCCTAAAGGTACTGGGTAATTAAAAATAAAGATCTCATTATTTGAGGTACTTCTAGCTTTTATCTTAATATGTCAGAGCAGGGCACTAGGTTGATTATACAAATGTTGACATTATGTCCTGAACAGTTAAGGTCAAATGAGGCCCTCAGTAGTTGCTTTACTTATTGCTAATGTGAAATGGGAGTATTGAATCAGTGCTATCACTGTTTTACCCACTCTGCTACATTTAAGCACACCTCTGTTTTCACAAGGACTGGTTCATTCCATATGTCTGGATTTATTATTTCCACGTGCAAGTGGGTTTTGTTAGGTTGTGTATCAAACTGCAATGATAATGAACTTAGTCTATACTAAGTCTGGATTTAAGGTAGGGAAGTTGTTGGTTCATCACAGCTATTTGTCACTTGCTTTTATTGCAGCTAAAACTAAGATCCATTACTGGAAGCTCTGTGTTTGTTCTGTAGATCACTGATAGGGAAAAGAGCATTTGCAGTCATAAATAGGTACTGGGAAATGATTATGACAGCATGAAGGGTAAGTCTGAAATAGTTGGTGACCACAAACCATCAATCTGAAAGTAGATTTGCAAGTTCAGTGGATCCATGTGCCACTGAGATGAAGCTCCAGCTCTGGCTCATCAGTGTGGTAGGGCAGCCCCGTGAGGAGGAGCAGGGTGTTCCTCTTCTGGACCGAGTTCCACTGGATCATGAGCATCTTGGGACAAGCAGTGCTGGTGCTGACTAGGGAGCCACAAGCCTTTGGGAGGAAGGTGAAAGGGGCTGACATGGTGCTTTTGCAGTTGTTATCCCATGAGACAGTCCTGTGGAAAGAGCCCACCATGGTTGAAATGAAAAGCTTGTTCTTCCCAGCTCTTTGCTATGCGGTTCCTCCGCTTCCTCTGTTCAGGTACTTGCAGTCCTGGCAGTGCCTAAGCCACTACCAGTCACTAACCTGTAAGGACAATATCCTGGTGTTGTTGGATTACTTTACCATCCAGGTAGTAGTTTAAACCTGATCATGATGAAGTCAGTGAGCCCCAAAGCTGTGGTTAAGATTAGGGAAGGGAAGAAGTTTGCAGCTGTGAGCCAAGAACTAGAAGATGGTGTGAGAGAGGAAAGGAACTTTTTATTTGGATGCTCACTAGCATAGATTAGATCATCCTCAGATGCATTTATCAAGGTGAACAGGATTAAATGCTGCAAACCTGTAATTTGTTTAGTCTGTAGACTTCCTGTGGTAGAACTGAAGTGTGAAAGAAAAAAAAAGAAGAAATCTATTACTGAGTGCCAGATACAGTTAGAAGCAAGATTATTCTCTACCTTGGACTGTTCACTTCAGTCTAGCAGCAGTTGTCTAGTGTGTCCGTTCTGTGCCTTTCCCAACTTTTGGCTTGGTCAGGATAGGGCTTGCTTTCTGTTCTCAGCATTTACTTGGCAGCAATTTATCTGAATCTAACCTGTCACTGCTAGAGCTCATGTTTTGACTTCCTGTATTCCATCACTTGTCAGAGAAAGGGCCAGAAAAACTTTGTTTTTAGCATAGAAGGGCAAAGCTATATGTAAAAAGTTTTGAATGTAGTGTGATAAAGTGTGAAAGAACATGTTTGCCTCTAGGAAATGCAGAACTAAGAAAACATAGTAGTTTTGATACAAATAAAAAGATGGCCGTCTGACATGTTAGAAATAGCAAACTTCCCATGTACAGAGTTAGTGTGTGACATTGGGTCTGGGGCTCAAGTTCTGTACCTGGGTGTCATCACTGACTTCTGTGGAGGGCTCCTCTTTCCTGTTAAGCTCTTATCTGTAGTCTGTGTCTGGGTCTTGATGGGGTCTGTGTACTCTCACCAAAATGCTTGGGTGGGAAGGTAATGGAACTTAGACTCCGTCCATCATCTTCTGATCTTTCTATTTTTATTATTTTGCCAAAGACACATTTCTGGCTGCAATATCGTCCTGCTTTTACCCAGAATCTGCATGGGTAATTTTGCTAGTGTGTTACTTGAACTGCATCACCCTTGCCTTTGTTGCCTTAGATTCATTAGAATGGGTTGGGTTGGAAAGGAACTTTGAAGGTTGTTCAGTTTAACCCCCCCTGCAATGAGCAAGGGCATCTTCAACTAGATCAGGTTGCTCAGAGCCCCATCCTACCTGGCCTTGAACATTTCTAGGGATGGAGCTTCCATCACCTGTCTGGGCAACCTGTGCCAGTGTTTTACCACCCTTACCATAAAAGTTTTCTTCCTCATGTCCAGTCTGCATCGACCCTCTTTTCCTTTAAAACCATCAGCCCTTCTCCTTGTAACAGCAGGCCCTGCTAAAAAGCTGTCCCCATCTTTCTGATAGATCACTTTAAATATCAAAAGGCCCTTTAACTATTACAGGCTGAACAACCCCAGCTCTCTCAGCCTTTCTTCATAGGAGAGGTGCTTCAGCCCTCTCATCATTTTTGTCACCTTCCTTTGTACCTTCTCTAACAAGTCAATGTCATTCTTACGTTGGGAGCCCAGAGCTGGATGCAGCACTCCAGTGGGGTCTCACAAGAGGGGCAGAATCACCTCCCTTGACCTGCTGACTATGCTGCTTTTGATGCAGCCCAAGATATGGTTGGCTTTCTGGGCTGGGAGTGCAGGTCATGTCCAAATCTTGCCAGCTCATGCCCAACTTTCCATTCACCAGTACTTATTCTGCAGGGTTGCTCTCAATCCCTTCATTGCTCAGCCTCTATTGATGCTGGTTTTAAAATCCTTCTCCTGCTCTGACCTCTTTGCATCTTCCATAAAATGTAAGTGACTCTTAAGGACTCCTTAGGAGAGTAGATTGTGCCTCTGGATCATCTCCTGAGGTTGCTATCAGCAAGCATGTTGTCTTCTTTTAGCCAAAGTTGAAATCAGCCAAAACTAAATGCCAGGTAAACATCTGCAAATGAACACTTTTGCTTTCATCCATATTGCCTTTCACTAGATGTAAACATCTAGTTTTATTGTAATGCTTCCTGCAAAGCCATGGCTATTTTTATTCTTCTGACAAGTTTGACAGCTATCCATCCATCTTCCACTGTGTAGAGTTTCAGTATCATAGATTTTGCTTGGTTCTTTTGTACTCCTGCCTGGCTTTACATCTTTAATTTACTACACTTTTCACTACTTGCTTGTATTCACAGAACTTGCAGCACTCTGTACAGGCTCTTGGCCTGTGTTGGAGCTGCCTCTGAAGACCTGTCAAGTGAAGTTGTGGTTGAACCTGGTGACAACATTGTCTTTCAGTTAAAAGTGAAAGGAAGGGCTGGGGGGAGCAGAAGCTTGTGAGAAAAGTGAAGAATTCAACAAGAAAATAATTTTGAAAATTGAGCATTCAAAGGTTATAGTAGAATTATTTGTGCATTGAATATAAAGCGTACATCTCATGTAAAAATAAAAAGAATTTATGCCTTAGTTACCGTTGCCCAAGAAATAGATCTTTTTGTTTCTGTGTTCATCTGAGTGAAGACAAAATTTTCACCCTCCTCAGATTTATTTTTTTCCCATATTCAGGAGAGGGTGTCAATGCATTTTACATCAAAAGAACTTTAAAACTGACAGCTGTTGTTGCAGCCATCATTTCAGGTTTCATCAACTGACTACGAAAGAGGAGTGCTTTTCTTGAAACATTGAAAGTGATTGACTTGTGCTGTGAATTCAGCATATATTTAATTATTCCTGCAAGGAGGGATACTCAGATTTAGGGGTATCTCCCTGCCTTGGTCCATCACTTCCCCACTTGGTCATCTTCTGTGATGGTCTTAAAAAGGTGAGTATGCAGCAGGGGGAGTAGAGCAGAGCATGCAAGCCTGGGTGGAAAATGTAGTGTGAAGCTGGAGGGCAGCAAGTTGCTTGCCCTGGTCCTCCCTGGGCAGGAAAATTAGGGCTCAGGAGGCAGACCAAAGCTGCAGAGAGACTTTGGAGTATGTGTCTAAGGTACAGGGGGAGGAAACAAAATGTACAGAAGAAAGAAAAGAACATTTGTCATTAACCACACAATTTTCTTCTAATCGTTATAATTAGTAATAGCTTTGGGAATCTTGTCAATGTTCTCTAGTATGATGGTATGAAAAGCTTTTCTGTTTGTTCTGTCTGGAAGAAGAATAAACCTAGTAAGCAATGACTGTATTAAAAGCCAAAAATGGCTTGTAGCCAAATTTCCTTCTTATATAATCTTGGCTTTTAACTTCTCCCATTGACTGTGTGTGACCTCAGCTCAAACAGACCCCTGGAAATCACTGTCAAACCACAGAATGGTTTGGGTTGGAAGAGACCCTAAAGATCTTCAAGTTCCACCCCTGCCTGCCATAGGCTGGGAGCCTTTCAGTAGACCAGCTTGCTCAAGCCCCATCCAGCCTGACCTAGAACAGGCAAGGGGAGTCCTCTGTTTCTCTGGGCAACCTGTTCCATGCATTACCACCCTCACAATTTCTTCCTAATATCTAATGTAAACACTCCCTCTTTAAATTTAAAGCCATTCCCCCTTGTCCTGTCACTACATGCCTGTGTAAAAAGCCCCCCTCCAGTTTTCCTGTAGGGCCCTTTTAGGTGCTGTGAGGTCTCCCTGGAGCCTTCTCCAAGCTTTAGAACCCCAACTCTTTCACCCTGTCTTCATAGGAGAGATGCTCCAAATCTTTGAAGTAACTGCTTCACTCAGTAAATACAGAAATATTATTAATTGTCTTTTTATTTTCTCCTGGAAAAGAGGCTGCAGGAGCTTCTCAGTAGGTTTTACCACACTTTTTGGAAGCACTCTGTATCTCAGTAGCTGAAAACATCAATGATTTTTGTCTTCCCACATAATTTCTTACTGCGTTATATCAGTCCTTGAAGTGCTGTTTCCCAAAATACATAGTTTGTGACTCACCATGGAAAAACCCTTTTCCTAAGGGTTTGTCTAAGCATTGTAAATATTGGAAATATTTACTGCAAAGAAGGCTGCTATTATGATACTGGGAAAACCTGGGATTCACTTAGCAAAAATGGTTAAAATACGCAGTTGTGTATTCTTTAGGACACCCATCAAAATTTATATTTCTTTTGTCTCTACCAACAAAATACTGCTGAAAAGCATAAGCTGAGTTAGGGGAAGGAGAGTTAAGGCCTGTATATTGGTAACAAATGCCATGTACAAACTGGAATGGGTTGCACAGACCCAGGCTGGCCAAAAGCACTCAGCTCAAACGTAGAAGGGAGGGATAGTGCTTAAATGACTTAATCAGATTTGTTAGCCTTTGTAGACTCTTAATGACTGTTGAGGGAGGCCTTACCTATTTAAACTTCCCAACTCTTGTGTGTCCTTTTTGCCCCAGGCATGTGCACAGTATTACCTACCAGCACTTACCTGTGAGAACTGCAACAGTATTGGCCCATTTGTGTGTCAGTTGTTGTCTGGGATGGGGTTGCATTCTGGACCTGTTGGTTACTTCAGTTAACAGTCCAGGACTAAGCTGCCAGGTCTTTTGGGGTTTGTTTGGTTTGGTTTGGTTTTTTGAGTTTGGACTCCACACAAAATGAAACAGTATGCCAATGTATAGAATTACAGTGGTATCAAAATAAGTCTTAGAACTCGGTCAGCTTTCTAATACTGTCTTGAAAGTATCATTCTCTTTCTTACTCCTACTCTTGGAAGCAATTTAAAATGAGAATTGTGGGGGTAGAGGTATGTTTGCCCCCAGCTACTGTGATTTTTATTTTTTTCCTAGCTTTCTCTTTGCCTAGATGTGTTTTATTCAGAGGCATTGCTGTTCTCAGTTTTGAGAGTTTGGCTGTTGAATGTCAGGAGAGTATTTAATTTCTTATTCCTGTGTATCTGAAGAATCCATGCAGGAGGTCAAATTAGTTAATTAAAGAAGATTACCTCTGCTGATCTGAAGTATGCTTATTAAAACAGCATGCAGATACAGTCTAAAATAGATCTTGGTGATGAAATCTCAGATTGTTCCAGACTGTGGGATTCCAGGAAAACACTGATGCTGCATATAGGCACTGGGAAACCTGGTGGCCCTCTGGGGAATTTCAGATTGGTTTTTACCAGCCTCCTAACAGATGCTGTTCAAATATGTTGGACCAAAACTGGAGTGTCTAAAGTTAGACTAAGTACAGATTTAGGAGTCTTACTAAATGAAGAAATCATGACGTATGTTACTGTCTATCTTCAGCTCCCATTTAACTTAGTGGGATTTGCATTTGATCAACAGCCTAAAAGGTCAGACATCTTTTAAATAGAAACACAATCTCAGTTTCAGAGACCAGGAACCTGTAGTTTAGGCTTTTGAGTCTTGAAATGTGTGGATATTATCTAAAGTTGATTGAGAAAGAGAGAGAGCATGGCAGAAACAGCTATCTGCTTGAGTTGGGACTGGTGTTCTAACCAGATGTAGTAGGGGGCAGAGAGAAGGAGAAATAATAGTTTGCTACTTGGATTTCTCACAGATAATTTTTTTAAAGAATGAACTTGTTGCTTTTTATTTCCTTAGATGATTTCACTAGAATATATAGCCTAGTCATGGCCCAAGAAAACAAATTTCAAATATAATATAAATGATACGTAAGAAAAAAATATGCATATTTTTGAGAAAATCCTTTGTCCTTATCTTATCAGCAGAACTCTTCTGGCACATCTGCATAACATCAGATGTGCCACATCTCAGATTCTGTTGACTGAGGTCAGTTTTCATTTTGTCAGTAGGTTGCAACATTTAAGAAGTAACTTTAAGGCTGCTGCACCTGAGTATATGCAGCAGTTAAAACTGCAGAATATATACTGCAGCATAAAAGAGCAGTTGTATTTTGGCATGTGTGCACGTTGAATATAAACATGCTGTCTTTTAATGCTTTAGTTGGACTTTGCAGCTTATCAGGCCTTGATGCATTTTACTTAGCTGAAGTCTCAGGGGTGTTCTCACAGTTATGAAACTATTATATAATTTGCAAATGTACTGATATGCAATATAATTAAAATTCACTCTTTGTTCTATTTTTGATAGCCATAGCATTATGTGTAGATTGACAAGTTGTGCCGATTTTAATCTAAAATTCAAGTTCTCAAATACATGCTTTGTGACATGAAACTTTGTAAATTGACACCAAGCTGGGAGCAGTCTGAGCTGTCAGTGACCCACCCTCACAATACCAGCAGCAAACTGCACACTGGGCTGCAGCAGCAGATGAAGAGGCACCCATCCACTCCTTACTTGGGTGGCTGCTTTGGGGTGGTGTTCAGCATGGGGAAGAGAAGCTTCAGGAGGAATCTACAGGCTCCTCCCAGACCTGCACAGCAAACAGGGAAGGGGCAATGTCACAGATAGTGAGCATCAAGTCCATTTCATAAGAGACAATTCTTCATTGTGAGCATGGGGTTTGAGCTCTGGAACTGGCTGCCCAGGGGTTGTGGGCTCTCCATCTTTCAAGACTTGCAAAACTTGCTTTGGCAAAGCCCTGAGCAACCTCATTGAACTTAAAAATTATTTCTGTCCTAAATGTGTGTTAGGACTAGATGACTTCTGCAGATATCTTCTGACCCTTTTTTTCTCTCTTGTCATTCTGTATCAAGCAAGATTTAAGTTTTATGTAGAACATTACTCACTTCTTAATGGGAATATGTAAATTGATTGGATGGCAGTCTAGAGGTCCTAAACTCTTCCTTCTGAAATGCCTTTAGAATCCTTGATTTAATGATTTGTTTCAATGTTCATCTTAATATTTTTCATGTTATTGATCCTGTACAGACTTAATTTTTTAGTTTGTTTTTTAAAAACACTGTCAGAAATCAACCTCATAGTTGACCCAGAGGACCTTGACTGACTTGAAGGTTTGTGTAGCTGTTGATGCCTGTCTGCTAANTTAGGTTTGTGTAGCTGTTGATGCTAGCTGTTGATGCCTGTCTGCTAAGGTGGCTGTGCAGCTGCAGGTCAGTTTAGTAGATAGGCCAAATCTGCAACATGGTCTTTCTTTGAGCTAGAAATACTTGCCATAAGCTTTGCTGATGTAACAGTCTTTAAATTTAACTCTGTAGAATAATTCTGTCTTGACTTGGTGCTGTTGTCTTTGTAAGGTCTATTAGTGCTAATCATCAGATGAAACTTTGTTTCCCCAAAGTACTTAACCTTTGTGAAATGAAATTTTATTGGAGATATTCTGTTTCTGCTGCATGTACCGTAGCTCCTTTTGTATTAGAAGAATGTTTTTTAAAGAGAAAAATGTATTTAAAGTCTAGCAATGCAATTCTAGTTCCTTTATGTTTTACTGTGGGATCTTCTGCTATGACACCGAATAACTGTATGGTACTTGAGAGTTTTTATTCTCAGAAAAAATACAGAGCTTTTTGCAGAAATCAGTGGTATAGAACCCAAAGCCAGCTGCAGCTCCGAGCTTTCCATGCTCCTTGTTTATTCTCTTAAGATAAATCATTTGACTTTGAGTTTGCATTAGTGACAGATAAAGCTGCCAATGTAAACATTGTAGGATTGAGTATTTTGAAAGTTGTGTGTAATTTTGTGAAGGAACTAAACCCACGAGTGTCCGGAAGCCATGTAATGTTGCGTGTGTTTGAATAATATTTTGCAATGTTCATGAGAAAGGGAAGTAAGTATTTAGAACAGTATTGGTGAAATGGTAACAGTTTATGTTTCCTAATTTTTGTTTACTGAAAATAATTCTTGACACATGGAGCTTTTACTCAAGTTTCCATGCAAAGTTGGCCCTGGAAGTAGGAGAGACACATGTGTTACTGTACAGCCAAAAAATGCCATTATTTATAGTTGGGTAATGTTTCAATTTACTTTTGGCAATACCATTGGGATAGAGTGAAAATGTTTTGGTTTTAAGTCTCAGAGTTTGGGGTCTATTTGTGAAATGCTAGACATCTTCAGCTTTTAAAAGAAATATTAAATAGTTCTCAGTTTCTTGCAACTAATGTATGTTTATTGGAAGTGTAGCCCATAATATTTAGAATTTGCAACTGTGATGTTCGCCACCATTCTTTAAAATGCTTGTTCTTTCTTAGTCCTCACTGTCAAATTATCATTTCCTTTGTTTATAGTGTGGGGATGAGGACACATTTTGAACATAGGTCCATGCTGGGAGGATGCTAAGCTTTCTTAAAGAGCAGTTTGGATTAGATTAGCCTGCACATTAACCTGGAGAAATAAATTCATAATAAAATGTAGTACTTGTGGCTGCACTACTAAATGTTCGTTGTTTTTTCTCTTTATTTTTCTTTTTCCACATGTAGATTTTTCAGACTTTTTGGTCAGTTCAGTTCTCCTGTAACTTTAATTAGCAACAGTTAGGAACAAGAAAGTAGGAAAGCAAATAAATCAGTAATTTTTAAAAAACAGAACCAGAAGGTATTTTTCTTTTGTATAAATATACTTGAAAATATCACTGAAGATTCATATTGGTATGGATCTTGGTCTTGCTGTAGAGAAGAGTAGAAAATTCTATTCCCTACTGCTTACGTGTTAGGTTTGGAAGATCTTTGTTTCTTCTTTTCTGTAAAGGTCTAAACAAGATCTGAACATGTCAGTTAACACTGACATGCTTCTGTAGTGTGGAACACACGTTGCTTAACTGATTCAGGCTTTTAAAGATATTCTACTAATTTATATACTGAAGAAATGGTTCTAGTATTGGATACCGATCCAGATTTTCTTATTACAATGTTGTGGATAACAAACTTTGAAGAAAAATATATACTGATTATGTATTTGTTTTATAGATCTTGGCAATAATGTTTAACTTGACTACATTTAATAAAGACTTAGTGGGCAAATTTAATATTATTGATGTTTTCATTTTTTTAAGAAACTTGATCTGTGTAATTGGGTTTTGCATAAACATGCTGAAAAGATGTTAAACTTTCAAAGGATCACTTTTACGTGTTTATGGATGGCTTTGAAATGGGCAGACTGTTACGTTCTAACTGAAAAACATTTTTCATACTATTTGATATGAAAGGATAGTGCCAGAGGTGAAGGATAGTGAACAGTGAGCTAGGTGAGGAGTCAGATACAGATGTTAAAAAGCAGATTTGAGCTTTGTCTTAATTATTGCATTAGAAGTATTTAACTATCATTCCAATAGAATGATAAATTTATCTGGAACACAGTAATTCAGCAATGCAGCTGACAATATTGCTTAAAGATTTCTGTCTTTTTTTAGGTGGTTGTGAATTAGAATCTTCAGTGCAGGTGCTTTGAAGCTGTAACTTAGATTTCTTCGATCTTTTTCTTAATTTAATTTATTAAAACATTACTTGTTGATTCAGAACGTTTAACATGATGTTCTTCATTGTATTCTGAAAAACTTGACCAGACCATTTTGTTCATATTCCTGGGTAATTTGTGTTAGTTTAGCAAGTGTTTTGTTTCATGTTTGTTCTGAATTTAGATTTCTGGTTTTGTGTGGTTTTGTCTGTACATGATTGAAACAGCTGCTGTTCCTTCACAGGCCTATGAAGAGTACACCAGCAAGCTTGATGCTCTACAGCAGAGAGAACAGCAGTTACTGGAATCCATGGGGAATGGAACTGAATTCTCTGTCTCTAGCTCAGCTTCAACAGACACAGTTGCATCATCTTCCTCCTCTAGCCTCTCTGTAGCACCTTCATCCCTTTCAGTTTATCAAAACCCTGCTGATATGTCACGGAATAACCCTAAGTCTCCACAGAAGCCTATTGTTAGAGTCTTCCTGCCCAACAAGCAAAGGACTGTGGTGAGTCAGTTTCTATTCACATACTTGTAACCTCAATATTTCCTGTATCTCTCTCCCTGTGTATGCAGAAGTTAATTTAAGAGCTGAAAAATACCTGGGTGGAGGTCAGAAGTGTCATGATCACTGTACTCTGCCACACTCAGTTGTTTTGATCTGTTGAATGTTTTTGACAGGATTAACTCGAAAAAGTCCATTATAGCAATAATACAGAATACAGAACTTTCAGGAGTTTTGTAACTATGAAGATAACTCAGGAAATATTTTTCTCAAATCAGCTTTATTGGATAAATAGTAATTTACCATTTTACAATAGTTAGATAGGGACAATAAGCTCTGTTTCTTGTATTACACAAAACTATTGATTAGTTTAGCAGGGCAAGATAGAGGAAGTATTTTCTATATTGTCAGAGTTACTAGAAGCATTGAATGTTTTAGAGCAAGAACCAGCCTTTTGCAACTAAAAAGGGCTGTGCAGGATTGCTTGGAGTTTTTTTTCTTTCATTTTTTCCTCCCCACTCACCGTGGTGAGCGTTGGTGGGGAGACCATGGTGATACTTTCAGGTCTTGTATAGAGAACTGGCTAGGGGAGGGACATAGCTGCAATTAGAAGGGTCAAGAAGTGTTGCCCACAAACTGCTTCAAACTTGGAGTTATCAGTTTTGACAATGTTACAGTGATTCCTGATGTCATGGAAGAGTAGTTCACTTTTTGCTGCTAGAGAAGGAATTTTTTTATCAGTTAAGAGCTGCCAACTGAAGAGCCTGGAGATGTCCTATGGAACAATACACTGCAAACTGTAATACATGAAATTATTGACAACCCATAGTCTAGGCTCTGTTTTGCAAGGTGGTACATAATCCAAATTTAGCAGGGGAGCAGTGTTTCCAGAGAAGGTGTGAAATGAATGGACAGCAAGTGTCCATGTCAAACCAGGACATTTTGCACAGTCAGTCAGGTGTCATCTATCTCTGTATTGTTACTGTCTGTTGAATTTGAGTTGCTGGTAAAAAGAAGACGACATCAACTGACTAGTGCAGGATGTTGGAATATGTCCTCACCCTTTCCCCTAACACTTTCCTTTCATCCTTCCCCCACCTCACTGAGCAAAAGACTTGGAGTGGGAGCCACATTAAAGGGCAGTTGTTTTCCCCTGACTTACTTTTTTTAATATTGCTTAATTGTTCCAGATATTGCTGAAGATGGAAAGTAATATTTGAGTTTTGACTTAGAGAATGGGAGTTTAATGTAGACTGTCACCACTGTGCAGAATGTACAGTGTAAAGACAGGTGATTCTGTTGTCTGCCTGTTGAGGAAAGTCTAAGCACACAGTACTACCCACAGAGTGAAATCTGGAGAGAAGGTCCTGGATTTTGGAGGGAGTCTGGTTTCTTCATGTGTTCTGTCCTACCCTGTCTGGCTATTTGCAGCCCCTGTCATAAGTTGGTTTTGTGTCTTTCCTGTAAAGGATCACAGCATATCTCTTCATGCACTGTTCTGTGCATTACCTTTTTTGTCTCTCGTATGTGTTGTCCTGTCCTCTAACCCACATAGTGTAATTCTACTCTTATTCTTTTCCCTCATCTGCAATACTCTTGTTCTGCTTCTTTGTCTCTCCCTTCTTACCTCCTCCACAGTCCTGTTTTATTTTTCACAGCACTAGATGCTCTTTCTGGGCTATGAGTGGCAAATGTGGTTTAACTTGGGTGTAGTCAGGGAGAGGCTCTTGCTTCTGTCCCCAGCTTTCTAGTGGAGGCTGAACACTATTTGCCTTACAGGTCCAGCTCTGCAGCTAGTTTCCAGCTTGCTTAGGTTCTTCTTATTTCAGTTTTACACACTGCTTGGATCAAGTTGTGTTGCTAAGTTGAACTTTTTTTCCTATTTTCCTTTTTGTAAAGTATCTCTGGTTTAGAGCTGGGAAATGGTGCTTATAGGAGCTCTTGAGTGTGGGGGTTATTGGCCATGGAGCTGAAGTTCATTTCTCTGAACTTGAACCAGTGCTCATTTTATTGAGAAAGTCAGGAATTTCTTGTATGGCGACTCTTAATATAATTACTTTCTTTTCAGTATTTATTGATCCTACATGTAGTCTGTTGGAAACTAAGGAAATGCCAGGAGCAGCCACAATCCAGAAGGAACTGCAGCAGCTTATTGAATCCTGAGGTGCATCAAGCACAGCATCAGTAACTGATTGGGAGAGGTGATTCTCCTCCTCTACTCAAGTGGGGCCTCACCTTGAGCACTGTGTGCAGTTTTGGGTGCCACAATATAAGATTCTGTGATTCACAGTGCAGTTTTAATGGCCAACAGTCAGATGATGGGTTACTAACCTAAAAAAGCATCCAGCATTTTTCAGTGAACACTGAGACTGCTTCCTTCATTCTCTCAGTGGATTGAGAAGTGTTGCACACATTTGTCTTCCTTCATAACCTCTGGCTTTTAAAGCAGACTGGTTGTGTCTCACTTGTTCCCATTAACTGAGCCATTTGCTTATGTAGCTGGGATAGTAGTTCAGGATGTGCAGGTATACAGGGCAGCTTGTGATGGGACGGAGCAGGAAGGAGTTTCCTTGTGAAAATATGTGGTACCTGCCATTAGAGCCTTCCCCCTGCCCTAGTTCCCATTCCATATGGCTGTTAAAAGCCAGGCTGATGTGTGCCACAATCAAGCAGGTGGCTGGGAGAGATACTGTTAAAGTTGCAGTGTTGCAGCAAACTCCTCCCCACCTCAACCACAATTGCTTTCAATTAATTTCTACTTCTGAAAGAAAATCTTGTTAATATCACAAAATAATTTCAGTCTGTATTTCCAATTCACTTCAGGAGGGTAGAAATGTTGTCAGATCCTAAGGAGTCTATTTTTGTCTGGGAATGCCATGACATTTCTTAAACTGACTTAAAGTGACTGGAATTGAGTTGGTAATGGAGAGCCAACCTTGTTATTTTTCTTTGATCACTCTAAAGCAGCCCCAAGTACTACAACAGCCTTCTGCTATTTGTTTAGAGCTGCTAAAAATGCAGGAAATGGGGGGGAGTTGCTTGCATATCTTACGTTTTTGACTAGCAACTGCCTTGTTAGTTGAGAGTTCTCCACATGTTATTGTTTGTGTAGGATCAAGCAAATACATCTGTTGGAGTTGAGTCCAGTTCAAAATATAATTTAAGGAAACTGGTGGAGTACAAAGAAATGAGACCATGGTGTTCAGTCTAAGTGGTTGTGGTGCTGAGGTAGTGTAGCTGATGGGAAGTTTCTTTGTGTGTGTCATGATAAGGCAGAGCGTTGGACAAACCTTTTCCTAAGGTGTGAAGGTGCCTGCCTGAAAGCCTGATGGGTCTGTGGCTGAGCCTACTGGTGCTGATCATTTGAAGTCAGCATTTTGATTCAGCTGGCTACAGGACAGGGTTCAAAGGTAACTTTTTTTTAAAGCAAAATCCAGTAGTTGGCTTGGTTAGCTGGAGGGGAATCACTGAATAAGTAGTGTCAGAAATAAAACATTGTTTTCCTTGTCCTTGGCCTGGAAAGGGATGAAGAGAAGTTATGTTCTCTGAACAACCTCCTAGAACAAACAACAGATTATTTTTTCTTCTCTGTGCTGGGGTAATTTTATCCCCTATAATGTGGAGAGAGAAACATGTATACTTCTTTCCTTAGTGGCTTTGTTCAGTTGGCAAGTCATACATCCTTTTGGAGAAGCATTCCACACAAATGTCACCCGGGTAAGTCTGTGCGGGTGGGTTTGTTCCATTTTGTTCTAGGCCAGAGAGGACCATGCTGAAGTCATAAAAATGTAAGGTGGTGCAGGTCTACCTGAGATGAAAAGTTCTTTTGTAGAACAAGTTGATGAGGCTTATCCAAGCAGTGGCAGAATTTAGGGCAATATTAGTTTAAAGCTTGTTTGGGTTAGAAATCTAAATGTCTATGTTGTGCATAGTAACAAATCTGCTATGTAAGGGAGAGCTTTCGGAGGTGGAAAGTATTAATACAGATCTCCCGTTGGTTGCTAGAAGTCTAAGAGACTATGTTACATGTTAAGACTTGGTTTTGGTGGAAGGGAGAGAGTATTGAATGGAAGTAGATGGTATTTATTGGTGAGGTTTCTGAGAGAATGCATGGAGCCAGCAGGGAACCCAGCCTTGGGCATTCTTAGCTGTGGTGGGGATTAGGAATTTCTTTTCCAAATTGTATGATTGAATGTGCATGCAGAGAAAGAAAAGAGACAGATGACAGTGCTCATGCAAAGAAACAGAAGTAGACACATACCTGGTTGCTGAGAAGGGACAGTAATTCAAGGAGAATGGTGATTATCAACTGATGCAGAGGTATGGGACAAATAGGATAACTTCAGGTTTATGTAAGAGGAAGAAGACATTGAAAAAATTTGAAATGAACTGAAGGAGTTTGGGCAATGAGCATAAAAAGCTTTCTATGAATGTGAAGAATACAGGAATATGGTATTTGCATGTAGGGCAAGATTTGAGCATTTTGTGGGATTGCTTCAACTTGTGTGAATTTTTTTTTCCTAATTTTTTTTTTTTTAGGCTTGGGGGAATGTTTTTTGAGCACCTGGGTAAAGTACCTTTTGCGCATCAATTTTTGACTGGTAGGTTTCGGATAAGGAAAAAATCTCCATTTCCAATTGCAAGAACAGTTCCAATTTTTGCTCTGTGAAAGTTGACAAAATAGTTAAAATGATTGAGGGATTTCTCCAATTAGATTGCTTGCTCACTGTAGATCTTAAGGCACTAGCAACAATTTTTAGACAATTCTCCTATGGCCCATCAGGTGAGGCTGGTTTCCTCTCTTGGAGGAAAGCTTTCTGAAACCTGTAATGGAGTAAACATTTTGTGGATGTATTTGGAGTACCTCTCTGTCACAACAAAAGAGCACAAGAATAGGTCAGGCATGTATGATATTTTCCATGGGTCGTCTTCCAAATTTGAGCTATTTGTCACACAGGAATTTTATGAGTTTGTGTTTTCTGTTTAGAAACCCTCGGTTCAGCCTCCATTAAATGCATGCTATGGATACTAGAAATTTGTGTCTTGTGGTTAGGATTCCTTGGGCGTGGTTATGCGTAGCGTGAGTAGTCATGTTCTGTGTTGCCCTTTAAATCTGCACATGCTACTTTATACTGAGTGAAATAAGGGCTTCTGAGAAAAGCCATTTAACACTAGGCCTGGTATAAAAACAAGTAGCTAAAACTGGTCATAACTCTGCAGAGGAACAATATTAGGAAGTTTTTGATGTTGTAGTGCAGTCCTAGTAAAAGGAAAGAAGTAGAGAATTCTAGGAAAGAAGAGAATGCTGTAAGAGGGCTTCTAACTCAAGTGCTTTATGAACAAGATCATACAACTTGATGGATAGCAGCCCTGAATAATTTTGATTACCCAGGAAATCCCTTCTGGACAAGTACTTAGAGTGGGGGAAAAAACAGTCTGAAAGCAAATGAGCTCTCCTGAATGATGATACGGAGCATGGAAAGTTACAGCAAAAGAGTGTTTAACTGTAAGAAATGATGGGCGTTTGAAAGGCATCAGGTGGTGATAGGTCTTGTGCTTCATCTCTGTGATCTGTTGCTGCCTTCTGCACATTACCAGCTTCCAGAGGAAGTGTTGCCTTCATGTCTTCTGGCCTTCTTGGTGGAGTGAGGGTGACAAGGAGTCTCCACTGCTCTTCCCAGTTGCATTTATAAAGGATCCTCTCCCAGCTCCAGTGCCCTCTCTCTTTCTGTCAGCATGAGCAAGGAGGAGTGGATTTGGTCAGTTTGAATTCTGTTCCTGTCTATAGTGGTCTGAGTGGGGACAGTGAAGCAAGGGGGAATAAAAAAAATAGATGCTGTACATGCCTTGGAAAAGCTTGGTGGCCTCCAAATATTTCAGTTGCCTGAAGATTCTTGATAGGATCAAATCGTTGTGTGTTATCACTGACTACAACATCAAAAAATTTCCAAGGTAGCTTCTAAATGGAAAGTAATACTTAGAGTAACAAAAAAAGCTACCCTTTCTTCTATGTTCAACTACAGAATATTGTGTGGGCTTTGGTTGTTCTTTGTTTTGCTTTATTTTGAAGTTTAAGAGTAATTAAAGGTGCTTTGTGTAAAAACTCAGCATAAATCTGGACCAGTAAAGCTTTTCCACTTGGTTTTGTGTTGGTAGGCTTCATATGCATCTCATAGTTACACATATATTGGAAAGTTAATAGAAGTCCTCAAAATGTGAATATGAGACTGGGTTTTTCAAGTGACAATTGGTATGTTTAAGAGTTAAAGGAACTAAACAGGACTGAGAATGCTGTGCATGGGGACAGTTCTTAAGTGTCTCATTCTTGTCACACTTTGGTTTATTTGTACATCTGCCTTTTAATTAGGCAAGCAATCATGTGATCTCTGCAGTCATGAAGACTAGAAGAATAAGCTATTTTTATTCTATGTAAATTCTTAGCATAAATTAATTCATCATGCATGCACAACTGGGATCCTTCAAATATTCTGTTTTTAAATCTGGTACTTGATTCATTTCTTTTGAGTTCAGATTTGCATCTTGCTTTCTGTAGTTTATGCTGTTTGTGCCTCAAGCTTGCTGAGTAGTAAGCACTGGATTTCTGTAGGCATTTAAGCTGCCCTACCAGTTTCACCTGTCAAGTATAAGGAAAACTCAGAGAAGAGATGTTCAGGCAGCTGAATAAACCAGTTTCTTGCTTTTAATTACACACCTGGTTTGACATGATTAGGTTTTTCTAATCAAAAATACAATTAAAACCTTCCATGTTATATCAAACATGCAGCAGAAATTGAGTTTATTTTTAGCCTATGCCAATGGCTGGTTGCTGAATGTATCTGAATACTTGGGAATTACATGCATCTTATTAACAGTCTGGTGACATGAAGTAAATGGTAGTTTACTTTCAAGTAAACCTCACTTGATGCTTCTGTATTACTACGAAAATTTATTCCATCACTTATTAAATTGTCTTTTATCTTTCCTCGAGAGTTTCTTTCTTTTGTCTTTCCAAGTCTCTTCTCCCCTCCCACTGAGGAGGGAGTGAGCAACCATCTGGGTGGTGCTTAGCTGCCTGCCAGGGATAACTCACCACAAGCTACCCTCAAATGCTTGATAAATTCAAAGGCATATGTGTTGAAAAGAGAATAATTTAATCTACTACAGTTTTATTGACACACTGTCTTAGATTGCAAAGTGAAGCAGTATTGAAAACTTGCCATTGTAAAACTGATGACTTGTCATCTGGAATGCCATGTGCAACCTTGATCGTTGGTTTTTACTCAAGTAAGGAGTGTTTAGTGATTCCTTATGAGATGGAAAGTCTGGCTGTAGAAAGTAATGAATGCTAGAAAAAAAATACTATTTGGAGCATGCTTCCTTTACCTGATAATGTGCTAGGCAGGCACTCAGTGAAATGGAATGCAAGTCACAAATCTGAAAATGATCGTAATGAATGTTTTAATTCCGTGTCAAGTAAGTCATACTTGAATTCATGCTTGTGTTGTTTAAGCAAACTAGCCAACGAGAGTTTTAATATTTGTAGAGAATGTGTATACTACCTGAAGATGGAAGTATCCATTTGGTTTTAGGATCAGTCGCAACAGTTTAGAGAAGGATGTGAATTTTAGCCCTTCTGCTATAGTTTCTTGCCCCCACACTGCTTTTAAAGCAGTTGGAGTGTGATCAGCTGAGACAGGACTCTACAAAAGTAAACTCTGGGTCTGACCTATTACAAAGATTTATTTGAACTGTTTTGTACCTTAAATTTCTAATGCATGTGTGTTTTGGTTTGGAGAGCAGCCAGCTGACTTTTTTGTCTCTTGAACAGAAACCACAAGGTCCTGGGGTTTCATGCCTGTATAGTGGCTACAGATATTTTTCTAGATGAGCATTTCTTGCAAGTCTGAAGTCTAAAGCCATATTTTCCAAACCTTATTTTACTAGTAGGTCATTGTCAGCCTTCACAGTTTCTGCCACTGATATTCACCCTAACTAAAATTTGGAGATGGCGATCTGCTCTCTACTGTCCCCTTTAAAGTGATCAGTGCTCTTTTGAGCACAGTTTGGGAGCTGTCTCTGAAAAGCTTGAAAAGTTATATGTGGAGACCATTGATTAGGAGCAACAGATTTCATCTAGTGTATTGGTGTATGGTGTATTCTTGAGAAAATATTTCTGCACTGACATAAATCAGTCTGTTGTGTTCTACAAGTGAGTACACTTAATTGCATTGGAGGTGCCAATGGGTGCTGATAACCTATGTCTTTGCAAGTTAAATGGAATGTATTTGATTGAATGGTAACAGCTTTTTAAAACGGGTAAATTCTGTTCAATTTCTCTTGGAAACAAGATTTAATGCAATGAAACTGCCTCTCATTTGTCTCACTAATATGCTTCATTAAGAATGTATTTTCTTGCTGCTTTCTCCTGGAAGCTGGACAGAGCTTCATGTCCTGATATGCAGAACAGCTGTTTCTGAAAGCTGTGTTGTTTTCTAGAGGATGTGATGTTCAGTGCCATCTTATGTCCTTTTTGCCACAGAGGAGGGTAATTTCAACTGTTAGTGCTGTAAGAAGTAGCTGACTGATTTGGTGAAATATTTGTCCTCCATAGGTAAGATGAGAAATTAAATGTGGATCTCATGTTTGGATTTTACCAGAAAACCTGACATGTTGGAAGGCCAAACTAATTATTTGGCAAAAGTATAGCTTAGCCTAATTTTCTGCCAACACTTAGAATTCTGTGAACATGTGGCTGAAATTTTTTAGTCCTGGGTATCAGGTATGGGGAGAAAAAAAGTGTCATCCTCCAGGGTGTATATGTTGTGGTAAGCAAATAAATACTTTGAAGTGATATTTCAAATCCATTCTGCTTGGCATGTTTCCACTACCCAGTAGTCTGCTTGATTGTTTGGAATTGCTCTGAAGCTCTAGGTATGTTACACATACCTGACATACTGTACATATGTTACTCTTGGCTAAAGTGATCTGAATGACAGTGTTAGGTGGAGGGAAAAATAAAGCCAGCTAACTAGTTTTGGGAAGCATAATACTGGATATTCAGGGCTGACCAGCCTCTCCACTTTCAGAGAATACCTTTGCATTGCTTTTTTTGAGTGCTTCTCAGTCTCTTTATTGCTCTAAAACCTTGGAAACTGCAGTGGTGTAAGGAAGCATTTTTATCTTACTGAGACTATGCCAGTTTCTAGTCTGATGTTAGAAAAGTGATGTAAGAGTTATTTAGGGACGTAGCCCTGAATTTCTTACTGAATCGGGAATGACCTGATTTACAGAAATAAATGATTTATTATGCATTGCTTAAATACTTGTGGCTGCAGTACTAAATATATATCAGTAATATTGTTACAAATGCTTACTGTCCCTAGAGATAGTTCAGGTGAGTAAACAAAATGAGGACATTAAGGGCTATAGTTCTGTTTAATCTGTCTAGGTAGTAAGACTGCTTTGAGAATTTCTGCAATCTGGAATAATTTTCAATTTTTTTCCTTGGGGCTTAACATTTGCAAACTTAAGCATATGTTTTGGTGTCACCCTGAATTGCTACTTGCCCAATTTAGGATGCTCAAATAAATTATCTTCTCTAGTATATTATTAATCTACACACTGAACACACCTTGCAGTCTGTGTTGGCAGCTTCTGTACTGTTTCTTAGTGTTATATAGCCCACACTTACATACTCCTCACTTTTGAAAGTCACTTGCTGAATCAGCTTTCTAATTGCTATAAAAACCTAAGCCTTTTCTGATCCATAAATCTTATGTATATAAGTCACCTAAAAAGAAAGCCCTTAACAATCACAATTTGGAAGTACATCCCCTAGCTCAGTAACATAAGTTTCTAGGTGGTAACCATTGTGAAGCATTTGGATTCTCTTAGTTATAAAACAGAGGGATCAAGAGATAATGGATCAGTGCAAACAAAATGGATTTTAAATAATACTAAACATTCTATGTTTCAATAAAATGCCAGCTTTGTTCAGTGTATTGGGTTGCAGGCATAAGAGTGCTGTGTATTTTGGAGTAGATGAGAAATTTTCTCCTGGGGAACTGATTTTGTTAAAAAATGCTGATGTGATTCAGTTAAAATGCTCTGTGGGAATCCTGGCAAAACTCTTGATGGAATTGATAAACCCTCCTTGGTGCCTTCCTGCTGTGCTGGAGCTGCCGGCTCCTGGCAGGCGCTCGGGGGCTGCACCACGCGGGGCTCCTGCTCCCCTCCCGGCCTGGGGGGCCACACACCCTCCCTCTGCCTGGGGTGAGAAAGAAGCTGTTCCAAAACTGCTTCAGAGTCAGCAGGAGTCTGTTAGAAAGAAGAACTGGTTTTGGCTTCTGTTTTTCTAAAGACTGAGTTGGTCTCCAAATCACTTTCTTGGGAGCAGTTTTTTCTTTAACTTCGCCATAATTTGGGGGTGAAAAGAAGCTGGGGGCAAAAAGAGGTTTCAGAGGGAATGCTTTGCAGGGTGAGATTTCTGCTTTACAGCAGGTGCTAGTAGGGACTGAAGGAGGGGGCTGAAGGGCTACATGCACAGATGGTGATAGACCGTGCTGTACCAGTCTGGGAAAATGATTAATCAATACTACAGGGAATTATTCTAGCACTAAGTTCTTTTAATTTGGCCTTATGTTTCTCTGCTCAGGAGTTCTGTAAGAGAATGTTCTAAATGTGATGCTGATTCAGGATCATGATGGTTTTTGAAAGTCATAAAAACAGTTCTTTGGGTTTTAGCTGCATCTTGATGCAAATGGCAGTGAAGAGAACAAATGTTCTACCCATGTTTCTAATTGCAAGTTGCATAAATATGGCTTGCATTTTAATGAAGGGGACTTGGGATGGTAATACTAAGGAATAGCAAATGGTAAGTGAATAGGATGTTTAATGCACATTTTTCATAGTCCTATCGCACTTGTGTTGCTGTAGGTAACCTTCATTCTGATACTTCCCAAATTTTGAGAGTTTGTATTTCCAACTTTATTGATCTCTTAAAAGAAACCCTGTAACTTCATAAATCTTGTTTTTGACAAAATTAAAAGGAAAAAAAATTTACACCAGTGTAATTAATTAATAGCATTGGAACTTTGAGGTTCCTGATGCATTCCTTTGCTTCATGAGTTACTGGAGGATGTTGTCATCATTTATGGAGGATCAGTGCTGGAGGAAGAAAATGTTTTCCAGTGACCACAAGACTGATTGTCTCTTCTTTAATGTTAGTCATCTTCCTACTGCTTGACCTTTCCTCCTTGTCCTGTTCCACTCCCTCACACAGGTCAAGATTTTACTAACATGGTTTCTTTTAATACTTAGCTCCCTCGGAGCTTTCTGCCTAAGCTAGAACCTCTTGTTACTCTCTGCTGGGTTCTGTTGCTGCTCTTAGGCACTTCCTTCTCTTGATGGTCCTTGTCCAAAACTAGCCACCTTTTCTCCCAGTCACAGCTTGAAAGCTTCCTGTTCAGGACGTACTTCCAGTCTTCCCCGGATGTTGGCAAACAGTTCTGCCTGCAAGGTGGTTCATCACGTCTTTTTTTCCTTGCCCTCAGCTCTTCAGTCTGTACTCCCTCTGTCTTGCTTGTTTGATTCCCACCAGCCTGCTGATCACAATTCTCTCTCCCAGCATACACATGCTTTCCCTGCTTGTTCAGTTCTTGAAGTTTGTCCTGACCCTCTCCTCCTATTTCTCCTTCATGCCGCACCTCTTTTCTGGCTGTTTTCATTCCCCCTTTTGTTCCCATCATCTGTCTGCCACCTTTGCAGTATTTCAGTTTCTTCTGTCTCTGTGGATATCAGTAGTGAAGTGACTGAGGTTGCTGGAGAGGTAGAGCTGAATTGTCTGTGGGGGGACAACCTCAATACAGCAGGAGCTATACTTAGAGGAAGAAGAGCTTTGAGCCGAAGAATGCTTGCTTCCTCCATCAAAATGGCTCATGATTGGATCTAATTTGTGTGGGAGGTTGGAGCACACCTGAAATCCTCAGAGACTTTAGTCAGGTTCTTAAAAATATTTACTCTCTATTTGTAAATATATGGGTTGGAAGCACAGAGAAGGACACTGAGGGGACAGACAGGTTCTTTTAGGGATCTTTGGCAGAATGATGATGGCACTAAATGATAGAGACAATTAAAGAGTTATTTTCTTAACAAGATACTATGATTAATATAGCACAGAATTTATTATTAGAATGGCACATGAGTTCTACAAGCAGAATCAATATTGTGCAATTTATAAGTAGCATAATACAGAATTTATAATACAACTTCACTTATAGTTTCTAATCACCTATGCAGGTCAGGACTAATACACGCTGTATCAATACAACAATCATAATTTAGATTCAACATTTGTATGAAAGAATATGAGTCACACCCTCCATCCTTGGAGAAAGGAGAGGAGTTCCATACTAAGGAGTTACTTAGAGTAATAAAAAGATGCATTAAAAAAGAATAGAATGTGTAAACCAAAGTCACCTAAGGCTGAATATCAAGATTGTAAAGTAGTATGCTATAGGATGTTTTTTTCAAGGAATTAAGAAAAATTATCTTTTTTTAAATGTTTGCGTTGACCAGATGAAATACACAAATATCCTGTAAAGAGGTACTCTCATGTTAACGGGAGGAAGATGGTGAAGCAAAATATTCCTTTAATTTGTGCCGTCTGAAAGCTCATATGTTTGAGTTCTAGAAATGCAATATATAGCGTAACCTCAAGTGGTGTTCACAAAGCTACTTGAAACAGGCTGCTACTTGGCACTGTCATGCTTAAGTAGGACATAGAGCCCCTAAATACCCATGGAAATTTCAACGCAGGGAACAAAAACTAGGCTCTGATCCAAAGCCAGTTGAAGCTGATTACAAGACTGCTTTTGGCTACCAAGTGCTCTAGCTTAAGCCACTGGCAAGCTAGATTTGAGTTTCAGGTGTTCAGACAGACTTGTCAGGTTTGTTAGGTTTGTGGATATTTTCTTCTGATTTGTGTTTGAGGTACTGTCCATGACTGTAGGAGATATCCCAGTGTGTACAGTGCCTGAAGTCTTACATATTTTCACTACGGAGTGCTAAAAATAGTTAGTAGATAATATTCAATACCTTAACTACACTTAATCACCAGATCATGTGTTGTTCTTTTTTATGGCTTGACACTATACACTGTTAAATCACAGGTGTATACCTAGAGATGATCTACTTACTCATCTAAGATATGCCTACAATTAGAATAGAGGTGAGGAAAATACCTTTACATAGTATGCAGTTCTTGATTTGGCTAGTTTTAATGTGCTCCTCCATTCCTCCCATCCTGTTAGTTATCTAAACTTTTCAAGCTAGGAAACAGAAGAGAGCAATTTGTTTTCATATAGGACGTATCTGTACAGTTAGAAATATAGGTGAAAGTGAGAGGTGATGGTCTGCCTGACTCAGATGACTGTTTCATTTCATTTGTTTGCATGCTTATCTTCTGTTTTAGAAATAGAAAATAAAATATTTACATTTTATAGCAGTGTTTTTTTGAGTGCAGTCCAAGTTAGTTCCTTCACTTAATTTCACTTGGCATGTTTCCCCACTTAAGTTCAGGCCAGCCTGTAAAATTAAAGCTGTATGTAGTTATTAGCTATCTGTGTGCTATGTCTCCATTTTCTTCCAGTTGAGAAAGTTGGAAATTAACTTCTTGAGTTAAGATTGTGTTCCAGATGTTAATAGAAGTGTAGAGCTTGTTGTCTCTTCTAGCTAAGCCCTTTTCCTCATATACTATTCAGCAATAAAATTTTCCTTGGTACAGAAAAGGTTTTGGAAAACTCTGACCTGCAATTCTGTAAAACATCCTGAAGAGTGGGTTTTAGCACTTGAGGGTCAAAATGTTTGCATTAGTTTGGGGGGGCTAAATTGGAAATGGTTTTAACTCATTTCTTTTGTATTTGACCTCTAGGTTCCAGCAAGATGTGGAGTGACAGTCCGAGACAGCCTAAAAAAAGCGCTGATGATGAGAGGTCTTATTCCAGAATGCTGTGCTGTTTACAGAATACAAGATGGGTATGGTTTGTGTGGGATGCTTTTTTGCTCTTGGAATCAATTATTGGAGTTACCCAGGAGGGCCAGTTCTATCCAGAAGTTGTTTGCAAAGTTCAGAATTTTATGATACTTTGCACTAAACACTTTGCACATCACAGACATATTGAAAAGAATGTCTCACTCCTAGGAAAAGGCTCAGGCATAATATTCAGTAATATGAGATTATGGCAAAACACTCATTAATCAAACTCATGCTAACCAGACAAGTATTAAATAGGTGTATTAACTTGGTTTTGTTTCATTTGGCTGTAATGCATTCTCAACTAAAGACAGAGTTCCCTTGAGAGGAAAAAAGAAGAGTTTTCAGCCCTAAAAGTTTGTATATTATCTTCATGTACACAGTTTGCCATCTCTGTGGAACTCTTACACAACAGGTACCTTCACAAACACTTTGTTTGATCAAAAAGCCATCTGCCACGTAGGAAACAAGGAACTGGCCACTACTGGAGCTGGTGGAAAACATGCATTTCCTTCCTGCAGTCTGTCCAGGGAAGGTGTGCTTTGTTTGCTATGTACTGAGCCTAAGGTCTTGCTTCTAAAGTTTCCTGCAAATAGACTGGGTAGCAGCCCCCCACAGTGTAACTTTTTAGCTGATCTCACAACTTTGGCAAGAGACATGCAAGGACTTGTGTGTTCATGCTAATGAGAGGCTTATTTGCACTTTAGAGAGAAGAAGCCAATTGGCTGGGACACAGACATTTCCTGGCTCACGGGAGAGGAGTTGCATGTGGAAGTTCTGGAGAACGTGCCACTCACGACACACAATTTCGTATGTACTGGGTTTTGTGAGATGCTGAGTGGGGTTACATCAACTTCGTACTTTCAAATTCAGATTACCAACTTGGAATATTTTGCATCTGTGGGATGTGGTGGGAGTTGCAAAAGAAGTTTTTAATCACAGTAGCTTCAGTGAATTAGATAGAATTGTATTTGAAATAAGTGATGCTAGAGTACTTGATCACCCTTAAAACTTTCACGTTTTGTTGGAATACACCCTCTAAAATCTATAAATGTAGGGGGTTTATATCAGCACTGCATTGCAGAGCTGTAATAATCTACTATTTTTGTATTGCTGTATCTATAAAATGTATTCTGGGCCTCCCTGCTGGCTCTGCAGCAGCAATTAACTAATGAACTAACTATTCCCAGAGCAGTGCTGACATCATCAATGATGCAGTGCACAAATATGTTTTGACCTGATAAGGCACCAAGTAAATGGAAGCTGCTAAACAGAATCTGCCTAAATGTTTCTACATACAAAATCCTGGAAATAATGTTTGTCACATTGGGAAGAAAGACCTTCTGTTTCAGCTTAAAACATAGCAAAATTCTATCTGCAAGCTGATTCAACCTATTTAGCTCAAACAAGCTGTTTGGGTTATGGCTAGTTAGGTAAACTCCAGTAGGCTTAACATTTTTTTATATCCCTCTGAAATTCTGATTATTACATGTAATAATAGAACTAAGAGTGTGTTTTTACACTAGGTATTGCTAAATTTGAAAATTAAAAATCATTTCCCCCCCCTGTAATCTGGGGAGAATGCATGATCACCCTTCTGTGATTCTGGGTATTTCTGAGTTTCAGTAGTCAAAATTACAACTATATGTGTAACCATACATTGAAGCCCTATATATATATACACACACACACACACACACGCCAGTGTGTATTTCCAGTCCTGTGACTATTAGATAGAAATGTTCTTTGGCTTCTGGAAAAGTTAGAATATGAAATAACATTTCAGCAGCTTTTGTTTTTATAGGTTGTATCCAAGTAAATTCTCTGTGTTTGTGTCTAGCATGGTAATAGTCAAGTTTTGCTTCAGGTTTTTTGCTCTTATTCTTACTGCTAGTGAAGTGAAGCATTAATNTGTGTATTTCCAGTCCTGTGACTATTAGATAGAAATGTTCTTTGGCTTCTGGAAAAGTTAGAATATGAAATAACATTTCAGCAGCTTTTGTTTTTATAGGTTGTATCCAAGTAAATTCTCTGTGTTTGTGTCTAGCATGGTAATAGTCAAGTTTTGCTTCAGGTTTTTTGCTCTTATTCTTACTGCTAGTGAAGTGAAGCATTAATTCCAAGAACCAGTTGAAAGAATGTTGTAATACATGAAAACTGTTTCAAAAAGGAGATGATCTTGCGTGTCAGTCTGTTTGATACATAAAACTGTAGCTCCAGCATCACAAAAGGGACATTGAAGTACACTTGAGGGAGGTAAAAGCAGATAGCCTATCTTGGGCTTCCAGGAGGACTCCAGGTAATTGTGACTATTTTTGACAATGTAGGTACGGAAAACGTTCTTCACGTTAGCGTTCTGCGATTTCTGTCGGAAGCTGCTTTTCCAGGGATTCCGGTGCCAGACTTGTGGCTACAAATTTCACCAGCGCTGTAGTACAGAAGTGCCACTGATGTGTGTTAATTATGACCAACTTGAGTAAGTAATCACAATTGATTTTCAAGTTGAGCCTTTTAGTAAGTGTACAGCTGTCAGTGATTTCTTGTGTTAAATCTGTAATTCAGGAAGTCAGAGGAAGTGCCTGAAAAAAAAAATAGCAGTTCAACTGTTCTTGAGACTGCTTAATTCCTAGTCTTTCTGTGCTAGCTCAGACAGCCAGTTCATATTTCTTTGCTGGTCTGTGAAGTGCTTTTTTTGAATCATGAATAGGGTTGCTGAGCACTTGACTGTATCAGACAGACTGCTCATTGTTCACAGTTGTTATTATTAATCAAAACTGGTTCTTTATTGTGTGATTGCTAGGGCCCTGTTTAAAATTTAGCTGGGTTTATTCTCTTCAACCTGAAAAAATGTTAAGGGACACTAGCTGATTATGGTGAAATTGCAATTGGTTTTACAATAATTGAAAATAAATCTGCTAGCAAGATTAATGCCTAGGTAAGAAACATAAAAGAGAATGACCCAAACAGTCCAGTGTTCTTGGATTGAGTTACTGATCTATTTGTGTAAGTCTTTGATGTAGATTTAGGATCTGGTGTGAACTGGCTCTGTTCTATTTGATTAGTTTCAGCAGAGGCTATTAAGTCTTCTAAATAGATTTTTGTATAAGGAATAATTTAAAATGCTATTTTTCTTCCCAAGAATGAATTTAATTTCCGTTTATTTTGGTATTTGTAACTGTTTCCATTGGCATCTCTGGAGTTTGTGCTCAGGGTGTAAGTTTCTGTACTGATAGATATAAGTTGTGCATTCTTGAAGAACCAGATGTTTACAATTCCATCTAAAAGATGAAAAATTAATTTCCACAAAGTCTATATTTAAGGCATGATCTTTTGATCCTCTGTGAAGTAAATAATACTTCTAGCAAGTCTTGCAGATTTAATGTGTTAGTGTGATCTTTATTTTTAAATTTAGAATTTCATCAATGAGGTTTTTGGGGTTTGGGATCTTTTTTGTAGTTTTTGAGTATTATATTGTGAAACTTCTGGGTTTTGCACAAGTTAGGTTGTTTTTGTTTTGTTCTTGCCTCACAGTTTGCTGTTTGTCTCCAAGTTCTTTGAACATCACCCCATACCACCGGAGGAGGCCTCCTTAGGAGAGACCACCCCAGCATCTGGATCATACCCCTCAGTGCCCCCCTCAGATTCTGTTGGGTATGAACTTATTCCTGCTGTTTAATAACATAACATTTCAGTACTGTGCTAAGAAACACTCAAAATGCTGCTTTGCAGCTCTGTGTTGTTGTAATCTGGCTTCTCATGCAAGTATATCCACCTATGCTTAACTTAAAACAAGTGAATGTTTTCATTCACATGAATTCTATAAATTAATAATGAGCCTAGGTTAAATGTGTGTGTAACTGTCTGTAGAATTGGGGCATTACCTGTTAAACTGATTTCTTCTACATGATAGCTTAGACCTGGTCTAAACTGGAAAGATTTTATACTGAAAATTAATATAAACCAAAATTATATCCTCACAAATTCTTCTAGTTTGTTATCAAATTATAATTTATAGGCTTCAAAGTGACATAGCTCAGTTTCAGAATAAACCACATTACTATAAGGCTGATGTGAACAGGTGCCAGTTCCAGGCTCATAACACTGCTTTAGTAGCTTTTCCACATACACTGCTTTAGTATCCTCCAGACCAGCTGTCTTCATCCTGTTCATGTTGAGGTGTACCAATACCATCTGTTTGCTGCAGCTCCAGGTTTTGTAAAAGTAGACCTCTAAAACTGACCCATCCCCCTGTATTTCCAACAAAGATCCTGGACCCTTTTGCCAGGAAGAGATAAGAGACCATATTTAAATCATGTTCCCAGTAGCAAAAAGATCAGTGCACCATGCACCATTAGGCAGTGGAACAAATATCCAGGGAAGAATAACTCAGGGATATATATCACACTCAAGAAATCTGGTGCATGTTTATTAAGAACACCAAATACAGAAGCCTTCAGAAAACCATTCCCAGGACACGTGTGCTGTGTGGAGTTGAGCTGAATGTGGCAGAGAGACTCTCTTGGATTAGTGAAAATTGTGCCTAAACTAAAGCAGAAACACAGTGGAAGCTACACAGGCATCTCTGGACTCTTAACTAGAAGATAAATTCTCTGGACGGCCAAGACTATTTTATGGAAGACCAAATAAAATGCCTCCCAGGAAAATAGATTGACAGTCCTGCAGAAGGAACCTCTCTTGGTAAGTACAGAGATTATGTTCTTACTTGTGCTATTTTGTGCAGATTTGAGTGAATTCAAAAGTACTTCTTCAAAGTAGTGAATGTTGCCTTTAGGTCCCCTGTGGATATTAGTACTAATCTAATTAGTATTAGATTATGGGCAAGGCTGCTTGTCAAATATTTGTCATGGTACAGCCAAAATGGTAACTGGGCTGGAACTATTAACTCATGAAGAAACTTGTTCGTACCAATTGCATTAAACACCAGTGGATGTCAAAGGTACTATATAGCCCTAATCCTAATATTCTAAATTGTCCTGCTTTTCAATTGCCTTTGTCTCACATTGGTCTATTCTTACCAGCTTGTGAGGTTACAGCAGTATGGGTTGTCTTGATACATGCACTACTTCAGGCAGTCTTAGTTTTGTGAAGTGAAAACAAATAGAAAAACTTGACACCATAGCTGGTTAATGCCTTGAGATCTTTAACTTCACATACATGAAGTATTAACATATAAATATACTTGCTAGTTGCTGTTTAGGAGCTTTTCTCAAGTGTTGCATCTATAAATGTTTGTAATGGCAGAAGATGTAAAAGGTTTCTAGCTTTCTCCTTTCTGCTTTTTTACTTTGTTGTACACTTTATTGATAAAAAAAAAAAGGCATACATCATGCCTGCAAAATTCTGTTCATTTTGAAAATAGTTTATGATTTTCAGCTGGTGTTCATATGTAATATGCATGTTAGTCATACAGTGTTCCCTTAGCATCTCTGTATGTAGTATTTCCTTTCCAGAAGTAGCTCAGATGTTACTGGATGAGCATATAGCACTGTCCATACCTTTTTCCAGTTATCTTTCATGCCTTTCTTTAATAATACTTCTCTGCTTTTCAAGAACATAATTGTGGAAATATTAATCTAGCTGAGTTTAAAAAGCTGGCCTTTTCTATAAAAACATGTACTCACCTGTGGTTTTGTTAAAGAGGACTGCTACAATATGGGACAGCAGCTCAGCTGGAATTAAAAAAAAGGCTCAAAAACATTTGAGCTTATCTTGTCTGGGAGGAGAATATGGGATTGAAATTTGAGAGCTGAGCCATGGGATAGAAAATAGGAGGAGCTACCACTTTAGTAACACTTCCTAGATTAATAATTGTTACTTTAACTTCTCTGTTCTAGCATTTTGCATGGAACACCTCACAGAGGAAGGGATGATACTAATCGTTTGGTAAACCTGAGGAAAGAGAAGGCAAACATCCTTCTTCATCTCTAGCCTTGTGAAGGGATCCCAGCGGCAGGCAAAGTGCCCAAAAGAAGGAAGTTTTTGTTGCAAGACAAGTTCAGGAGCAAAGGCGTGCAATGGGAGCAAATGTAGAAGTTTGAAAGAGAAAGGGACATAAAGGAAGAGACCATTGGACATGATGCAAAAGCTGCTAAACATGCTGGAGAACTGCTTCACTTCGCTCATGTGTAACATCCTAAAGCAATCCAGACCTGCAGCCTTTCATTCTTCCAACTGTGAGCCATAGGCAGTCCCTCCAGGTTTTCCACCCCAAGATGAAGGAGCACATATGGTCCCATTTCACATTTCCGAACCCCTTATAAAATTGTGTCCAGCCTCCACATTAGGTTTTGTGTCCCATTTTAGCTCTTTCCATTTGCACGATCCTGTTATGCCAAAACAACCATTTTAGTTACAATCTGCAGTTAACTGGAAAGAAAAGTGTAGGTCTCCCTGCTAAGAGCCATTTGTAATAAAATTGAAGTAAGGAAACTGTATATCAGACATTGTATTTGTTTTGTTCATTGCATTGTCATGAAGTTTTTCTTCTCCATCTTGGCTCATAAAATATGAGCACAGAATTTCTGAGAACCCAGTTCCCTCAGTCTCAGATACATGAAAAAGAGAAATAAGCAAGTTGGCAACATATTGGCTCTTTGAAAAACAACATTTCCCAATATGCTTCATCTTCTAAGTTGGAGGAAGAAAAGGGGAATGTCTGGTGCACTGTTCTTGGAAGCTTGCCAGTCCTTGCCTTTGAGCAGGCTCCAGCTTGTGATTAAACACCTCTGCTTTCCTTTCTGTCTTCCAAATGTTCACTGATCATTCTGCTTCAGCCGAAGATATGTGAATGCCTAGAAAAGCTTCTGAAAAGCCAAGGAAGCAAAGATACAGAATTAAAATATTACATTTTATGCTACAATGCCATTTACATCCTGTGGTGTGTAAGTGAGCAAAAGCTTTGTGTTTTAATTCCTAAAACAGTCAACTTTCCCCCTAAAAGTTCTGTCACCAGCTTTTCCAGGTTTCTCCATGTAAGTGTTTCCAGTGTTCCTACAATATACAAGTTGAGTTAATATGCTTTCTTGCTTTGCAGAAAAGGTTAGGTGTCAGAATCAGAAAACTCTGTCAGTCTCTACAACAGGTGAGGGAAACCTCTTGCTCTCCAAAACTTTATTTGCAAAAATCTGCTAGTGAACTGGACCTGGTTTGGAGGACTAACAGCAACAGTGTGGTTCTCTTGCTAACCCCTGGTATATGAAGCTATCAGAAATTTTAGGCTCATCAGGTTTGATCTTGGCTCAAAGGCCAAGTGCCCATGATTGTGATGATCCTGGCAGTTGTTTTTCACCTAAAAGCCAACATGGATGAAAACAAGATGTTATGGTGTAAAAAACTGCACTAATTTGTGTGGGGTAATGACTTACAGATCTGTCCCATGATGCTTCTAGACTGACTTCAGAGGGTACTGCAAGAAAGATTCTTAGCTTGTAGTTACAAACTGCTACTGCTGTCCTTTTCTCCAAATTGGCATTTGATTTGGGACTATTGAGTATTTCCAGGCTGCAGGGATGGGGAAAGAAAAGAATTGTTATGTTTTCTGGCAATGTCTATGGAGTACCACAATAATTGAATCAGAACCTGTTTGACCTCCACAATTTTAATTTACCTTGCTACTATAACTGAAATACCATTGTGTCCCAGATCCTTAGCAGTCCATAGAAACTGCTTGGAACTGGAAGTGCACAGTGTTCTTCATTAAGAGCAGTAACAACCACCAAATCCAGTCTGGTGTTAACACTCTGGTGTAAACTAAAAAAATCCAAAAAAAGCCTTGATACACATTTTGGCTTGCAGTAGGTTTGGTTTGGATATGAGTGTGCAGCCCTACAGGTAAATAGTGTGTGCAACACTGAGCCCAGTGGCTAAATTGAGATGGATTTGTTCAGGGTGTGAGGAGGAGAAAGAAAATCCCAGTCCAGGAGAGATGCTGTTATTTTAAAAAGGAACTGGTCCACACCTTATAATTGAAGCTAGGTGAATGTGAATTTTCAGTTCAAGCATTTGCTCAACTACAGCAAAATAAAAATAAAGTCAACAAAAACTTGAAGCCCAAATATACCTATCATAAGAAAAATTTCAAGAAAAATCTTTCCTGTATAGACCAGCTCTTAAACACTTATGAAACATCACACTGGTGAGTAAAGGACATTAAGGAAAATCTGTATTAAAATTTTCTTTCACATTTGTGAAGTGAACTTATTTATATCATTGCAAGTTCTAAAATGCAATAGACATACTATATGTGATTTTATAAAATAGTTTGTTTATATATAGCATAACATGTACAGACTTTTCTGAGTTACCTTACTCTTTCTTGTGGACCCAGTTTTGTGGAGTAGTTAATCTGTGGACACATGGGCACTTGCTGTGCTTGGTAAAGAGTATAAAAATTTTACATCTTATCAGTTATTCTTGTTTCCTGGTAAAACATCTTTCTGTTTTGCCTGATCAAAAGGGAGGGAACAATGTGCTAATCCCAAACATATGGCCCAAGGTAAAAGCATGTTCTGTCACACTGCCAGGAAAGGTTATAACATATTAGATTGAGTTTTGACAACTGTCAGCTTGTTGCCTCAGAAGCCGAGAATCATTTGTTAAAAGAATGCCCACATCTGGGAGGCTGGGAGAAAGTGATTTGTCTGCTTACTTGTAGAAGGTCTCTTCTAGCAAGGTGGCTGTAAACAGTTCACAAAGGCCACAGGAACAACAGAAACTCAGATCCTGATATTCAAACTGCATGTTCCTTTAAGACTCAGCCTGTTATTTTTTGGAGATGGGGGTTGGTTTTTTGTTTCCTTAAATTTTTTTTTTTTTGGTGTGTTTGGGTTGTTTGGAGTTTTTGAAGGATGTTTTTTGTTGGTTTGTTTTTTGGAGCTTTTTTTTTTTTTTTTTTTTTNTGTTTTGTCAGCACTATGCTTCCATAGCCTAAGAACTAGTTTTGGAACTGGCCTGGAATGGACAATGTCACCCTTTTCCAAATGATGATATCTGGCCCTGTTAGCTCCAGTGTCACTTCTACTCTTCTCGAGTAATTTCAGTGTAGGAATACTGTAGGAACGGCCTTTTGGTAGCTCAGAGGATCACTGTGTTGTTTGTGGTTACGCGTTTTTGATAGAACAAGATCTTGATGCAGATCAAGATCCAGCTTTTGCCACACACAGGCAGAAGCTGGTGGTAATATTTGCTGAGCTTCTTATCTCAGTAGGTTGTCTTAGCTAGCAAACCCCTTGTCTCTTTTACTTCAGTTAAAGCTAGTTATCTTTTTCAAGAAAAATTTCCATTTAGCAGAAATAACCTACTTTTTTCAAAGTGTCTGAAGGACACCCATTAATAAAATCATGATGGAGCACGTGGCTAACTGCTTATGAGGTTCCCATCTCTGGATTCTTTGTTGTCTAAAGGCCAGAGATCCTCCAAGTAATAGCTTAGAGACTGAAAAAAAAAGAAAAAAGGTAATTCTTTATCAGCGTGCAGTTATTTTCTAAAGATTTGGACTTCCTCCAGTAAGAATTTAATGAGTAGAAAAAGCTGTTCAAGTTGTTTTCAAACATGGTATGACGTAGCATGCTATCTGTGTTAGCAACATGATGGACATGATGACCTGTGACCAGAAATACAGAAGTAGCAGATGACCATTTATGACTCAAAGGAGGATGTAATTGAAACAATATTGCCTCAATCTGTTTTTTTCTCCCTTGGCTTACTCATGATCACAGAATATCTGATTGCTTCTGTTTTTGTCATGTGGCAGAGCTCAGATGGTGTGTCACCGTCAGTCCTGGTGCAATGTCCTGATGGATGTTGAGATATATTTCCCCTTATTTCCTTATTACCTGAGAACTCTCAGGAAGTTTAAGCAGGAGTTAGCTATCCCAGCAATGACAGTACTGGCCTGCTTTAGACACTTTTTGGACTTTTCTTCTGATACTTCTTTCATGCAGCATTTGACATGCTTGCCTTAACATGAAAATGGAGTGCCTTTAAATGTCAGTCAAATCCTGCATTAGGGTCTGTGCAGTGTCCCATCTCCTGATGTGTGTTCTAGTTGCATGATTTACTTACAAACACATTCAGGAGTTCAAAACTTTCTCATCTACAATATTTTACCTGAAGGTACTGGGGTAGCAGCGAATGAAAACTTCACCTTATGTGTATGTCCAACAGCTGCATTTAAAAAAACAGTTCTAAAATTATAAACAACTTCTGAAATGCTGGGTTTTTCAAGGCCCTTTCTCAGAGATTTGACCACTGGTAGTTTTAGTTCATTGCATCCCAGTATCTTCCCAATATCTATATTCTGTCATGTGACAGTAGGTAACTGCTTTTTTTTTCCAAGTTAATCAGGGTTAAACCCTCTGCCTCTTCTCTCCTGCCCCACTTCCCAAGCATATTAAGACATTTCTTTGGAAGACTTACTAGGCTGTTACTTGAATGAATTCACAAGCACTTTGTTTTGCCGTTTTCAATTGTGAGATTGTTGGCCAGGAAGGAAAAGATGACAGGTACTTAGGATACAGATAGCATTGTTTTCTGGGATCAATGCCAAACTGCATAAACTTCTCAATGAAAGGTAGGATAGTAGGCTATAAAACAGACCTGTTTCTGAAAAAATGCCAAGATGTCCTGTTGAAAATGTTAGTTTCCCCAAAGGTTTTTGAAGAGGCCAAGGAGCATTGCTTTCAAGAGGTGGCATCAGGACCTACTGCAGCTATATTTTATTTTAATTCTGAAGTTTCTCCCTGTGGACATTGCCTTATGGGCTTGATAATTAATCCATGAGTCACTGAATGGCTGGAGGACTCCGTTCCTCTTTTAGAACTTACAAAAAGAAACCAACTCTTTAAAACCTTGTTGTCAGATACCATGTATATTTTACCATAGTTTTCTTTGACAAAGTTGGCAAATGTTTTCATTAGCCTTTTGCCTTACATCCATTAGTTTGAATCATTAGGCTTAACAATGACTGACCTTGACTATAGTAAAAGATAATTGCCAGTTTATTGCACTTTAACAAAATTAATGGATAACTGAAGAAGTGACTTTCTGCCTTTTTACAAACAAAAAACCCAAGTATTTAGTTGTTTTGTCTTTTGAATATTCAATTCATTATACCATAATTAAAGGCTTTATCTACATTTATGACTGGCAGTGTTTGCATTTCTTCAGGAAGCTTGTTTGTGTATTCTGAACACTTATCTTTTCAGTCAAACCTATTGCATTGTAGCACTGTAAATAACATTTGAAATGTTGTGCTATTCAAAGTTGTTTCTTAAAGGTTGAGGTTAAAGGGTGATATGTTTATTTTTAGTATCAATGATACATTGGCCATGTTATTTTTAGTATCAATAATACATTATTATTAATCAATTAGGTTGAATTACCAGATGGAATTTTCACTCTTTCTTTGCTGAAACATAATCCCATCCATACATTTTGTTTTATGGCATTTTTTGACTGTAACATTAATATGAGATGCTAAGCATTTTGAGTTCTCAATTGGTTACCATTAAAGTAAATGCATTGCATTGACTCAGGGGTGAGGAAACTGCAGAGTATCTTGCTGTCTGCAATGCATGTTGGGCAGCATGAGTTTTTCAGATCAGGATTTATTATTACTAGTTTGGCATGGTATGGTAGAGTTTTCTTTGTTTTGACTCAGAACACTTGACAGCCATGTGATCAGGTAGTTGATGCAACAGAGAGTTGTTGCAATTGATCATAGGGGAGTAGAGACCGTTCATTATAAACTGTTTTTATTCAGGGCTTTAGATCAGTTTTTTTGTTATGTAGTATTATAGTTGAAAAGGACTTACCACACCCACTATGCAGTGTTTGAAGCCATTTGTAGACCTAAATCCTCTTTTTCCTTGACTTTGTTTCTCAGACCACCAATTCTCCCTAGTCCTTCTCCTTCAAAATCCATTCCAATCCCACAGCCCCTCCGACCAGCAGATGAAGACCATCGGAATCAATTTGGGCAACGCGACCGGTCCTCTTCAGCTCCCAACGTCCACATCAATACCATTGAGCCAGTCAATATTGATGTAAGTATTGCTAGCAGTTAGATCAGGAATGGTAGACTTGATGTGCTCCTTGTGCATATCGTTGGGTTAAATTCACTGTGTACACAATGTACGCTGTGTTTCTGAGATAATCCTCAGTGGTCTGTCAGAATCTTCCAAGATCATTCATTTTTCATGTTTTTTAATAGATTCTTTTTTGCTGTTGAGAGCTGTAACAACACAAATAATCCATTCTCCAAAAGCAGAACTGTCTTTTGACAGTCCTGTCCTTTTCATTTTCGAAGAAACATTCTGCCCCAAACAACTGCTTTTTTTTTTTTCTGTCATTAGTCCCAAGGCTCATGCTGTTAGCTGTAGCCAGCAACCACTCTTGCAAACCATTCTGTGTTAAACACATCGTTATGCAAGATAGAGACTTTTTAGTATTTGTATTCCAAGTAATATTTTTGGCATTGAAGGAAACTAAATAATTAAACTAAGCTGAGTTCACATGTTCTGATAGTTCCTTAAGAGTTTAAGAGCCCAGTATATGTTGTTCTTAGCATTCCTTTGGAATGTTCAGAAACTGCTACTACACTTAAGCTTTTTTCCACAATTTTGGAATCTCTGCATGGTGAAATGTAACTAATAATAATGGTTGGTATTAGCATAAGGACAGTTAGGACCTTTCGAGATGTTGCCTTTTGCTAATTTTCCTAACATACAGGGTTCATATTTTACCCTTAAATCTGCTCTCTAGAAATTAGTCATTTGTCAGGTGAGCAGTCTTGAAATCTGCCTGGACACTGAGGCACAAAATCTGTTTTGCATGTGAGCTGAGGGAAAGGTGAAATGTTAATTTTAAGAGTGTGGCTATGCAGACATTTGCATGTGGTATATGGCAGCGGTGCAGCTGAGGCATAGCCAGTGCTTTGGTAAACCACAGGTGTGTAAGGGAGCAAATATAATTATGGAACAAGAAGGGAACAAATACAATAGTGTAACCAAAAAAACCCCTTTATAATATAAATGGACATACAGAAGGAGACTGCTAGAATTTGCTACTTCTGTTTATAAAATCCTTAGTGTAGTTTGCTTTTAGTCTGGACATGTTGCAAAAGATACGCTCAGCTCACTGAAGATTGCAAGTGAAGAAAGCCTTCTGCCATTAGTCATTTCTGAGAAGAACAGTGTGCCTGGCTATGCAAATTGTTAAAAGAAAAAATAAAGCAGGATTCATATGACTGATGTACCTCAGTACAGGAAATTGATGTCCCAGGTTCTGATATGGCAATTCAAATCATTTGTGCTACTGTAACAGGAACACTTTACTCAATATTTCTTCCTATGTTTTGACCAACCGCAATTTTAAATCCATATTTTCTTGTCAGCATCTCTTTTGGGTGGTGTACATTTCACTTTACTACTGAGAGATGCTGTTTTAAAGCAACTTAATTTTGAGAAGTGTTGTAGTTCTTTGGAGTCACTGCTATTAGTAAGTCAGGGTAGGAAACCACTTTTATTTCATGGGCAGCATATGACACTATGAATTGTCAAACTTAAATCAGTCTCAATTCATTCCAGAATAGGAATGTTAATACCTAAATTAAACACAGCTTTTTAATTTTTTATAGGACTTGATTAGAGACCAGAGTTTACGAGGAGAGGGAGGTAAGTAGCATTTAAACTAACTACTGTATTACATTTAATTACACAACTGCTTTGCCCCTTCCCGTTACCCTACTTCCTTCTACAAAACACAGCCACAATGCAAAATATGACTAGAACAAAAAAGTGAATTTACCTTTGCTTGTCCATGAACTTAGTATTTGTTCCACGAAGATTTGAGTCATTTGCTGGTCATTCTGGGAGTGGGGGAGACAGAAGGAGAAAAAGTTTTGAAGTAGTATCTAGCTTTCTTAGGTTTAAAATTACTTTACACTCTCACTGTTTTACTCTCTCTCTCACCCACACACACACACACTCTTTTATTCACTCACATGGCTGCACACAGATACACTACAGCTTCCCAAAGATTTTTATGCCTGTTGTTACCTTTTCACCCATGGAAACAACAGGGGTTTTCCAGGAAAACCATCGTAGTAGATGGGCCTTCCATATGAACTGCTGCATCCTAAAGCAGCGTGAAATACTCCAGTTCTTCTCCCCCTCTACCCCTGCTGAAGTTGCTGCTTTGCTGTACTGCATGCCTGTGCTACTCTTGGAAGCAGATTATTAGGATCTTACACTAAAGTCAGGTCTTTCTATGTTTCCTTCAGTAACTCACTGCCCTAAATCACAGTTAAGTCAGAACTAGTGCCAGGAGGTTGATTTTTCTTCACTTGTTGTGCACGGGCCTCTTAAGTCATTTCTCCCTCTGGTTGTCAAGGTCCTGAAGAGGGCTTCTTATGTGCTGTATTTATTCCTATAAATATAAGAATAAAGCAGGAATATTGAAAACAGAGAAATACTAAGTAGGGCAGGCATATGACAGTTTTTCCAACTCCAATTCAGGAACATAGTTGTCTCCTACTAACTGTAACTTGCTTCAGCCCTAAGTATAGGTCTGAATTACCATAGTGCACCTTTTCCTGATCTCAAAGGTTTTGTACTGTGGGCTTTCATTCACTTTGTTTCTCCCATGCAAATCTGGTATTTGGTAGGATGTGTTGTGTTTGATGGAGCTGTCTTTAGTAATGCCAGCAATAGGTACTTTTCAAAAAGAAATTTCTGCAAGCTACTAATTGCAGGTTGCCAGTTTTAGCTATTTTCGTATGTGTTGATAGGTGTGGCTCTCCAGAGTTTTGCCCATTTTGTCCAACATTTAAATGTTGTGCAATCATGTTGGTTTTAACTTTTGATCATAAGCTGTCTGCTTGGCATCTGAAAACAATTGGCTATTTCCAGTCCTGAAATGGTGTTCTTGGGAATTGACTTTTTTTTCCTTCGAGTACAGAAGCAATCTATGATTAGGAGTCAAAGCATCCTAGTTATTTCCCATGACTTCTTTCATTTCTTCTGTGTGTCTGTCTTTCTGTCTCTGCCTGCCCGTCTCTTTCTCTCTAACAGCCCCTTTGAACCAGCTGATGCGCTGTCTTCGGAAATACCAATCCCGGACTCCCAGCCCCCTCCTTCATTCTGTCCCCAGTGAAATAGTGTTTGATTTTGAGCCTGGCCCAGTGTTCAGAGGTAGTTGGGCTCTTCTTTCTTGTTTTCACCCAAACAAAATAAGTAAATCCACAGATGCTGTTTGTGCCTCACCCTCACACCGTGTGTATGTAAGTGTGTGAGTTTATCAAAACACCTCTGTTTTTTGCTTGGCCTGGCTGGAATGCTTTGAATGTGCTTTTCACACATACTCACTTTCACCTTAACACGCTTGAAAATGATTATAAATGAAGTCTGACTTAAATCTTCAAAAGCAAGGAATTTCATAGTTGAGGTTTTTCTCCGGACCTTAACAGAATTTTTCTAAACAAAGGGCATTGGATTGCTTTGCAGTGATTTTAAAGATAAAATGATGTCCTTAACTTAGAATTTCCTTGACTGTTCAGTTTAAGTCAGTTCAGTGCTATAACAGTTTTCTATATTTAATATTTTCTGTTTTGAAAAGTGGTGTAGGAAATGAAATGTGAATTACAAACATTTCCATTGATATCTTGTTAGGTCTCAAGCTTTTCAAGTAATGTGTCATGTCAGCTTTCAACAAATACTTCATTTTGACAGTGTGCTATTGACACCACATCGGGGCTCTAGGTGGTTTTAGTAGTTTTTATTGAGTTAGTAAATTTGACTGAAACAGTATTTCTGTCCTGTACTATGTAAAATAAGAAACTTAGAATTTCATGTCATTGACCGTGGGGGTAATTCAGGCCTTAAGCTGTCAATGGATCTGTTGTATTGCACAAAATCCCCAAAAAAACTCTGTGGGATTTCATATGCTGGAGAAACCAACTATTGAGTAATAGCATGAAATGTTTATACTTGTGTCTCTACATGATACGTGTAGAAATGGTTAGTTCAGTGCATGTAGTGTGGTTTTCAAATGCTACCATCTTGGCTGTTTCAAAGACTTTTATTTCAGAATATGTCAAGAGCAGTTCACTTTTTGAACTTGTAAAGATCTTCCAGAAGTCTTTGTAAGAAGACAGGTGTTCCCAACAAGCAAACTGGCTACAGAATGAAATACGTTACGTACGGCTTCAGAGTCCAAGCTATTGACTTAAATCCAGCATTATCTGAAGTGTTCTACTCTAATAACTTGGAAAACAGGCCATCTGGTATTATTATGAACAGATTAACTACAGCGTTTTGCCATGTGCTGTAAGCATTTTTGGTGAAGGGTGAATATTGTGCTAGTGTTCCCATATTGCAGTATTAAAAGTTAAATAGGAGATTTTAGTTACCTCAAAGAAAATGCATCCCAGATTCTTGCTATTGCGGAGGAAATCTGTAGCCCAGTAAACTTTTGGAAAATTGCTCATGTTCTGGGAACATCATACATTTAATTCCATGTATGTTTGATTTCAGATGAATCATTTAATAAATAAATGGCAGCGTAGTGGCCATAACATGAACACTAGTCCATCCTTCAGGTCACTGGCTTCCAGCTGCTTATAAATGTAGTTAGGATGCCCAATATGCATCATTAATGTTGCTTTAGCATGTGGGACAGAGTTTACAGATGCTGTGTCCCATTTCGTATCTGTTGGTTTGTTATTTTGTGCATCCACTTCCAAGTGTATTGATTTTAGCCTCCTGAGTCCAGTGATGGATACATACAGTCTGATAAATTAGTGGCTGAACTTAAACAACAGTTTTACAAGTCACTAAGTCCATTTTTGAGCTCTAGTTGCCATTAGGAGACACTTTTTGCTTAAGAGGGGAGCTTCTAAGAGAGTATGAGGAGAAGTATTGTCTTCCACCACTTTTCAGAGCACTGATGTGAGAGAAGGCAGTGGGATGTTAGAGGTCTTGTTCAATGACATACATTGTTTAGCAAAGCAGCGTGAATTTAATTAACAGTTGACCCTATTTTATGTCCTTTGCATTGGAAGGGTCAGCATAACCTTGTTAGGAATAATTGTGATGTATTTTAAAAAGCAGTGTCTAGGTGAAGTGCTCTATTTGAAAAGGGCCACTGGGGCTCTGAAACAGCTCTCTTAGTAACATTTTCCTGCATAGATTTGTTTAGATAACCTACAGGCTACAGACATACTGTTCTTTTTGTGTTTCCTAGAATATGCTTCAAATAGCTAACTAAAGTACTTGCTCTTTTTTAATCCTTTCTAAAGTCTAATATTTATTTTTAAATAATAGTTCTCTGCTAACAGATAGCTTTAAAACAGCCAAATGATTTTTAGGTGGCACTTGGAGACTCAACCAAGAAAACATTTCAATTATTTGCATTTAGTCTATTTTGATTCCAAAGTACAGTAGTTCAGCTATTTGTTGGGTTCCTAAAAGCTTAGCTACAAAAAATATCAGAGGTAGATGCTGCTTACTAAAATGCTACTGTTCTTCTCAAAGAAACGGATGGAATTTAAAAAATACATTTTAAAGTATTTTTTTTTTTACTTAAAAAGACATTATCCTTTTGTTAATTCATGAACAAGAGACTGGAGACTATCTATACAGGGATGTTTTCTATAGACTTGTCTCTTCCTGAAATCTGAGACTTGAGCACTAATCTAATATTAGGACAATATTCCTGTATATGTTTGTTCTCTCTTAACATTCACATCGATGTGTAGAGATACTGCATCTTAAACACAGTTCTTGCACCTAATATCAATACATTCTTGTAAACTGGATTCTTACAGATAAAACTATCCTATTTCTGAAATTTAGGCTCAGCTGCAGGCTTATCTGCAACACCTCCTGCTTCTTTGCCTGGGTCACTGACCAATGTGAAAGCGTTACAGAAATCACCAGGACCCCAACGGGAAAGGAAATCATCCTCATCCTCAGAAGACAGAAATAGAATGGTAAGGGAAAGATCAGCTGTTTTCTTTTGTAGAAATATTACACAACCATATTCCTCTTATTTTATCTTTCATCCAAGTTTTATAAATTATTTTGAAGATGAATATGGCAATGATCAAGGAAACCGATAAATAATAGAGTGGGATAACCCACTTTAAATCCGTAAATAATTATGGAACTGATACATAAATAACTTAAATAATTGACTAAACTCACTTTTACTGGTGTGCCTCATATTGTAATGCCACTTTCCCTTCATATAACAGCTTAACTTTTCCCACCATGATTCATAAAGTTTGAAAGTAATGAATGTATGTAACAATACATGAAAACATAAAAACATTCACTTTTTTTAAACTCACAGTTTAGTATTATGATTAAGAATTTTAAATCAAGTACTACTTTATTTTTGGTAAGCGTTTCCTAATATTTTCTGGTTTGAACACTGCCAGAAAGCTGTTGCAAATGTTTCATGCCAGGCAATAATTTGGCATACCTGTGTCCTGAGGTTTTGTGTAGGCTTAACTTTTAAAGTCAAAAGACAACATCTGAAAAAGAACATCTTTTTAGGGCATGAAGGATGGGAAATGCTGGTGAGAAATTTTTAAGAAAGGAGCTGGTTTCAGAGACATTAATGCACTTGTTTTCTTCCTTTTTATTGTTTTTGCACATATATAAAGAAAACTCTTGGTCGACGGGATTCAAGTGATGATTGGGAGATACCAGATGGACAGATCACAGTTGGACAAAGGATAGGATCTGGATCATTTGGAACAGTCTACAAAGGAAAATGGCATGGTATGTGGCCATGATGGCAAACAGCTGTTCTTGAGGAGGTCACAGTGCCTGCCAGGGCACACCCAGCTGGACAGAAGCACGCCTGGGATTCTGGTGGGCACCAGGCTGAGCCAGCAGTGTGCCCATGCCACAGCGAGGGAGGATGGGCTCCTGGGCTGCAGTAGGCATTGCCAGCAGGTTAAGGGAGGCAGTCCTCCTCAGCACTGGTGAGGCCACACCTGCAATGCTGGGCCCAGTTCTGGGCTCCTCAGAACAAGAGAGATGTGGACATAATGCAGAGAGCGCAGTGAAGGGCAGTAAATATGATTCTTAAATTAATAAGTAGTGTGCTAAATAGCTTGTGTAGGAACTTCATATTGCTTAGAAACTCAACTCTTGCATGTTCTTCTGAACTGAGAAATTATTAGTGTAAAGATGAAACATTAAAAAGTAGAAGTATGCATCTTGATGAATGAGGATTTCAAATGTATATTTTTAATAGCTTTGACCTGGATATGATTTCTCAGAGTGAAGTAAGAGTAGTATTTCTAGATTTTACTGAATATTCACTTACTTTAAAATTGTAGTGATTTAGTTCATGTAAGCTAAAAAAACAGTGTATCCCAAAATTTCTGATGCTCTGTATAGCATTTTCTCAAGAGAGGAATATGTATCAATGGCACTTACTAAAAATTGCTGTTTTAAAGGTGATGTGGCAGTGAAAATGTTGAATGTTACGGCACCCACACCTCAACAGTTACAGGCTTTCAAAAATGAAGTAGGAGTGCTCAGGTAAGAATATTTTTAATGGCATGAAATAATGTGTGTAGATTTGTGCTTCATTAATCGCTGAATTTTAGATCTCCATTAGAACACATTGGTCTCACTCCTACGTGATGATACTTCAGGCAGAAAAAATAACCATTTAAAAATATTTCTTTGTACCCACTCTGTGTTTGTCTGCACACCTATGTTGTCAATACATGTATGCCCAAACACTCAGAATTAGTTTTTCCTAATGTACTACCCCCAGGGCACAGTCAAGCCTAGTGTGAGCTGTAGGCCTTTCTTTCCTCTCATTCACATTTTGAAATTGAAGGAGAACATGACTAATGGTTGGCTTGTCAGCTACAGTCCTGTCCATATTATCTGTTGTTTAATAGTTTCTGTTCAGTAACATTAATTTCTCTGAGGTTTTTTTTTTAAATGTAATTCTCATAAAGTCACTTCTTGATTTCCTTTCCCCATGTCTACTGCTTTTACTATCTCAGAGGAGGTATTTGGTTTGGGTTCAGCTCTTAAAAGAAGATCCATCAGCACGATATGATAGAATATATATTGTGAACAAACATTACATCAAAGTACAATCTGGAGCACTGTCAAGCATAATTGTGTTTTAAGAAACAAAATAGCAAGAAGGTTTTTGTCCCTGGAAACCTGATGTGTTGAGCTGGGCACCTACGCTGCGGAAACATCCCAAATAAGCTACGCAGAGAAAGGGAATGGTCAGCCTTTTACCTTAGAAAAATGTTAGTTCCAAAAAGTCTAAGCTCATAGTTGTGGAAGCAGAGGCTTTCTGGGGGCTGCTACTTTGGGTATCTCTTCATTTTCTTGACAGACTTTTGACAGAACTTAATGAAGTCAAACTTAGTCTTAGTCCAGTTTTTTGCTGGTGGTCCCTTAGATGGAGCCCAGCCTGTTTGTTTGTTTCAGAACATACATAGTCACTTGTTCTGTCCTTTGACAAGGCAGATTTACCTATAGGTGTGCCTTCTCCATTGTGATTCATCATTACTTAGCTTTGTGGCAGGATTTGCAAGAAACTGCTTATTTTTTGTTTCCTCAGCAGTTACTCTCAGCATCACTTGACAAATTCTTGAACCTGAAAAAGGCACAGTCACATAGCATAGAGCTGTCTTAGTCCACATTGCTGCAAGGACAAAGGCTCACATGCTGGGATCCCATGTTAATTTTTTAATATAATAAAACATAAAACAGCTCTGACATTTTTCATTTACTCCAGAGTAGTTATTCCATGTTAGTATGATAATAAAGACTAGCTTCAGGAATAAGTCATTAAATTAATCTAGCAAGAGGTTATCATGTTATCATAGTAAAGTTGAGATTGACCCAACACCTTCTGTTTGGGAATATATATGTAGACTGTGATAGATCTGCCTGGGTTTTCCTTATTTCCTGATCTGATTTCCTCCTGATTCTTATTTTTTTGTAAACAGGAAAACACGACATGTGAATATCCTGCTTTTCATGGGTTATTCAACAAAACCCCAGTTGGCTATTGTTACACAATGGTGTGAAGGGTCCAGTTTGTATCACCATCTACACATCATTGAGACCAAATTTGAAATGATCAAGCTAATTGATATTGCACGACAGACTGCACAAGGCATGGAGTAAGTATTGAATTACTTGTCTGCAAATGAGCACTGGGGCAATGTTTACTTATCCCCTTCACACTCTGGCTGACATTGGCAAATAAGGCCAGCTCTCTGCTCACTTTGCTGAGCCCAGGGTCCTGTCTCAATCATCAAAGCATTTGGTGAAAGTATCAGAGCTCTCTGAATAACAGGTTTCAATATCTGAAGAGAACATACTTATTTTCTTCTAAGGATTGTAAATAATGCTTACTCCCATAGAGGGCCATCGAGTTAGAATTTACCAAACTAGCCAAATATTGTGTGTTAAAATCAGAACACTGCTGTAAGACCAGAGAAATGGCACTTCAGCTGAAAAACCACTATGATGATTGCAGTTCATTGTGCCATTTTTCTGTTCAATATTCCATTACATTTTCAGTCAAGAGGCATGGAGGTGTTTGCAGCAACCAGCCTTAGCCTTCTGTTAGCCTGTGCATCTCCCCAGGCTCCATCTGTAGGTAGGGGAGATGCAGAAGCTGTTTTGTGAACATGATTCAAAGCAGAGACACAAACTGGGGCTTTTCCAGCAGTTTTGTGCCAATCTCATTGACTAAACAAAGAGCCTTGGGAGACTAATTCAGGCTGTATGTGCTGTGGGGCAAGTACTTTCCTCTGTGTTCCCTGCCATCTGTTTATCCAGGCTGCAATCAGGGATCTTTTTTCCACTCCTCTACTAAAAAGCAGTCGGTGTACCCGAGTACACATTGAGACTGGGAAGCACATTTAGCTCCTGCAATTTAAAAACACCTTATCTAAAGCTGTGACTAGCTCACAAAGTCTTGACAGTCTCCATTAAGGCTGGGATGCAGAACTTTCAGCATGGAATTGCATGAAAAAAATTAGTGAAGTTCTTTCTGCTGTGAATATTGAGTTAGAATTGAAAAGCAGGAAGTTGAAGCATAATTGTTATTCATCAGTAACATCAGATTTGAGCTGGAAATCTAAGCTTTATTTTATTTTTTCCTGTGAATGTTGCAGAAACTGTCATGGGTAACTGAAGTTTTACTGCCTGCACAAATGTGCAGTTTCAGTGTCGACAGAATTTATGTTTCAGTAGTAAAGTGAATTTTGAGTTGTTGATTGGTGAAGTATTATCTAACCCACATAATCTGTGATATTCCTTTTCAGTTATTTGCATGCCAAGTCAATCATCCACAGAGACCTCAAGAGTAATAGTATCCTTTCCCAGAGATGTAATTTTGGAAAGTGAAAGCATTCCTGGTTTTGGGGGGTTTTTCTCTGCCAGAAATTAACTTACTGATGTGTGTTCATGTGTGAATATTTGCCAAATAGAAATTTCACTGAGAAGGGGTAATATCACTAATAACAAAATAGGAGATGCTTACTGTGTCTTTTGATTTGATTGCAATAACATAGGGAGTTTTAGTTGGTATCACAAAGACTTTTTTTCATCCTTTCATTTCTTCATGTAATGAAAGATTATGTGAGTTGGCTCATGGAATATTTTCAGCTTTTCTCATACTTGGCACTTCATGAAAGCCACCTGGCCATGGTCTGTTCAGCACTGGCCCAGTCATTTCTTATGTAACCCTTACATACCATCATTCACCATGATGGCTGCTTAAAACCTATGTGATGTGGAAACCTTCTTCAGTGATGGTGAAAGATTAAAACTGTCATGTGCATGTTGCAAATTTGTAGCTGTTTATTGTTCTTTTAGGATAGGGCCAGCACTGCTTCTCTGTTTTCCCTTAACATTCCCCCTTTAGATATTTTTCTTCATGAAGACCTCACAGTAAAAATAGGTGATTTTGGTCTAGCTACAGTGAAATCACGATGGAGTGGATCCCAGCAGTTTGAACAGTTGTCTGGTTCCATTCTATGGATGGTAAGCAAGGGGGAAGTGGTGAGCTTGTTTCAACAAATTTATTTAAATTTGGCCAAACTTCCTGCTCCTATCCCTCTGGCACACTGACATATAAAAGCTGGCTTAAGCTGGAAAAGACAAGCAGTAATACGAAGTATTAAATGAATGTTTTTCAATTCTTCTTTAAGCATGTGTTTTCCAGTAGTCAGCAGGAAAACTTTAGTGTCTCCATCTTTTATTCTGAGGTTTATACTGAAATGAAAGTAGTGGCTAAGGAAAATGAGTATCATTAACCTAGGGTTAGGAGAAGGTGAGAAAAGCCTTGCAAAACGTCCTGCAAAAGAGTAGAGGAACTAGCTCAGCAAAAAGTAAGATGCTCTTAAGTTGGAAGGTTTCAAGAAGAGTTGCTTCATACTGCAATCTCCTGTGCAGCTCCACTTCCTCCTTTTCTCCCTGGGAAAACTTAAAGCTCTGTTAGCTAGCATTATTTTCAGTGTCATTAGAATTCTAGTTTCCAAATACCTTCTCAGCCTGGCCAAGGTCATTTTGCTCTGTCACAGAGGAATAAAAGGGATCACCAAGCTGAAATGAAGCAATGAATGTTGAGATTTATGTCAGCATCCCCTCTATATTAGGACCCAGTAACACCTGAAGACAAGAGTGAGCCTTGCACCTGTACCCTGGACAAGTCCATGTTTTGTTCCTGGTAGGTGAGGTGCAGCACAATATAGAGAAATAAAAACTAATTCTTGCCTTTTCTGATACAGGCACCAGAAGTTATTAGGATGCAAGATAAAAACCCATATAGTTTTCAGTCGGATGTGTATGCGTTTGGGATTGTTCTCTATGAATTGATGACTGGACAGTTGCCATACTCCAACATCAACAACAGGGACCAGGTAAGGGGAGGCACTGACTTCAGTCAAGTGTGGTCTGAAACAGAGATGGATTCAGCCTTGGGTGGTGAACTTGCTGATGTTCTGTGTGTTTGATGTTTCTGGTTCTGATGCTGTGAGATGACATTTCTGCATTTTCTAGATCTGCCTCAGCCACATAGCAACAATTTACTTAGTTCTCTTGAGGTATTTTTTGTGTTCTTTTTATTTTAAATATAGATGTTCAGCTTCTGAACTGGTTGCTAGGATACTTATTAGGGAGGAGCATATTACTTAATAGTAATCTGGTTTAGAACAGTTCTGCAAAGGCAAAATGATCCCCCATATATGTGTTCAGTTATTCTTCTCATTCCCCCAACCCCTCCACTTGCAGTGAATAATAAATAGTGCAGCTACAGGACTGACAAAACAGTAGAGCAGTCATCTCACTGAATGTTTTATATTCATTTTAACTTTGAGAGAGCTTGCACTATCTAACTGAATTGCAGGATATCAGCATTTCTCAAATCCTGCTTGTTGGACAGTATAACTTCCCAGAGTCTGGGGATCCTGTAAGAAGATTACTTAATTGTGAACAAGTATTCCATAAATCTTAATGATCCCACATGCCATAATATACCTCCATGGGATAGGCAGGTTTGGGAAGGCATACCTGATTCATTATTTCTGTCTCACCTGGAAATAGTATCTGTGCATCAAGATCTTTGGTGTGAGCTATTCTGTGTCTGAGCAGTGATGTATTTGTTGCTTCTGTGTCCTCATGCCTTGTTTTTTCACTGTCAGTACTTGAGAATTGAAACCATAGCAACGTTCATCTGTGAATGCCATTTTATAAGGCTGCTTCCATATCTGCCAGAACACTTCATCCCAATTCATCAAATTTGGAGTGACTCCTTTTTAGGGTTTTTTTTTCTTTTTTTATAATTTTGGTTTTGCCTTTTGGAAGAAGGGAAATGTCTGGATTGCTGGCCAGATGGATCCAGCCTTCTAAAAACAGTATTTGGCCTTGTTTGGCTTTTACCTTTCGAAATCTGAAAGATGAACCCAGTGATGTGGCTGCTTAGAATGAAGTGCTGAAACACATTTTAAGATGCAAGTGAAGCAAACATATGTGATCTAATGTCTTGAGTTTTGTCACTCCTTGTCTATTATATGAAAAGTTGTAAATATTCCTCACTCTCTGGCGCATCTACATCAACTACTATGACACAACCAAGATTCCTAGTGAGCAAAGTGTCATTCTTGTTATACCTCAGAGTGTTTCTCTCACTTCAACAGATTTTTCTAGACTGTTCTTGTAGTGATACTCTCTTTTCTCTAGTCTAAAATAAAAGATTAGCCCCTATATTATTTATAAAGAAACTATTTGAAACATAAATAGTAATGAATTTTGAATAATTTCAACTTGTGCCATTATTTAGAAAATACCAGCTGCTAGGTAATGCTAAGTCTGATTGCAGCAGAGTTAAGTGATGCAGTACACAAGTCTCTACTACAAAATCCTGCTCTGGCACATGGGGATTTCTAAAGGAACCATATGGGAGTTTTCTGTTCCTCCTTGATGCCAACACAGATGTGACTGAAACAGAAAGTTAAAAAAGGACTAGGATTGTGTTAGTGTAAATAACATGTATAGCATGCTTGAGATGTGAGGGTTTTCTGTTGGGTTTTTTGGTTGGGTTTTTTTTTCCCCAGTGTCAAGATATGAAATAGTTACACTTCATTGGAGAGAAGGTGTGATACACCTGCTGGGTTGTCTGAGTACTCAGAAAAGGCTATGATTACTGCTGTAGCATGAATGGATTTCTGATTAGCTGGTTTGGAAGTGCTTTTCAGTATTAGTGCTGCTGCAGTACTCAAACCACGTTGTAATTGACCTTGGCTTGACATGATGATGTTTGATGGTTTTTTATATATAGAAGAGATGATTAACCACATTTATGTTTTGTTTTCCTGCTTCCTGTCAGTTTACTTAGTTTTATGCTAAAGTTTTATCCTTAGGGGAAATATAAGCCTCCCATGTTAAAAGAATTACTGTAAAAATACCAAGCCTGTCTGTCTCCTTTTCTACAGAGAAGAGGCAGTTTTTCTTTTGAGTGTTCTTTTCTTTTTTTTTTTTTTTTGTGAGAGTGGGGGAGGTGGTCAGATGTCAAGAATAAGCTTATATGTTAGAAAAATATATGATGAAATCAATTCTCAGAAGGTAAAGGGTTTTAATGTCCAAAGTCCATGTGTTTCTTAAAATACCTTTCAATGTGAAGTTGTTGTTGATTTGTAATATAAACCAGAATATTTCGTTTTACAGAGTTTTTATTTTTAGACATTCTGTTCCTGCCACAGAGTTGCTTGTTCTTGTTTTTGTCAGTTTTTGACACCGAAGAACTGTTCCTTAGATGGTTATTGCTATAAATGGTAACCATTTACTAGTGTTCAAGTTTCACAGAAATCTCTGTGAGGAGGAGGGAAGATCTAATTTTTTCTTTGTACTGAATAGGTTAGCAAGCATTACTCTAAGAAATTTGTCAATTTCAATACCAGATAATGCTTCTTGGGAGCAGAAAGCTTGCTACTTCAACCAAAATAGTCTATCAGAATGTTCACCTTTTCTTACTGTTTATTTTATCAATTGAGTTTCTTTCTCTTTCATCTTTTTTCCCCTTAAATAAAGATAATTTTCATGGTGGGACGAGGATACCTATCTCCAGACCTCAGCAAAGTACGGAGCAACTGTCCCAAAGCTATGAAGAGACTAATGGCAGAATGCTTAAAAAAGAAAAGAGATGAGAGACCCCTTTTTCCACAGGTGAGAAATGCTCCTCTTTAGCTCTCAACAGAGTTTACACTTCAAAGTTGTGAACTCACTGGCCAGTTCCAAATTTTTTTGATTAGTGCTATGGCAGGCTTTCATAAGAGACCTGGTTCAGGACCTGGTTAGTTCTGTTTAATTAGAAATGCCCCCTTTAATTTCAAAATGCAGGTATTAAAATGACCTATGTATTTGGAAAAGTATTTACATGTTGGAGAATGTTTCAGCTGGGAGCTAATGAAAGTAATAGTCACAGTTAGACAAATTAGTACTTGGTATATGTGCTCAGAAATGTTTACACTGCCCTCCTTACTCTCCCCCAAGCTTCATGAAGGGAAACTGATAGTTTTGCCACAGAGCTTGATTTTTATCGTGCCTGCTGAGGAAGGTTTGGGTTCAAAAAGCTTGAGGGGGAGGAGGGCAAAAATCTGATTTTTTTCTGTTTTGAATGTAACCAAATGGTTTTCAAAAGACAAGGAGCTCCCCCTGCTGACTTTTTGGTAAATATTATTAAGCAAAATGCTGGCGGAGCTGGGTTTGTTTGCAGCAGTGGCAGGTACAGG
>VZSE01008989.1:945822-958233 GCA_013398275.1 Promerops cafer
ATTACCTTTTTAATTCTCAAATAATATCTCAAATAATTCTTTACTTTTCCATTCCTCTTTCCCAGTTAAAGGTTCTTCTTTTTTTTCTGAAATCCCTAAATGACTATTAAAATCTGAATTATTACCAGAAATAGGCAGAAGGACAAAATGAGTGATGAGAGAGCAATCTCTTTTTTATAAATTTATCTTTAATCACCAGTTTAGAAAGGCAGACTGAAAAATAAATCAAATAGAGCATGTTTTGAAAGTGTAGCTAAGCATAAATGTTGCTTAAAAATTGACGTCACAGGCAATACTTGGTGACTTTTTTGTCCTTCTCTTAAAAGAAAACGTGTGAAACTTGAGGTGTTTCTAGAAGATACTGTGAACAGAGTTGGGAGGTCAGTGAAATGTAGGAGAAAAAAGCAAGAAAAAATTATCCAATATTTAGAGTATTTAGACCAAGAGTTTCATCTGGTGGTAGAACTAGTGAAATAGGCAATTGGATCCATCATGAAGCTTTTATTCTATTGTTGTTCTAACTTAAACCTGCCACCACAGTCTGTAAAGACACACAGAGCTTGAGGCCTGTCACAACTCCCTGTGCCACCCTTACTTTGGAATTCAGGTGTTCTCCCTTCTCATTTCCTAGGAGACACAGAGCCCTTTCCCTGCTTTCTTCAAGTTCCCTTAGAACTGGGTCACCTGTTCCTCACAGGCCTTTTAGATGCCTTTTCTTCCCCCTCCTAGAGCAGACAGCTGACAACTCTTCTTGGTTCTCCTCTTTGTAGAGCAAGACATTCCACAGAATTAACACTATAAGGCTGGAATTTTGTTTGCAGGGATGTTTCTGTTTTGTTTCCAGTATTCAGAATAAGAATCTTGAGAAAAAACAAAGCCAACAATACAGTCACTCTTGAAAAGATGGAAGGACACCAGATAGGGAGCAGTTGTTTGAATGTAATGGCATTCAAAACACTTCTGTTGAACGAAACAAAGGCTCTCTTGTGCCTGCTTATCACTCCTTCAGTATTAGGAAAGTTCTGAGAAGTGCTGTCAAGAGAGTGGCACAAACTAACCCAAAATGCATATGAAACCCAACATGGGGAAGTTAGATGTATGTTTCTTTTCAATTATGCTTAGTTAGACACCCCTCACTAAAAATCCTATAGAACACAATTTCTTTGTGGGTAGCAGGGAAATTTTTTTTTGCTAAGTATAGGATTAAGAGGGATTAATATTTTAGACTCAGCTTCTATTCAGTCTTCTGTCAAACTCCTGAAAGACTTTGGGCAGCAATTTTTACTGTGCCATAGTTGCATCCCCTCAGAAGTGGGACTAAGAGTCTGTCTCACAACACGGTGACACTAAGGAAATTATGTAGGATTTCAGGACATCATCACATGTGAAAATACTGCATATAATTATTCTTTATTCAGTAATTCTGAAGGAACCATGGAGTTGCTTTATTTGTTATGCTCCCTGTTAGTAAGGCCTAATTTCTGGTCTGGGATTGAGTAGACATTCTCTCCATTCTTATATTTCTGTCAGTGGGTTGCTGTGTTGGTGTCTAAACCAAATCCTAGCACTCTGTAGCACTGGTTTTCTAGTCAGGCACTTTACTGTATATAGTCTTTAAAGGGTAAAGGATGTCTCATATAGTTCTTTGTTATTAAATTAGTTTTACAGCAGAACAGAACTGGTTTGCAGTTGGATGCATTTATTGAAACTGGTGCTTCTCAGGAGGACATATGTGCAATAAGGAATTGTAAATAAAATTAAGCTGACACATTTAATTTTCAAATGCATGATGAATTAGACTTTGCTTGAATTTTCACCTTCTTGGGAAGAATGGGTATGGCTTGCTTTCAAGAAATCCTTTGTTGGTTAAATATGCTGGGTCTGTGTTCAGTGTTCTCTCACTGTGTATTCTCTTGTGCTTTAATTTTAACAGTTTGCATTTTTTAACATCTTTTATATTCAGCCTGATGTTCAACTAGTCTCATAACTGAAATCACCTTTTTAAACCAAGCTCTTGTCCTCCCTCTACAGGAGAATTTGCAGCGTTCAAGTAGCCACAGCACCATGGCAGCACCCACTCTGTTATTTAAGTCTTGTGTTCCTACAGTTTCTTAACATCAAAACTCCATTCTGCTCCGCAAAACCTAAAGTAATTTAGAAAAGATATCCATAAGCTTAAAAGTGGAGCAGAATGGAACCACCAGTCCAACACAATGGGAAAAAGTACCTTTTTGGGAACCAGAGTCCTCTGCTGCCAGTGTTTCTCCTTCAACACAAACCACCACGTGCATTCGGAGACCTGCAGTGGCTGCCTGTGCCGTTGGCATCATTCCCAGGAGAGAGGAGAGGGCACTCGTGGTGTGCCTGTGGTGCTCGGGCGCGAGGGGATGGAGCTGCTGCTGCTGCACCTTAGGAGACTTGCTTTGGATGGTCTGCCGGCCGGCTTTCTCCCTCTAACAGCGTAACCATCAGAGGCTGAACATCTGATGAGTGCTAATTTCAAAGAACCATTTTCCATTCTGATCCTTTTTTTTCTTGGTGTGCTTACTGATTTATGGACAACGCAGTATCCCCTTTTCACTGTTTTACAGTGTCAAACACCTCAATCTGTCTATATTACTGGGGTTTATTCCTTTAAAATTGAAAGTGTGGGGCAGTGGGAGCTGGAGATGTTCTTCTGAAGGCAGAGAGGTTCATCTGAAGGAAAAGGGGATGCTGCCACACCTTTTTTTCAGATTTACTTTACCACTTCTTAAAAAGAACAAACAACAACCACCATCCTTAACCTTTTTCCTTTTCCAGTATTTTCTTGGTGTGTGCATATACAACATCTTTTTGAAGGATTAGGTCGATCTTTCTTTTGTTGGTCCAGCAACAAACTGAAGTTTAAAAAAATGTAGCGAGATTGTCCTCTCTTGTATTTTTTTTTGTATCATATGATACAATGTATTTATCAAAGATGCTACTGCAGCATCTAAAGTCTGTAGAAATCCTGATACAGACTGTGAATGGTGTATGTACCTACTTTAAAAGTTTTATTTTAAACGAGGGTGCAGGTTAATGCCAGGTACCTTACCAATATGTAATGTTTTCATAAATGAGGAAAAAAGTTCTCAGGTTGAATTGAATACAAATACAATCCCCCCCTAGAATTACACATTCCAAAAATTATGTTTTGGTACTTTCAAGAGCTTTTTTTAAAGGATTTTTATCCTGTTAACTAAACGTTCTCTGATAAGTGTGTGTGTAAATGTGGAGCATCTTGTCCTAATGGCAAGTTGTTAGATCAAACAAAACGGTACTTGCTGGATCCACGCTGGCTACTCCTCCTCTCATTGCTTTCCTCCCTGTCATCTTTTCCCTTCTGCTTGTCTTTCCCTTCTGTAAACTTTGCAAACTAGGACAAAGGTGGCGGTATCTCCATTTAGAGTGCTTTGTTTTCCTGTCCTCCAGTCCTGGTTTTCAAATGGTTAGTAGCTTTTTGACAAGTTAGCCAGTCAGGGAAAACAACTCATAAAGTTCTGCACATCATTTACCTCTAGTAGAATATCTCGTGATGTGATCTGCTTGCAGAGTTCTCTGGTATGTGGTATTACCTGTAAATTATTATGTATAGAGGCAAGGCAGACCACATTGGAAAGAAACTCAAGCTCAGACAGAAGTTTCCAGAATTTGATTCGTATCAGCCCTGTTCCACTCCAGGTGAGGCAGGAGAACTGACCCTCCTCTAGCAGGGAGGTTCTTGCTGGGAGGAGGTGAGGAGCGTTTAACAAAATCATGACAAATAAATGAAGGAGTTAAATGTGTGTGAATGTGGTGTCCATGCTAAACGTGGATGTACCGAGTGAGGGTGCTGTCCTTCCCTCTCTAGGGAAAGCTGGACTGTTCCTGTCTGCAGAAGGTTGCTCCCAGATGAAGGGAGAAAAGCACATCGGACATAGAAGGCGCTTTTAATACCCTGGAATTTTGTGGTGTTGCTGGTAGTCTGTTACGTTTGTCAGTAAATATTTACTGGGGCTATAGGGACCAGACTGATCTGAAGTGGGAATTAAAACTGAAATACTGTGTATTCATATTAATTCCACAAACGTTAGCAAGATAGCAATAGTGAATGACTTAACAGTCACTACAAGAATGAAGTGATTCATGTTGGTACATGAACAGAATTGATTTTGTGTACAGGACGCATTTTAAAAACGAAGGAAAAAAAAAAGCACAATTTTTTTTCTTGTCTGCTGTGGGTCTTCAAATGCTGTAAGGTTTTTTCCTTAGTGAGGTTGGCAGGAATTTAAAAAGTAGCAATAGCCACTTTCCAGTGTGGGGAGAAGCTGATGCAGAGCAGTGGTATGCAGATGGTGCAGTCGGAGTGCTCCCTGGTGATCATCTGAGGCCAGTACCTGAGAGGTGGAGGGAGCCTGGGGCCGCTGGTGGCAGCAGGCAGGTGAGAGCATTTACCAGATGCAGGCTCCTAGGGGGGAAGGAGTCACTGCTTCTCCTTTCCTCCGTGCTTGGCTCCAGCCCCTTTATGGGCTGTGGCCCCATTTGTACATCAGGGATACTGAGGTAAAGGTTCTCTCCAAAGAAGCTGTTAACAGAGCAAGTATGGACAGGTGGTTCAATGCTCATTTGTTTCACAGAGCCTGTTAAAAGCCCTCGTTTCCTTCCACAAAGTCATGCTGGCAGAAGATTCTCTGTTAGGAACTTCATTCTCTCTTTGCTTAAAATGAACTTACTTTGGTGAAGATTCATTACCCATTAGTCTACAATATGCTTCTTGAGCCCATAGGAAAAGCACAAGGAAAATTGCTATCCTTGTCCATGCAAAGCACTTTATACGTAACACATGATCTCTGGGGGTTTTTTAATTGGGGTTTGTTTGTTTGTAGTTTTGTTTTTTCTTTTTTGTTTCTGGTTTTATTTTTTTCCCTGAGGAATGTGCAAGTTTGGCTGCTGTTTAGAGAAGTCCTTTCAGGATGCATTTCTACTGGTTTTCTTGTTTGTTTGTTTCCCTCCAGATAGCTGTAGTAATGCGTGTTTGTCTGTAAGAGTTCCCAGGTAATGCTCATGCAAAACTTTGGAAGAAATGTAGTTTGTAAATAATTGGGATTCTTTTTGGCTTTATCTTTTCCTTCAGGATTTTTCTGGATGTCTTGCATGCCATCAGAACCAGTCTTAAAGATGCCCTGTAGATGTTTAGTGAATGGGGAAACAAGAATAGGTGAGAAATGAGTGCTCTCTGTAGCAGTGGGATGACAGAAGAAAACTGAAATGACCAATGCATTCATGCCTGTTACCCCAAATTCCTTAAGCTTCTTTGTGGTGTCCCAAGCACAGGCACATGCCAGAGTATGGAAATGTGAGTACATACTTTGTGTGCACATGTTGGGATAAACGCCTAGAGAGTCATACTGCTTCTTTTAGCTCTGTAGTGTCTTGTATTTCCTAATCATTTGCAAAAGGACCAGTATCCAGTCCCAGCTATTCATGTCTTTATCAACCAGGCACAGACCTTCCCCTCTGCCTTTCCTTTTCCATACAGGTAGCAGAGGTCTGTTACCTGTTACACCTTCCTGCTCAGTATGCGATTGTTTCCCCTGGCATATTTGCCAGAACTGCAACATCGTGGTGGAGCTCAAACCAAATGGCAGGAATATAGAGGCCAGGTTACTTTGAAAGTAATTTCTGTGTCATTTAAGTCCTACTTAGCCCCAGATACAATTAGCCCAGCCATTTCTTTTTTTTTCCTAAACTCATGCAGGTCATTAAATGAATCCACTTCTGCTTTTTATGCTTACCCAGAATCATCTTTTCTTGTACTTGAATGCTCTAGCAGCTGATGATGATGCAGAATGTTTGAGAACAAATACTGCCATTTTACCATAGTGTCTTAGCATCACTTGGATTAGTATGTGCTCATTAGAGGCAGAATTTGGCCTTTGTGACATAAAGTGAGTGAAATTCTCTTAGTTGATAAATACCATGTCTTTCCATAGATGTCCAAACTGGGGGAAAAGTACCCTGAAGGTCACACATAAATAGTTTTTCTTCTGTGTTTGCATGGTGATGTAAATGCATCCAGCATTTTACAGAAGGCTGAGGGAAGCCAGATCCCCAGACACCTCACAAGCAAGTACGAATTGAAGCTTTGATAGCTGGAGGGGCTAAATTTAGGGAAGAGCCATGTAGACATTTCACAGTTTTGCAGCCTCTAGATTTCATTCCCTTCTTGACTGTGAGTGCAGCGTGTGTAGCACAAACTCTTCATAGTACTGTAGACAGCATGTCCTCTGTGGATAAAATGTATCACCAGTAGCACAGTGGGACAGGCAAAGCTTCTAGGTACAGTCAAGTTAAAAAGCAGCTGCATGAGTAGACTCTTAGGGTATCACTCTGAAGGTGCTGAGTGTTCTGGTTTTCTGTGATGCATTTTATGTAGAAGTTTATGAAACAAACTTTGTTTACTGCAGCCTTGTTACTGTGCATTTGCACTTGGTGTTTGTTTTGGCATGCATTTGAAATATTTCTTCATTGCTTCATTACTTCATAGCAACTTCATACCCACCACATGAAATTGAGCCAGGGCAACTACTGGATTCTGCCCCTGGGGTGGGTAACCCTGGTTGTGGGTTTGACTGGGGGATGAGAGGCTGGAGAGCACAAAGGGACCTGGGGGTCCTGGTCCGTGGCAAGTTGAACAGAGTCAGCAGGGCCCTGGCAGCCAGGGGGGACATCCCTGTCCTGAGGGCATCAGGGACAGCATGGCCAGCCGGGCAAGGGAGGGGATTGTCCCACTCTGCTGTGAGCTGGGGCGGCCTCACCTCGAGTGCTGGGGCAAGTTTTGGGTACCACAGTGTAAGAAAGACTATTACTATTAGACTATTACTAATAAACTATTAGAGAGTGTCCAGAGGAGGGCCACGAGGGTGGTGAAGGGTGTGGAGGGGAAGCTGTCTGAGGAGCAACTGGGGTCTCTTGGTGTGCTCAGCCTGGAGGAGACTGAGGGGAGATCTCACTGCAGTTACAGCTTCCTCCTGAGGGGAAGAGGAGGGGCAGGCACTGATCTCTTTTCTGTGGGGACCAATGACAGGACCCAAGAGAATGGCCTGAAGTTGCATCAGGGGATGTTTAGGTTAGATATCTGGAAAAGGTTCTTTATCCAGGGGATGGTCAGACACTGGAACAGGCTCCCCAGGGCAGTGGGCACAGCACCAAGCCTGACAGAGTTCAAGAAGCACTTGGACAATGCTCTCAGGCACATGGGGTGATTCTTGGGGTGTCCTGTGCAGGGCCAGCAGTTGTACTTTGATGACCCTTGTGGGTCCCTTCCAGTACAGCATATTCTATGATGCTGTGATTCTTACCTAGTAAACTATCAGAAGAGCAGAGCCAGGTTGTTAAAATGCAAAAGTTGGCATTTAAGTTTCAGGATGCTAACCCAGAAGCTACTAAGTCAGCACCATGACAGCAGTAACTATGAACCTGTGGAAGGAAGAAGCTTTAAAAAAGCTGCAGAATACAGACTACACCAAGAGTGAATTCAGATGAAAACTAACTTCTCTCTTTTGTTTAGAAAAGAGAGGTACTAAGACCCTCTGTTCAATGGTTTACATAGGGATCCCCCAAAACAGTTTTTGTAGTTTGCCAAATGATCATGTGCCTTTGCAACCTTAAAAAGTACAACAGAATGTAAACCAGGTGCTTTGTAACTAGAGCAGTGTCTTTGGTTTACATCTGCTGCAGTAGTTTTGTATATAGCTATCCCTGTAGGTAGGTAGTTTGGAGTTGGTCAACTCCTGTAAAGGAGCAAGGAGGGCAGGGAGCATTCCTCAAAATACCTGTTAGCATTTCAAAGCTAAGAATTGAAGGATACCGAAGTTAGTTACAGTAAACCTGCTGCTTGAAATCTGCTCTTTCAACAGGTAAGGAGGTTCATTTAACTTAAAAACAAGTAAGCCCTCCTCCCCTTCCAAAGACACAGAGATCTTGTTAAAGAAAGCTCCAAAGAGGCCCGAAGTTACACTCTCATAACATCTTGGAATGAGATGGTAGATGGAGAATGAGAGCTAGATGAGGAAAAACTGATGGGTAGCATTCATGTAATCAAGGGTCACATATATCAGACCATGCAGTTAGTTCCTTGTCCCAGAAAATGCAGTAAGTTTTGTTTCTGCAAAGTCAGCAGGTTTCCTCACTTCTTCCTGGGCCTCTTGCAGTTGCTGTTCAATGATCACATCCCATTATTGCACATTAACTGTGGGAGATGGTAGGTGTCTTGTCAGCTGAGGGACAACCAGTAGGTGTGAATTTGAGTTGTTCAAATTTGACTGGTTACATAGACTTCTGGCAGTACCTACATATCAGTGTCATATTTAACCTACCTGTCCATGAAGGACAAAATAATGGTTTTGGATATTAGTGTTTTTTCAGATCTTTTCCTTTTCTTCCTTGGGGCAGGACTTTTGGCATAATAGTAACTTACCAAGTTATGTCTAAATACACAGTTCATATGAGATATCAGAAAATTTTAATTGGGGTTTGTTCCTTTTAGAAAACAAAGTGTTAAAACTGTTTTACTTATGTTCCAGGAACTATCTGGAATCCTTCTACCTACCCCAAATTCTGCACTAAAAGTACATGTGATGGTTATTTTTTATCTTTTTTGGAGGGGGGATTGTTTTTTGTTGTTTTAGGTGGGGTTTTTTTGTTGGGTTTTTTTTGTTTGTTTGTTTTGTTTTGTTTAGGAACTTCTAAACTACCTAGTATTTGCTTCATAGCATCCAGCAGCAGTGTGCTCAGCTCACCCAGCCTCCTCAAGAGCCAACATTGGTGTGTCCAGTCATTTTGTCTAGTTTGTTCTGTTTGCAGCAGCTGTACTTTAGAATAAGCCTTGTGTGACATTTACTTTTGAGCAAGTAAACTACAAAAATAACTTCTTTTTTTGTTGTTTATTTGGGTTTGGAAAATGGTCAGGTTTTGTTTTGATCAATGTCATTCTGTGTTGCATTTGTGTATTCACCCTTGTTGAAGAGAAAATCCATCTGTGTGTTTGGGAGTTCAGTGGAACATTAGGAGAAGAAATGACGCCCATCATCTGGGCCTGGATGTTGGGTCTAGGGGGAAAAATGGACCAAACTTGGGTGTTGGGTTATTTGGGGATGGTGGGGGTTGTGAGGGCATAATTTAAATTAACTGTCTAAAATAAAGTGTAAGTGCAATAAATGTGCTTTTTTATTCAAAGCTGTGAACCTTTAGGAAAAAAAAAAAACACAAAAAAATCAACCAAAAAAAAAAGCACATCATTCTTTCATGAGCCTTGTGTCCTACCTGCCTCCCCTTCCCCTCTCCACACTTCTCAACTGACAGAAACCTGACAGTGGCCAACTTGCATGTGTTGGCAACCCAAATTAACATTGCTGTTCTGATCTCATAGTTGGGTTTGGGGAAAGTCCTGCCCCCTACTTCTTTTCCACTCTTGAAATCTTGGGATCCAGTACTGCCCTGTGCCTCTAGAGCAGGGTCTGCCACTACCTGGGATGCACAAGCCAGCCCCTCTGCTCTGTGGTCATCCTGACTCCAAGTGCAGAGCTCCTCCTTGCCCTCCATTCTCCAGGTGTAACCCTCCTCCCCACCTCACTCCGGGTGTAGTGGAGGGTCTCCCCGGGCTGGGCAGTGACATTATTCTTGAGCAATTGCAAAAGCAATCAGCCATCAGCTGCCCAATGGGATCCCTTTTCCCTGCCCCAACACACATGCAGGCTGGCCACTGATGCCTTCTGTGACTCTGCCTTGTTTTGCAGGAGCAGGTGTAGGTGTGTGTAACCTGTTGTGCATTACTTGCACTCTCTCTTTCTTACTTGAGCACAGGCTGCTTTTCCTAGATTAGGAAAGGGGCACAGGTGTCCTGGGCTTCCCAGGAGAGCAGGATGCATTGAGCAGTGGCAGAAGGGGTAGCACTCACTGGTTGGACCCTCTGGGGGAGTAAGAGAGGACTGGCTTGTTTAAAGTTTATAGATACCCAGATCTATATCCTTTAAACTTTATTATTTTTATATATAGTCAAGACAATGGCATTACCTCATAATACAGAAGCTTGTTTATGAGAGGCAAAGTACGTAGTAAGGAGAGGAAAGGGAAATTTATATACAGATTTGATTTCTTTTGTTTGTTTGTTCCTTAGTGCAATGAAATGTATGTCCCACCACTTTAAACTCTGTGCTAACACATTCCTTTCAGCTGTATTCTTTTTTTTTTTTTTGACCACCAGAGGTTTGCAAGGGGCTTATGACTGCAAAGTAGAAGGTCCAGTCTGGTTACTTAAAAAAAAAAAAAAAACCAACCCATTGTGTTAGTAGATTTCCATAGCTGCTTTTTAAAATCTACAATGGAGTAATTGTTTTGAAACTTGTATTTATTTTTTAATTCATAACAAAATGTTTATTTTTGGTTTCCTGTTATGTAGGTCATGGCAACTCCCCTTCGTTCCTTCTCAAGTTTCCCCTGTAATTGCCAATACGACTTATTTTTCTTGTTTGTTCCTTCTCCCTTTACTTTTGTTGTCCCTTCATTTGTACTTTGGAGTTTTTCTCATGTAAATTTGTACAATGGGAAATATTGTCCAGTTTGGTTAGAGAGCATGGAGACTTAAAACATATTAAAATTTGATAGCTGAATTCAGATTGAAGAAAACTATTTCAGTGTAAAGTTATTTAAAGAACTCTGTATTATATGAAAGGCAAAAAGTTCTATGTACTTGATGTGAATATGAGAATACTGCTATAATAAAGATTGACTGCATGGAAAAGTCTGAAGGAGATTGTTTATTGTGTCATGCATGAGTCCTCTCCATGAAGGTGGAGGGATGCAACTCGGGTGTTAAAGGGGAGTGAGAAGGTTACTTTAGGCTATAACTCTGGAAGGGAAAGAGAAGGAAAAAAATAAAATCAAGGGACTCCTGCAGTGTAACCCCCCTCCCTTCATCTTCCTTAAGATGGCTCGCTGCCTCCTTGACTGCTGTGCTGAGCCCTAAGGCATTTTTACCTTTACTATTCTGAACTTTTATATACCCAAGGGGAATTTTCCTTCATCCTGGGAAAAGCCTGGCATCAACTGGTCTGGGTTCTCTTCTGCATAAATTCTCCTGCTTCTATGGCAATTTCCCCTCACCTCTTCATTAGTTATTTGGCAGAGCCTTTATTGACAAGACTGTTACCTGCCATGCACTCATGGACCTTATTTCTTGGGGCAAGCACATTCTCTATCAAGCAGGCATTAGAGAAGCTCATGTGTACTAAAGTACTGCAACTTTAAAGCTGTCATGGTCGTTTTCCAAAAATTCTACTTAAAACAGAAAAAAATTACAGTTCAGCTTAGACTTTGTTTACAGTTTTATTGACATAAGGACCCAGGAGCCAAAGATTTGGTTCCAGGGGCCTCAATTAGTTCCAGGAACCTGAAAGTAACAGAAGAAAAACCTGAGAACCTTTTCGCTCATCCTTTTCCCACCACGCAGAGCAGAAGGACCTTCTCAATGCTGTCTTCAGCAGTAGTTGAAGCTTTTGGTTTAGAGCTGTAATGTGTGACACCACAGCTTCAAAAAGACTTAGTAATTGAAGAACTGCAAACAAGTAAAAGCCTGAAACGTTTAAGGGGACATCTGGACAGATCTCTCTAAAAACAGAGATGTCTTCAAAGTTAGATAATGCTGGGTCTACAGAACAGCATGAAGAAAATAATCTAGAACTGGTACCAAGTAAGCTACAAGTCATAACAAAGTCGGTTGTTACAGTGCAGGCTTATACTGCCAAAACAGGGCTACCTGGTCTCAGGCACCCGAGACACGAATGTGAAGGCAATGAGCAGTGCGGACACTGCCTCCTGTACCGCAAGGTTGGGCAATTTTCCCCGGGGCAGTGCACGAACACCTACTGCGAGCAGAGCCCCTGCAGCGCTACCAGCCGGCGGCAGAGCCGGCCACGGTGCCCGGGGCTGCACCGCAGCTGCGGGCCGCGCTCAGGGCCGAGCCGGGGCCGTGTGGGGAGAAGCGATGGGAGCCGTACCGGTGTGCTGCTATTCCTCATCGTCCGGAGGGATGCCGAGCTCCTCGTCCGTCCAGGCCGAAGGGTCGGGATACGGGAAGTGTCCCTGGGAGAGAGGCCCGTCAGAGCGCGGCCGGGGCCCGGCCCAAGCCCCCCGCCCCCGGCCGCCGCGCCGGCCTCACCAGCACCATGTCCGAGTTGTGCCAGAAGTGCCAGAGGATCCAGAACCACATGAAGCCGCTGAGCACCTCGCCTCGAATCACCTGTGCCCGCGTCAGCTCCGGGAACTGCCGGTAGCGCGGCGGGATGTGCACCCCGCCGCCCGCGCTGCAACACAGCACGGCCCCGCCTCACTCCGGGCCCCGCCAGCCCCGGC
>VZSE01008989.1:958272-979862 GCA_013398275.1 Promerops cafer
CACGGCGGCCCCGGCCCGCAGCAGCCGCCCCGCCGCCCGGCCCAGCGCCGCCACCACCATGGCCGGGCCCAATGTCACCCGCAGCGCCCAGCAACACCCCCGCCGATTGGCGCGACCGCCGCCTTCCGGGGCGGAGACAGCCCGCGGCACCGAGGTATCCCGGGAAAGGGAGACCGCCCGCGGCACCGAGGTATCCCGGGAAAGGGAGACAGCCTGGGGCTCGGAGGTATCCCGGGAAAGGGAGACAGCCCGGGGCACGGAGCACGGGGACAGCACGCAGTGCCCCTGCCCATCCGCCCCTCACTCCCCACAGCGCGTGGGAGCGCCGGGGCCGCACTAAGGGTGGGTTCTCCGTGAGTTCTCCCAAAAGTTGGCATCGCGCACGGGGGGCGCGGAGCGGGGCGACCTCCCCAGCCAAGCCGCTCCTTTTTGGAGGTGGGGGGGAGAAGACGGCTCCAGCTGCTGGTGTTTAAGGAAGGGGCGGAAGAAGCAGCGCGTCCCTCTGTCCAGGCCTGGGCGGCCCGGCAGTCCAGCCCAAGCAGTCCGGTTGCGGAGCAACGGGGCACGGGCGGAGTCCCGGCGGCGCCTCCCGCCGTGGCGGGGCCGGGATGCGGGACTCGCCCTCGGGGCCGGGGTGTCGCGAAGGAAGTAGCTGGTGCAGAGCCTCTTCCCGCTCTCTGGGCCGGCTGCCGGAGCAGGAACGCAGGGGCGACGCCTCGGCGTAGAAATACCCAGTACAGAATTCCCACCTGAGCATCTGAGAAAGTTTTGTTCTTCTTTCCCTTTTTCCCTCGCACAGGTGTTACAGCGGTGCGCCTGCCTGCTTATTGCTCGCTCAGCAGTGTTCCTGGAGCTGCAGCCTGGTGTCAGTCCCGACATTTTGAGGATGCTGGAAAACCCATCCTGCCGGTGGGTGGATCTGTTCACCGGTATATGCCAGAGCAAAGGTCGGAGGAATTCTGCCAGTTGCATCCAGTAGTGCGTATGGTATGCCTTCTGGGACACTGAGGTGATCATGAAAGAAGCAAGCAAAAAAGTAATGGAGAAAGTAGCCAGACTATCAGAGGAGTCCTTTCAAGGAATCCAACACTCCCCTACTCCTCCTGACAAGGTATGATGCCAGTGTAAGATTAATTCACACTTGTAGTTCCTCCTGAATCTTTGTGGGATAACACTCTATAAAGAACTGGAGAAGAGTTTCTGCGACCCTCCTGAAGAGATTTTAAATAAGTAATAATATCTTCTCCATCTGTTAACACCCCAAACACCTGACTTCCTCAGCTGAAACAGCAGTGGATAGCCTTGTAGTTAAGGAATTTTAATCTCCCTGCTCATCTGAGCCCTGTAGCATCCCTAATGCATTTTCAGCAGCAGTTTACAAGGAATAGCAGCAAACTTTTCAACCACTGTTTTTACTTAGCGTGTGCAACATGTTGCAACCTTGCAATGTGCCCCATATCGAGTTTATGTTTTTCCATAAAAGCTGAATGCTTTGATACAAGGTTCATAGTTTTATTGCCAGCTCTGCCTTCCAACTCCCTTGTGTTTTGTCTTTCTGCTTCTTGCAGTCCCTGGCATTCTGTTCCCCGTGTCTTTGTTCTCAAGCATCCCACGTTTCCCATCTTGCTCAGGCTGGATGTCTCCACTGCTGGCTTTGACCTGCAGAGGCAACTTTGTCCCCCTAGGCTGAACCCCCACCTTCTTCACTCTTCCTTGACTTCAGGTCCTTTCATTGACCTTTCAGCTTTGCTTGCTGGGGGAGCTTGGAGGCTGTGTGAGCAGCAGCAGTGCACACGTGGCTACTGGCTGCCCACCCCTGCTGTGTACCTAGCAGCTGAATAGAAACCAGGTGCAAGGGCAGGTTTATCATACAGTTCTTAGTTTTTGGGGTTTTTTTAAATATTCCTCTTTTTTAATAATCCTTCTTTTCAAACTTGATTTCTCAAAAGCAAAACCATTTGTGATGAATTTACAGATAAGCATCATAGTACCACAGGATATGGTGGAAGAGTTACAAAGAGAAGTAATAAACTGAAAGTAAATTTCAACTTTTGTAGACAATATTCCTGTTTAAGGATTTAAGTGTTCAAAAATCATGCTCATTTTCTGCTTCCATCTCCTCCTTCCCCCTCCAGGTAAGCTCCACGTCCATCTCGCATGTCCAGTGCTGCCACACAGCTAATAGAGATTCCTGTAGCTCTCTGCTGCCAAGATGTCCAATAACACAGTAAGCTCATAATCTGTTGGTGGCTCACTGGAAAAGCAGAGAAGAAAAAGCTGAGAAACAAAGACAGTTATTGCAGGGTGGGGGTTTTGTTCCATGTTGATTTCGTTTGTTTGCACTGCAGTAAGTTGCAGAGTATCTGTCGCCGAGCTTTTCATTACTTCTTGTATTTTTGTTTTCCACAGCTGTCCTGTTTGTGCACAGAACCCAGGTCCTTTTTGCATGCCCCTGATACCCTCAACCAAAAGGAATTTCATTGGTTTCTCCCCAGAGGCTTCCCGTGTCCTGAGGGGGGCTCGTGTGTTGGCAAGGAGAGAAACTGATGGCTATTACTGCCTGGGCCACATTGTCCAGGAGGTGAAGGTAACTATTTACTGGGAACTTGGCTGTAAGAGCATGTATGGTTTTTTCTCTGTTCTTCCCATACTTCACCAGTCCCAAGCCCTTGCTGTGGGGTGGCCCTCCAGTGTTACAGTGCACTTCATAGCCACTGTTGCCTCCCCACACCCTATTTTCATCTGTTACCTGGTGCTGTCTGGCTGTTTGCTGTGAGGAGCCCTGCAAATAGGAACAGCCTGGAGATCAATCTGTTTTTATAGTTATAACGAGTTTTTATTCAGAGACAGACAAAACAAGTCCCTTATCCCTATTGTCTACTTTTGCCCAGCCTAGCAGCAGAGTTAGTTAGCTAAACAGCAGCTAGTAATCCAAAATGTTTGTCTCCAGGGTCCACTTCCTCTTTAGCAAACTGAGAGCTTTCCTCATTCTTTTCCATCTGTATTTCTGGGAATTGCAAGATGATTTTGCATGCCAGATGGAAAACCTCGCCTGCAGGTTTTCTTTTAAAATCCAGTTCATTTTGCATTTTGCAGGTTAGTTAAATAACTTTTGGTGCTAGTATAGGTGAGAATGTCTGTAAGCTTCAGTGTGGGGTAGAACAGATTGGGACATCTATAGGGACAAGTGACATCAGCTGGAGTAGGAGCTGACAGTATTGCTTGTGTAAGTGCACTCAAAGATCTGCAGAGAAGGCTGAGATTCTGGCTGTAGATCTTGCCCTCACTCACTGCTGAAGGCTTCAGTTAAAGTATTTAAATTTATGACAGTTGTGACTTTTTACTGTTTTGTTACCCTTCTGATTGCTGAAGGATTGTTTGTTATCCTTCTGATTGTGGTGAACTGCATTATACACAGTTTCTTTTGGCTGCTCTTTTTCTGATGGGAGGTTTTCCTGGTAGAGTTCTGCCTTAGCCTGCTAATTGTGTTCTTACTAACTCCAAAGTGAAAGGAAGAAAATATCTGTCAGCCCCTTAAGCCCCAGCTTTTTATTTACTTTTAAAGTGGTATGGACAGAGTACAGTGAAACCCTGGTAGAAGAGGAAAGCTGCATTCCCAGAGCATATTCCACTTCCTGAGATTTCTGCCACTTCCCTCTTAGCACTTAAGCTTTGCTGTTAACTGGACCTTGCAAATTGCCTTGCAAACCACATGTTTTGCTCTTGCAGGGCTCCAGGGAAGGCGTTTTAATTGAGTTTGACCAGAGTCGTGCTCTGAAGGGCAAGGTGCAGCGTGGCTGGCAGGAAACGCCTCTCTATGACATTCTGCACTACGAAGACGCCCGGCGACAGCCTCTTGCTCCAGGGGACAGGGTCTTGGCACCATGGGAGGCTCCTGCCAAACGTTTTGGCCCTGGCACTGTGCTAAGGGTTGTGGAGAACACAGAGGCACCTTTAGGTACTGAGTGTTTTGGTTTTCTTAGCAGGACTGGACTTGCCATAGGTGCTGGTCACTGCAGGGAAGAGAACAGGCTCCAGCACGGAGAATTCACCTCCTACTGCTTGGGTTCTCTTTGTTGTGTTTTTATTGTTGGCACTAAGCCACTTCTTCTGGGTCAGAATTAATGCAGCTCACAGAATTTGCCTTTGCTTTGTTCTGTGGGTGAAAACTTCCTAAAAAGTTAGGGGTTGGGGGTAGCATCCTCCCAACACAAGTCAAAAAATGTTACTGATCCTCCTGAGGGTCACCTGATTATCTGTTACTCTGCTTTCCAGCTATTTCAGGGTAAAATCCCATCTGCTGTGACAAGTGAGATGTTTTTTTTATATCTGCTGTCTCCTCATAGGAAATTGAGGAAAAAGTCAAATTTTAAACCTGTAAAGAATAAAATCATGGAAGTTGTTACAGAATTGTCTGAAACACAAGTCATTACTTTTACCTCCTGCTCTCTGTGAGATAAATCACACAGATTGACATGCTGCTAATACATTACCTGCCCTTTTTTTTTTTTTTTTCCCCAATATGCACAGCACACAATGAAAGGGGAGTGCTTGTGAGTTTCTGGAATGGGGTGACCAAGGAGGTGCCTTCTGCCCAAGCTCTGCGGATTCCCCTGCCCCTAAGTGAACGCATCATCCTGGAGCTGCAGATGCCTTTAGCAGCCAGGCAGATGGTGGTAGATTCCAGCTTGGATTACCCATACCTTGTGGCACCAGGTTATAGAGCCTCAGGGCACTACAGACAGGGTCACCTGGACCTGGATTGCTGCCCAGGGGCTCTGTATTCCACCCATCCCTGTGCAAAGTGCAGCTGGAGGTGTACCTCGCTGCCCCACTGCTGCCTTGGAGCCTGGGAGCCCACACGGCCTGCAGAGTGCAAAGTGCAGCAGGAAAATGACTTCACCCCAGGAGCAAGCTTGACTGGAGAAAAGCTCAGCAAGAAAATAGAACAGGAACTGTCTGAATTGAGGATTGCATCTTCAGAAAGTGTTTCCAGAGAGGAAAAGGAAGAGAAGAGACTGGGGGCAGAAAACATTCCAAAAGATGTTAGGTCTTGTTTGGAAGAGGACCGAGAGGTAATAGAAACTGAGAAGGTAAAAAGTGCTTCACCCTGGCTCTTGTGTTAATATATGGTCTGCTATTTGTGTAAATATCTGCTTTGTTACTTCAAGTTTACTATCCTTGGCACCAAGAAGTTACTAAAGGTTTAAGGCTTGGTCCTTATGCCTGTCTGCTAAAGAATGGAGAGACTTTGCACTGTCTTCCTTTGACTGGGTTAAGAGCTATAATATGTCATTGTCCCTGGCTGGAGCAGGCTTCTAGAACCTCCTCCACAGAGTATGAGAAGTGTCACATAGCCCAGTCCCTCTACATTCTGCTTCTGTGTGAAGGAGGTAATGGCAAAAAAAGGAAAAAGTGTCAGAAGACTTGCCACTGGATAAGGATTACAGTAGGGATTGTTTCACTCAAGGCAGTCTCTTGCATGATTCTTTTAAGATACTTCTCCACCCTGTTAGAGGTGTCCTGTCTCCCAGTCAAGGACCACAAGAGACTTATGCAGTCCTCAGCAGCTGATTCGGAGTTTGTGGGCAGGGCACTGGGTGAGGATCAGTAAGGAGGAGGTTCATGTGCACCAGCTACTGCCACACTTACCTCCATTGCTCTGCAAGGGTTAGAATCCAAATTCTGGCACATGCCAGAAGCAGGGCTGTCTTTCAGCCTGAGCTCCTCTGGCCTGATGTCTTTTGTACCAGTTTGGACCCTTTCAGGCAAAAGTACTTTAGGTCATTTGGAGACATAGGGAAACTCAGGAAGTGATCAGAAATTACCTGTGAGTTGTTTCTTTAGTAAAGAACTCCCCTAAAATTTGGGGGGTTTTTAAATTCTCTCTTAAACTTCAGTTACAACTTAAAGATCTTATGCTGTAATTCATTAAATAAACCTATTATTTTCCTTGTCAGGTCTGGATTATGGTTGCATTTCTTGTTATTTCTAGGGCCCTCAGAGGGAGATGGCTCATGCTGTGGTTGATGCTGCTGTCAACACAGACAGCTGGTTAATGGAAACAGATCACAAGGAAGAAGCAGAGAACAGACAGCAGGATGCTGAAACTGAAGCTGATTTTGAACATGAGCATGGTATTGGAACTGTAACTCTTTTACCCGAACAATAGACTTAGCACATAATATCAGTGCAGCGTGGCATCATGTATAAGATCTGTCACTGTAATTCTTGGTGCTTCACAAGAAAATACCATAATGCCATCTTTATATGTAGGTATTAATGGTGCTATGGCTTGAGAAGTTATTCATCTTCTTTCAAGGTGAAAGAATTTTCAGATGGAAGTTGAGATTTTTTGGCTTTTACAGCTCAGCTACTGCAGTAGAAGCTTTTGGAGTTTTTTAACCTATATCACAGAGCTCAGTATAAATAAAAATTTCCTTACTTTAAAAATTAATATGTAACATTAACTGTGACTGTGTATAGCAACAAGATTTCACCAGGACTTTTCTGCAGAACAATCCTCTTATCTGTGCTGAAAATTATTGCTTTATAATGTCACTGAGTAAAATTTTGTTCCCTGGACAGCCAAAAGGGGCTGGATCATGATTTTGATCAATTTGTTGCTGTTCTCAGCTTTGTGACAATTGCAGACATCTAAGAGAGGATTCTGAAAGCCTAAAGCTTTCTCTGTTATTGCTTTGTGACACTGCTGGAAGAGGGAGAATGAAAAGTCAAACAGTGTGCACATTTCCTCCCAGCTGGTGTTCCAGCATCATTCCATGCAACAGCTGCCACTCAGGTCTGCCCTGTCCTGAGCAGAAAGGTGTGAGCAAACTCTGCATATGTTCTCAGTTACCCAAAAGCTGTGTTAGCAGGATTGTTCCCATGCTAATGTCTCCTGTCTCGCAGCAGGATGTAGAGCTCAGGCATTGCCCTATCAAAAGATTTATCCTTTTTACTCATCTCAGAGCAGTTCATGCCTGTCTGTGAGATACCATGTAGACCGTCCTTTAGCCTGAGTAGCTGTAAGAAGTGCCAGGCAAAACTCAATTTCCCAGGCAAAACTCTTGCATAGATGCAATGGCAAGCTTGTTTCTGAAAAGCTGGAACCTCTTGTGGAGACTAAAAACTGTCCCACTTCCTCAGAGGAAAATGTTATAAAATCCTTGCTTGAAGATATTTCATATGAGCAAACCTTTTGTTCTTTTAATTTGCTTTCTTTTTATAAGCTTCCTATATTCTCATATGTCCTTGCCCTAATTTATTTGAAAGGTCTTTTTGAGTCCAGAGTGGCAGAAGCTCCAGTGCAGCATTCCCAGAGGAGCCCTTCCCTGGGAAGCAGTGCTTTGGTTCCTTTCAGGCACCAGAGCTTCTTTGCCCAAGTGAATCAATCACTGGAGAAAGACAGCCTGACCATCAGATCAGCCCTTGGTGTGCAGAGACCACCCAGTACCTCCAGCCTGCTGGCTGGCAGACCCACACCTCTCCCAAAACTCCTAAAAGGCAAACGCATCACAGTGAGTATTTGGTACCAGGTTTGGTTCTCAGGATGAGGAGATTTGTTTATGTCGTGTGAGAATGTTCTCTCCTTTGATCTTTCACAAAGGTTTTGCTGCAACAAAAATGATGCCTGTGTAGAATAATGGTTATGCATAAGTAGAAACTTAAGGACTCCACTGGGGAACCCACGTTGCACCGGGCAGGGCACTTGTGGTATTTTTGCTCAGCACTTTTGACAGAATGTTTTTGTATGTTAGAGCTAATCTCTTCTGAGTAAGCTTCTCAGCCAGCTCTACTAGGTAGCAAAAAAAAAAATATTCCTCTTTTACAGATACTGAAAGCAAAAAAGAAAGTTTAGGCAGTCATCTGAGGCCCACAGCAAAGGGTGCATGTTAGGGCAGGGGTGGAACTAGAAGTCTCCTGATCCTTAGGCTGGTACTTTACTTGCTGGAAAACATCATTTGTTCACCTCCCACCTATAAAACACCTCTGATTCTTTCTTTGATCTCTCCTTGTGTGTGTCATTAAACACACCCACAAGGTACATTTTTGCTAAGAATAGCAATACACTGGAGAACAAAGCTGTTTACAGCCCTTGGGAAGCCATACAGATCAATGTGTTAAGAGAAACCAGTCAAAATGCTTTGTAAGAGTGGCACGAGCAGTATTTGAAAGTCCTGTAGTGTTTCCCAGCTTGTGGTATTGGAGTTGTCCCCAGGAAAGCACTGGAAGGAGACATTCTGTTTGCAGAGGAGCAGCTGATAGCAGGAGCATTCTAACTGCACCTAGGAACAGGAGGAAGGAGGATGCATTTCACAGAGAAAAATAGTTTTGGGGCTGGAAGAGAGTTCCCCCAACAGCTCAAGCAATGTAAACTGGAATACATGTGTAAAGGTTTGGTGGTGTTTACTTGCACTTCCCTCATAAAGGGCACTGTAAGGAGTACAAAAACAAGTATTTCACTATGGCTGTGAAAAGAGGCCTTGTAGGTGCTCCTTCATCTCTGTACACGGCACAGTGCATTTAAAAACACAAATCAGCAACACTGCAGCATTGAAATGAAGCTACTGCTGAAGAAAACACAAACACTGCTTGAGCAGGGGTAGAAATCTCAGACCACAAAAGGTGAAGAGCTGGAACACCTGCAGAGAACTCGGGAATGTTCCGGGTTTGGCCAGAGGGGGGCAGGTACTTCTCTTGCTAATAAAATCTAGTCAGGAATATATAATATGTTTTGTGGTCAGAACCTGGATTTTCCATCCAATCCAGAAGTTGACCCAAAAACTGGGGAGTTTTAAGCATTGGCTCAATACCAGAACAGCACAGCCTACTGACCTATGAAGAACTCTTAAGACTGGATTTTCAGGCACCTCTTTGTTGATTAAGCCTAATGTTTTGTACAGGTTTTAGCATCATCCTCAGTGTTTTCATGGATGGGAATCAACAGTATAGTATTTGTGAGCCTTTGTAGCTTCTAGGCCTCAGGAATGAGATTAAAACTGGGCTGTTCTGGTTTTGTGTGTTTACAGTTTGCATTAGAAAAATATACTCTTGGGACTAAGGGTTCAGTTTGCTTTTTTTTCTCTTAGAAATCAATCCTTAGTGGTACATCTCAGAAGAGGTGCAAAGAGCTAGACTTCAGCAGATCCAAGACTGAGCACAAAAGGTGGCAAGAGGAACAGAGGCAGCTGAGGAGGGAGCAGCAGCAAGAGGCAGGCGGCACCCGACGCCAGCTGCACAGGGACAGCCAGAGGTGATGATGGGAACTGACTGCTTTTTGTGCTAAATGTTGGAAGGTTGGTAATATCTGCTCCCTGCTGCTCTCCTTCAGCCCCTGCACATCCCACGTTGTGCTTTTTGCTGGACTCTGCAGAGGGGTCACAGTGGTTCCTTCCTGGGAATAAAATTGGTGCTTGAGGTGTGAGGGAGTGGGTACACAGCATTATCTCCAAGGGCAGATTCCCTTCAATCCTATTCTCAGACCAAAAGTGCTGACATCAGGCACCAGCCCATTTGGGGCTTTTGCTACCTCTGTTCTGGACACAGGTTTAATCCTCATAGCCTAACAAAGAGTCCTGGAATATTAGCTGAACGCAGATTGCCAAAATATCTGCTTTGTGTCTTATGCACTGTCTTTCTTTTTTATTGCTCTTTCTTTATGAGAAATTTGAGAAATTCTGTTTTGGAAACAGGCAGCAATTGCGTCAGAGGACATTGCAAGGGCTGGAGAAACAGCTGGAGCACAAAGAGAGAGCTTTGCAGCACATGGCACTGCTCCAGGCTGCTGGGGCTGAGAGGAGCAGGAAGGAATCCTCCTTTGGAGAGGAGGAGGAGAGGAAGGCAAGGCAGAGGCTTCAGTTCTTGAAGACACGGCGTTTGCAGAGAGAGGAGTTGCAGGCAGAAAGCAACGAAAGGAGCTGTGAACAAGAGAAAGAAAGGCTGGTAAGGGCAATTCCAGGAGTTATTTTCCTCTTCTGCCATGTTTCCAGCAGTGTCAGTATCTGGAGTATTTGTAGATTTCACCTGTTTTACATCCAATATAACTGTGTCATTTAGAGATAAAAAAGGGTAACGTTTTTTGGCATGTGTTTAGAAATGAAAGGTGGAAAGTAAAATTCCCTATCTCTGCCATAAAAGAAGTCTTTCTGCATGCAGGAAATGAATTTCCATAGGTTATATCCATTTCTGACTTCTACTAGTGAGAATCATAGTACAGTAGGATGATTTGGATTGTATTCATCTAGTCCCAACCCCCCTGCCATGGGCAGGGACACCTTCCACTAGACCAGGCTGCTCAGAACCCCCTGTCCAACCTGCCAGGGATGGAGCATCCACAGCTTCTCTGGGCAACCTGTGCCAGTACCTCTCCACCCTCACAGGAAAGAATTTCTTCCTAATATCTAATCTAAACCTACTCTTTTTCAATTTAAAGCCATTTCCCCTTGTGCTATCACTCCAAGCCCTTGTAAAAAGTCTGTCTCCAGCCCTTGTAGCCCCTTTAGATACTGGAAGGTGCCCTAAGGTCTCCCCAGAGCCTTCTCTTCTCCAGGCTGAACAATCCCAGCCCTCTCAGCCTGGCTCCATAGCAGAGGTGCTCCAGCCCTCTGAGCATCTTCATGATCCTCCTCTGGATTCACTTCAGCAGATCCATGTCCTTCTTATGCTGGGGGCCCCACAGCTGGATAGAGATGAAAAGTGAGGATGAAATTTGGCATGAAGGCTGACTGTACAGTTTTGAATGTCTTTATGTAGGAGTTCCTGAGGAGCAGAATGCAGTCACGGCAGGAAGTGCTGGAACAAGAATCCCAGGAGCAGGACAAACAGCAAAACCAGCACCAGGCTGCCAAAGTGAGAGTGTTCCAGAGGAGAGAGAGTTCTCGTCTGAAGATGGAAAAAGAAGGCCAAAAACTCCGTGCCCTGCAGCAGTACCTCAGGGAACAGAACCTCCTGCTGCTCCGGGCATCTCTGCTCACGTGAGGAAGCTGCACAGTGGGTGAGCAGGGCCTGGAGCAGTTCACAGACCTGCTGTGTCTTGTCACCTGTGAGTCTGTGTGCCAGAGCAGAGTGGTGACAGGTGGCACTAGGATTCCTGGAGACTTCTTTAATCTCCCTTTCACTGCAGCCAGAGTGCACTTCCATTGCTCTGTCCTTCACCTGCCTTTCTTCCTGCGGTCACTGGCTTCCCCCTCCCCTGAGAGGGAGCAGCAGGGCACATCTAGAGGCACTTTTCTGCATCAGAAAGGAGGGGTTTAGTGCACTGCACTATGGTGAGTGGAGGTGCCAAAGGAGAGGAGGAGGTTAAGCTTGTCACATCCTGAAGTGCTCCCTCTTCCTCACATCGTCCGAGGTACGAAATGCGCTGATCAGCTCTGGGTAACCAGAAATTTCAGACAGGTATTTAGAGAAGGAGAGTGGATGTGGCACAATTTATTTGCTGAAACAGTCATAGCTATATGGAAATATCTTTATTTTACACAGAATTTTGCTGAAATGGATACAACAGATGTGATACCTTGTTTCAAGTAATGCCTAGAACCAAACTAGATACAAAATTTAAATTCGGCCTGACATTCTGTGTACACTTAGAAACATGATACACATTTTCTGGCACATTATAATAATTTATGCCTCTTACTAGAATACAGCACCAGTGATAATGGCAGTTTCTTAAAAAAAAAAAAGAAAAAAGTAAAATTAAGAAAACTTGTAAAAGGGAGCTCCTTTGAAATCCTGCCAAATCTTCTGAATGGCCAGCAGTTTCCTAGCAGTAAGTGTCAGAATGCATTGCTCCGGGGATAATGGAGAGGCTATGCCTTCAGCTTTTCCCTAAAAAGACAGTTAAGTCTCTCATCCAGGTGTTTACAAACTATTCTGAGACCTTAATAGCTAAAATGGGTATTTTTAAACTTTAGGATCCATGATGTGCATGAGCCATCCTGAGATTTTTGCTTAAAGAAAAAAAAAAATAAAGAGGGAAAAGGAAAGATGAACTTAAGTAGAAGGTGAAGGCTTTAACAAACAAAATGTCAAAGTTAAGGTCTGAAAACTTGCTTCAGATTATGGAAACTACATGTGAGGCACAGTTTTGCTTTTTAGACATGAAGTCCCATCATTTGGAACAGTTTCCACTCTGTTGAGTGTCTGGAAAAGTTAGCTGGAATTTGCTCCGCAGGTACATGGATGGTTGTGCCCCAGACCTGGCACACACCCTACAGAGGGAACGTGGGTGCTGGTGGCACATGGGGATTTTCTTTAGGGTAATGTTTGGGGGTTGCTTCTTTCTCTTCTTGCTTGAGTTCTCTTTTACATAAAATCACGTGCTAGTTAGGACAATGCTCTGCCTGCTTATGACTCTAACTAGACTTAAAGAAACAAACCTAAAACTTACAAGGTGTTAAACTCTATTCCTGCTTTTATCCTTATGCACTTGAAAATGGAATATGCAGTGATTAAAGGAAAGTACATGAAATATACTGAGCTGAATCTAAACTTATTTTTCAGACTTCATTTATATGCTATTAATCATTACTTTATAATCACCATAAAACAGCAGATTGTCTGCTTATGCACTTTCTCTTCATTGCTTAACCACCTGAGAACAGACCACTGCAGAGACCCTGCTCTAGTGCTATTCCACACAGGGTATGTCTGGGAATATATTCAGTACCACACTATTTCCAGTCATTCATGGACTGTATTTCTCACTATTCAAATGCAGCCATAAAATCATTTTAATACTGCTATTAAAATAATTGACTGTAAATGCCATGTCTAATCCAGCTCTTCTGCTGGTTTTATTTGATTTTAAACATTCACAGTGTGGTTTTGATCCATCAGGAAAATGCTTGGACTCTGGTTTGAAACCTGCTGGAAAAAAAATCTCTAAGTATCTGCATATCAGTTAGGGTTTTGAGTAGAGTGAAACCAGGGGAGCACCAGGGAGGGTAGTAGAGAAAATCACACAGAGAAAAAAAAAAAAAACTCTTAAGTTTCAGAAACAGAAAAATTAAGACCAGGACAAATATTCCCAGAAGTTGTTTTTTATTACGGAATTAGGTTTTTCTGCCTAGGTAAATATTTTATTGTGCTGTTTATAATCCAAACTCCTATCATCATGTACTAGAGTGCAGAAGTTTGAAAAAAATTTAAATGGTCTGGTTTTGTCATCCAAAATGACTATGAGCAGACCACTACATGCAGGATGTTAGGACACTTCTACAATAAAAGTAGAAGTTAAAAGTACAAAAGACAAACAGCTTTACTGGCTTTTTTCAGCCTGAATGTGTTGCTTAGGTAATGCTAGAACATAATTTCTCATACCACAGTGGCAGGTAGGTCAGTAAATTAAATATTTAACCTGATATATTTTAAAACAGACTTGATCAATTAACATCTTTTTGAAGATGTCTTCAGAAACTACCAGAGCACATTAGCTCTTACAACTGTGCAATGAGTGGGAAATGTCCAATTGTGCAAATTGTTCCTGCTTTCTGGAATAGGCCTTCTGATCATCCCATGCCTGGTGCTTGGCTGACATGACTGAAGGCAGCATTAGTGGAGAGCAACCACTACGCACCACTGGGGGTACTTGTGGTACAGTGACTTCTCACCTTCAGCTTCCTCTGTGCCAGCTCACAGGCAGCACAGGTAACCCCCCACAGGGAGAGGGCAGCAGCCACAGGAGTCTATTTGAGGGCAGAAGCTGCAGTTTTGATGAGCAGTGGCTTAGCTGCCTCCAGGATGTCCAGTTCAGGGTCCAGTGAACGTCCCAATCCTTCCAGAACCATGATGGCAAAGATGATGGAAGCAAAATTGCTCTCGAGCTTCACCTAGAACCACAACAGACTGAATGGACTCAGTGGACATTTTTTTCTTCTGTACCCCTTCAACCAAGGTACCAGCTCTGCCTAAGCTGGGAGGGAAAGGAAGAGGCTGGGGAGAGCATTTGCACACCTGAAACTATAATGCAACTCCACCAGCTGGACTGTGCAGCCCTGTGGCTGACAGCCCTAGTTCAAGCCACCATAGGTCTTTTGATTTCCAAAGCTGTTTGCAACTGTGGAAACTTGTCCCCCAAATAATCACTTATAAGGAGGTATCTATAGTCTAAGGGACTATAAAAAAGGTAGGAAAAACTATGTGTTACAAAAATACTCCTTCTAGTAAATATCAATATCAACTATTAAACGAAATATTGAGACCAAAAAAAAAAAACCAACCCCCAAAAATCCCGAAACAAATTGGGCTTGGCAGAGTGTGGATAAGACCTGAGAAACAGCATGCCTGCAACACTTGGATGCATTCCTGCAGTTCTCTCCTGCCAGTTTGTTTCAGAAGTCAGTCCCCCTCATTTAGCCCCTCATGTTCCCAGTAGTTCTCCCTCCCCACATGAACTTCCAGCTGTTAAAGGCAGACAGGGACAGGACCTCACCTTATGGGTCATCAGTAGTTTGAAGACACTGGAGAGGAGATTTCCCACCTGAAGCTGGAATACACAAGGAGAATTTAACAGCTCATGAAAAAACCTTTTTGTTTCAGTTTTCAGTGCCAAGTTGCACTGAACTGCAGGTAAGTGAGACTGTGACATGGTGCACTTGCCTTTCCCAAGGCAATGGTGTTCCCCCGGACCTTGGTCACAAGTTCTGCCATCTCAGCCTTGAAGCGCTCGATGTCCTGGCACTGGTTGGCACGGGCGTGGTGGAGGATCAGCTCTGCCACCCTCTCCCCCTGAGAAACAAGTGGAACAGCACAGTCAGAACCTGATCACTGGTGACTTGCAATCAGATGCTTGCAGTTCTTGCTTTTAGTAGCTGAGAAGTGCCCCTGGCAGCACAGGATGGGCCTGGATACAGGGTTTAGCCTGGATTCTTTGGCATGCTTCAGCAGACCAAGACAAAATGTGTCCCTCTTGAGGTGTGTTAGTGAGCCCTTCACCCTGCAGCTGAGAGACAGTAACAGGCAAGTCGGAGCACAATGCTTGTTTTCAGAATGAACAGGAGATACCAGCACTGAGTTCTCTAGTCCATCTGACAGTGAGTTTCAAGGGGGGAGGAAGACAATGTAGTTCCCCTCACAGGGAGGAGCCTAGCAGAGGTCAGACCCCTCCAGACACACCTGTTTTCCTTCCTCTCCTCTATAGATGCTGACACAAGAGCAAAATGGAGGAAGGCATGGGCCTTCCAGCAGCAAGGCTGCAGAGGGGAACATGTGTGGCAGATCAAGATGTTAACCCATTCCCTCCTCTTCTGTAGCAAAACCTGACAGATTCTGCAACAGTGGCTCCCAGGCAGTCCTGACTTGCAGCAGAACCACTCCTAACCAGGAAGGGGTAGGCAATACTTCCCACTTAGCACCTTCTAGTTCCTGGGGCCCTGAAATTGCTCTGCTCCGGCAGCCTCCTTGCTGCAGCTGAACAACTTAGCCCTGTGTTTGGGGATAAGATGCTAGCAGGGCTCCTTGTCCCTCTTAGCATTTTAAGGGGAAATAGAAAAGCCTCACTTTGGCCATCGGATTCCGCAGCCACCTCCCTTCCCCAGCCAGCCCCGTGCCGGAGAGGAGCCCCACCTGCCCCTGGACCACAGCTGTGAAGACGGCGCGGAAGTTCTGCATGTCGGCGCTCCGCAGCTCCGCCACGATCCCTGCATCCAGCAGCACCAGGCGCAGCTGCCGCCGGCGCGGCCGCAGCTCCAGCACCAGCGTGTCCCACAGGTCCAGCACGGCCGCCTGCTCCGCGCCGGCGCTGCCCGGCCGGGCCGTGCCTTGAACCAGGATGTTCCCGGGGTGCAGGTCGGCGTGGACGAAGTTGTCAACAAAGATCTGGAGGACAGGTAAGTGTGAGAGCAGCTCATTCCGAGCAAACCTGGTCACGCCAAAGCCCCCAGGCAAACGGCAGAGGGTTGTTCGTGGTCTGTTCTCTGTCATTACCAATGATGGGGCATCGCCCTTGGCAGCACCACAGCAGGTGGCTTCTGCTGCAGAGCAGCTCTGGTAGTCAGGAAGTCAGCAGAGCTGTGTGAAGCAATCCAGCGTTTGCTAGAGGTCAGGTAGGACAGCCAGGAGTCCCAGCAGGGAATGGTAGTGCTCTTTGGCAATTAGCCCTAAATTGGGACGCACTGGTGAGCCTTAGCAAAGAGTAATGCAGTAAGAATAGACTATTTGCCATTCAGTGGCAAAGCTTATAGTGAATGGTTAAGTTTGTCTAGTGCAGGACACTACCCCACATTTCAAGTGTATTGAAAAGTAAGGACAAGAGGAGAAGAGGAAATAAATCTGTGTAGCTCTTCTCTGACACTGCTAAGAGTTAGCACCAGAAAGGACTGGCAAGAGGACAAGAACAAAACAGTACTTCCCCCTGTCCTGACCCTCCTGGCAACCTGGGACTGCAGGACTTCCTGCCCCAAGGAGATTATCTTTGCATTTCATGGATTTCTCCTATGAACTTGTTCAACCGCCATGTAAATAATTAGAGCTGTGTGAAAAAACATGGTTTTGGTGTTGCCTGAAAAAAATTAGTTCTGCCTTCTGCTAATCCTCCTTATTGAGAAACCCTACCCAATAGATCCACATTCATTCTCGTGCACTCATGACTGCATAATCTCTGTCATAAGCTACTCATCTTTCTGCTTTCCAGAGTTAAGAGTCCAAATTATTTCACCATTCTGGTATGGAAGCCATTCCACATGAGTAATCATCCTATCTGCCTTCCTCTGCACTTCTAGTTCTACTACAGCCCTTGAAACAGAGGGTCCTGGACAGCAAGGGACTAGAACTGCTGAGTACCCAAGAAAGAGGTATTTGTTTTACTTACAGACATAATGTTGTTTCTTTGCCCTTTAATTCTTTCCTAATCCTAAAATTTGAAACCAAACTTAGCATAAACCTATTCTGGTTCCAGCATTGCTTTTCTGAGTGGTAAAAGCTATTTCAGAGCCTGTCATACTACCTGGAGCTAGGACTGGAGGTTCACTATTGCCCAGGCACAGTGCTGCAGTTAGCAGCAGCATTTCATCTGACACGCACTGCCCACACACTCAGTACTGTCAGGAGCTTTTGCAACTCTTCCCTGCTGGTTCTCATGGCTCCTCACAAGACACTTGTATCACCCTCTCAACATTCCTTTCTGGATTATTTGGGATTATTTCCAAACTAGAAATAAGAAGAGCCACAGAAGAGCTAGATAGCCAGAAGCTGAATCTGGCCAGGTTTGTCATCTTTATTCCAGATTCAGTTCTCCCTAACAAAAAGGCAGTTTCAGAGGAGTTGATAAATGAAGAAACCAGCTCAGTGTTTTCCCTCTGAGTCACATCCACAATCTCTGCAGAGCACATGACATTTGCTAATAATGTTGCACTTTAAGGTACGTGGGCAATATGTGAATACTCGTTGAACGGATTAGTGGGTGTCCTTAGCAAAGGCTGACCGAGGTGCACAGGCCACTCCTACTGTGTGCAGGCAGATGGCCCCTCTGCAGTGGCAGAGCCCAGTGTCAGAGCCTAAGCAGGGCTGGGTCCAGCCCAGGCTTTACCCAGACCAGGTACAGGCAGGAAGCAAATGGGTTCTCTCTTTAGCCACATTGTCTTATTATCCAAACTGAATAGCTTCTGCAGGAAAACAACCTTCACTTGCAGCCCCAGCCAAGTGCCTACCATCTTTAGCAGCATGTCCATGCCCATCTTGGCCAGTCTCTGCCGCAGCTCCGTGCCAACCTCCACGTGCAGGTAGCGTGAAATGGGCTCACTCTCCTGAAACAGAGACAGAGCTGGAGTCAAACACCCCCTGCATCCCACCTTCAAACACACCTTTACCTGGGTGCCACGAGTGGGGGGAAGGGGATGAAAATACCCTAGAAAGGACTTGGCAGAAAGAGCCTGTACCTAGTGTGATGGAGAACATGAGAGAACCAAGGGTTTGCTCCTTGGAAAGACATATGGTATTCCAGGGACAGAAACACGCCTGCCAGGGTCACATGCAGGAAAACTAAGCCTGAGAGTAACTTTGGTCTGTGACTCAAATGTCCACAAGGGAAGTGAGACAAGGATCAGAAAGTGTCAGATTGCTGAGCTCCTTGCTTTGACCCACCACAGAGGAGAGGTGAAGTGTGGTGCTGGTTTGCAAAGCACAGGGTGGCTGGACCCACTGCTGGTCTGCTTGGTTTCAGGCCAAGTGTTCACTTCTGTATGGAGTTGTCTGCTACCTGTCTTCAGTGATGCACTGCTTGCAAACAAAAGGAGTGGAAGAGACACTAAGGAAGGACATCAATCTCCTTAAGCAAATAAGAAAAAAGCATCCTTCTGCCTCCGATCCCTCCTTTTCGGAAAGAAACACCTCCTTGCCACGGTCTCCTTGGGGCCTTCTCACTGCTACCATTGCACCCAGACCCTGCAATCCTTACCTCAAATGTTTCCACTAGAACATCTGCTGTTACCAAGGGCCAAAGGGGAGTTGGAAACTTCACAAAATCCACATCTAGGAAATTCTGTCGGAAGCGCTCCAGATTTCTCGCTTCGTAACGTAAGTCAATCTCGAGGGAGAAACAGAAAAGCAGGTTGGAAATTAGATTCAACAAGGATTAGACCTTCAGGACCCTGTGTGAGTTGCAGTACTCAATACCAACAAAACTAGTCAGAAAGCCAGAATGGAATCAAAATAAGAGTAGTGCATTTTACACGCTCATAGCCTCCCCGATGGAAGAAGAGCAGACTGGGTAATGGATGGTCCACAGCCCAACACCTTCGAAATATGGGTGCCTTACCAGAGGCATGGTGTCTCAAAATAGACCAGTTATATTCAAAAATACAACAAGATCCTAAACTGAATCCTATCCTGAACTGAAGCTTGCCATCCAAATAGCAAGGCAGGCAGACAGGATAGAAGAACTGCAGCCCCTGCCTCACTTGACAGAGAGGCAGCCATAGCAGGAAGAAATTTAATGTAATGCATACAAAATAATCCACTCTGCCAAGTCCAGGCCCTGGTTCTTTAATGATCCAGTGTATTGACACAAGGGCATCTCTCCTACTGTCTGCTACTGCTGAAGGAGGTAGGATAACCTTGCCTCACCTCCCTTGTCTGGCAGTGGGGAATATCCCAGGAATATTTCCTGTACATTCAAAGGGAAAAAGCTACAATGAGCCTATCAGATGTTCTCCTAACCCTCAGTCTTCTGCACATCCACCCAAGCTCTGCCAAACTGGTACGAATGACCTCGAGTCACATCTGACCACAGTCAACAGTTCCCAGCATGGATTTACTGTGTAGGGGTTTTGCAATTGTAGAAAATAATTAAGGTTTTCAAAAGCTTGTTACAGACTTCAGACTCTGCAATCTAGACACAAAAATGAAATTAGCAGATAATGGCTCATTTTGTAGAAACATAAGCCTAATTAAGCCTGCAGTGAGATCTTTGTAAGTTTGATAGTAGCAATGTTTCAGGACTGTGTCTTAAGAAGGCATTAGTAAATCAGGACGTTTTCAGATCTGTTTGCAAAATTTTACTGACACTGTGATTCTGATGATAATACTAAGTAGAATGTGTTATTAACTTCTGTGAAAACATTATTTATGTATGTATATATATATACATCTATCTATCTCAGTGCTAACAAACATGACTAGTGAGTACCGACTGCAAACATATATGTAGAATTATAGGAAAAAAACACATGCCTGAGTACTTGCTTGGAAAGATTCTTGCCTAAGGAGAGGTCTCTCACCAGTGTTCACCTTTCACAATGCTGCAAAAAGGACTGTGACTATGACTAGCTAGCTGTTCAGGCTGTCCACTAGAAAACAATTCAAAGTTTAAACATTATTTTCAAAGTCTAAAAAATAATTTTAGATCTAATAAAGACTGTTTTTTCATTGTTTTGCTACTTTGTGAGCATATAAGCTTTCCTACAGTAAAGTTATGTGATTTGATTAGACTAAAGAACAGAAGTAAGGAACAAGCCAGCTTTCATCTAACCATTTAAAATGTAGTGGTGTGAACAGAGTTAGAGCCAGCCAGTAGCAAGACAAAGGGCAGTTTTGTTTCAGTAGCTGGGGACCATGGCCTGGCACATACCTGCTGCATCATAAGCTTCTCAAACTCCTCCACAATCTCTGTCAAACTGAGCCACTTGAACCCAGGGAGAAGTCCAATGATGCGGCTGCCCATCTTCATGAGAAACAGATCCATCTGGACTTGGTGGACCAGCCCAGGGTGCAGGACCTGCACAAGAATGAGCAGTGGCAACATCAACCCCCCAGACACTCCATTTCAACGAGCTCAAGTGATTCATTTCAAATATACAGAACCCAGCTTATTAGAATGGGAAGCAACCAGCTTCCTGGGCTAGTCCTCAGAGGAATTCACATTTTGCCATTGACTAGGTTATAGAGAAACATTTTATCCTTGTCAAATTCAATGTATCTGTGCTGGAGACTACAGTCTCACCCAAAGACATTTTCCAGCACTTTCAGTCTCGCCCTGTCCCTTATTAGTATTTCAAGCTGCTCAAATATAGGGTTTCTTTAAATAAACATTGCTGGAATGCACTTATATGTTCCAGATTTCTTCATGTGAGCAGAGGAGGAGGTTTGCTGTCTGGAAGGTGCAACCAACCTTAATACCAATTCTTTCAGTGTAAACTGGGCCCTTGGAGGCCCTAGTACCCACATGCCACATCAAATCTTAAGCTCTCCATTTGGGAAGAGCTGGGGCCACTGCAAGTGTGGATTGTGGTTGGCTGGAACAAAAGCACTGAGAAAGGACACCAAGAGAGACAGCATCCCTTCTTGTTCTACTGGGCCCTAGCCAGCCACTCCTCTCCATGGGAGTTAAAATCTGACAGACCTCACCCAGCACGCTCCATTTTCACACATCTACCATTTAGGCACATGACTTACTTTAATGGCTACAGGCACGAGATGTCTGGCTGATGACGGATTTTCATTCAGGAGTGGCTTGGCCCTCTGCTCCATAAGGGACATCCTACTCACGGGACTTCCCTGGGAGCAGTCTGCAGAACTCAGTTCCTCCCTGCTCCTCTCATCCTGTATCTCCTTGCTCTTCCTCCTTCTCAGCCACCCGAGGATGCCTCTAAAGCCTGACACTTCCCACGCTTCAAAGGCGGACCTGAACTCCGAGTGTTGCTCCAGCTCCTTGGCCCGGGAGCCGCCAATAGCAGCGAGGTCAGCATAGGCTTTATACACCTGGGCAACGCAGCCCGAGCCCACGGGCTCCCGGCTCGGGAACTTGAGGATGCCCATCCAGTCCTCCCCGAAGGCCTTCCTCAAGAGCTCGTCGGTGTGGCCCCATGGGTGCGGGCTCACCTCGACGTGCAGCTTGGAAAACTCATCACAGAAGGCCTCCGAGAAGAGGTCCCTGCGGGTGCTGGCCCACTGGCCCAGCTTGACACACGTGGGGCCGGCGGCCTCGGCCGCCCTGCGCAGCAGCCGCAGCCAGCGCTGGCCCATGCCGGGCCACAGGCGGCTCAGCGGGTAGAGCAGCAGCAGCGGCCCGAAGCGCAGCAGGAGCCCGCAGGCGCGGACACCCAGCCGCAGCACCAGCCCCAAGCGCCGCAGCAGCCCCCGGGGCGGCCGCTCCG